>ML790749.1:30945-69144 GCA_009831015.1 Picea engelmannii | reverse complement strand
CAACCATACAAACAGATGTCCCTCAAGCAAGACAAGAAGGATAATAAATTATCACCAAAGTAATATGGCCCTTATAAGGTGTTGCAAAAGATTGGTACTATGGCATACAAATTGGAGCTACCTGCATCTTCACGAGTACACCCGGTTTTCCATGTTTCGTGCTTAAAGAAGGTTATAGGCAACAAGATCCCAGTTCAAACTATATTTCTAGAACTTGTCGAGGAATGAAAAATCATATTCTAGCCTAAAGCCATCACTGACACAAGAATTCACCAGCTAAGGAATAGATGCATTTCAGAGTATCTCATTAAATGGAGGAAACTACCGGCTGAAGATTCCACTTGGGAAGATGAGTCTTTTATACAGAAGCATCTAGAGTTACTCAAGCATTGCGGACACCACTTCTCTCAAGGCGAGGGGCATGTTAAGCCATAATATTGGCTCATTACCCCTTAATTGGGGCATATTATATTAGTAATGTTATTTTATTTATGTTGGCTTTAGGCCATTAGTTGTAATTATACCTCCTAGTCTCCTACATATACCAAGGAGACATTTTCATTTTGAATCATCTTGGAATTGAATATTTAAGTGGGGTATAAGGAGGTTTCCCCCTTGAAGGGCTTATTATCTGAAATTATCTCTTTTTCAAGGCGTTGAGTACTTTTTCCGAGGTTTTTCTATGCTATATTGATATTTGGTTCGTAACAAGATGAGTCTGATAAAATAATGTACGTTGGTATAAACCAACTGGTGGAAGGGATTCTTAACTCTTGAAGAAGGCTGAGCTTGGGATAACCCTCTTGCTCAAGCATGTAGACAAAGATATTCACAACTATTACAAGTCTAGTACTAATACATTAACTTGTCATTTTTTCAATTATTGACTGGGATACAATTATCGTAAAGAAAATACACATGTAATAAGATGATGGAAAGAAAAATAGTTTCCTTAGCCCTAAAATTAATCACACATTAACACAACAATTTTATTTACATCATTAAGAATGAGAACTATAGATAATATTAAGACAGATAAATTATCAATAGATTCAGAAACTCTTACTCGTTACAACATAAATTACAGAAATAAATATGGAATTAATTCCTCCTCAATCCAATCATGTAATGCCTTTGATGAAAAATAAAAAAAATTCTCTGGTCCTAAATAAGACTTCTCAATTAAGGTGGTTCATAAATAGTTCTTTACAACTTCCAAAAATGAGGGTCTTTATCCAAAACCATCGAGCTTTGCTAAAAAGTCAATCTTCTGATTTATAATGAATCATTAACTAAAGATAGCTACTACAAGTGAAAGTTAAGTAAAAGAAAATATCACCACGTGGCAGTTTAATCTCTTTGTTCTCTTAGACTCATCTAATGGTTTTACTGAAATGGATGAATCTTCTCATATTCCGACCACTTGACAAAGATTTCCTCGCATGTGTTGGCATATGAGAACCTATGTTGGTCCATCAGGGTTGAAAGAATTTCTTTCACTTCTACTGCTCATTATCTTTATTTAATTATTTTAATACTCAACCACTGTAGAACTGCACGAGCACTAATCAGATGCTCCATGAGTTTTTTTACTTGACCTCACGCCATGCTCACCACCTTTGCAATCTCTTTTGTCCATGTTGAGTCTTGTTCTGCATTTCTCTTGACTATGTCATGCAGGTCGACATAGTCTTTTGGCGAGCCAAGTTCTAGGAGGCCTATGCCTTTCATTTCCCGATTAATATTTTCCCAGCCCTTTTCACACCCGACCCACTTCTTTTAAATATCCCACTGAGGTTCCTGGGCCATTTTTACCTAGTATTCAGTTGCTTTCCTGATCCAATCGATGTTTCTATCCCTTAGCAACCGAATATCTTCCTCTTCGACATCTTGGACCTTTTGTACTATGTTGATTTAATCAATCCTTCCTACCATTGATGAGATTTTTCATACCACCTTTCGATGTCCTTGCAGGTTGCTGGTGCCATAAGGGTATCGTATTAGAAATTGGCTATGCTTGTGGTGAAAAGGTGTCATTCAATTGTGAATTTTGCCTAAGCATATTGGAACTCACACCTCAGGAACATTGTGGCCTATGTTGATTCTTGATAGTATTTCTCCAAATGTAACATATGCTCCAACGGATTTAGCGCGATGGACAACTCCTTTTAATTCCTTCTTTCTCTATCCAACGTGGCATCCATGATAGCCATCCCTACACTGATAATTTTGGATGTCTTGGTGAGTTCAATGTTGAGAAAATTCTCCTCAGTAGTGATAAGAATTGATCTATCTAGCATTAGCCTTCTTTTCTTAGTGGTCCTCTTCATGATGGTTGTCCTCTTCTTGTCATAAGAGATTTATTGTATGTCGAAAACCTCATCAACAAGATCATATTTTTTTTTTCTCCCTAGGTTAGAGTATCCCCCGATATCTTGGTTGCATGTATCTATTCTAGGATTGGTTCCTGGACTTTTTTCATATGTTCCGATGGCTCGACCTTCCTTTGTTGTTCATCGTCTGGTGAGTTATCGGTCAAAATTGAAGAACCAGGGATAGGTTCATTACTTGCTTGGTAATCGGATGTCGATGTGTCAATTTCTTTCTATTAAACTCCCTCTTTTTGACCACCCAATCCTAGCTCATCCCTCGAGATATCTATTGGGGTCCCTGACAAGTCAAGTAACTCATTTTTTAAGACACTTTTGACCTCATGGTCTCTCTGTGAGAGGTTTTGAATTAGAGCATCGAGACTTGGGGTAGATGTTTTATCAGGTTCCTTTTCCTCTCTAATTAGCACAGGAGTCACCAGGGAAACCTTTGAACTCTCCTCATCATCATAGATGGATTTTAAGTCAAACAAGGGGTTTGGTGCACTTGTCTCACCTGGTGTCCTTGATACCTCAGGCTGGTTGGAATGTTCCCTGGTGATCTGATCTATGGTGAGGGAACTCTAGGGTTTTCTAGACTTATGATTTCTTTGAGTTTTATTGGCTCCAAGCCACTTGGATCTCCTTTGTTTGCAATTGGTTCATCTGCAGGTATCCTCTTCATCTCTATGAAATCAGGATCATTTTGTAATTGATCAATGATTATCTATGCTCCTTATATTAGGGGAAATCCTCTCCTTTGTGCCTCTGTAGTCTCTGCTGCTTTTATTTCTTCCCTAACTCTAAGATCCTCTTGCGTCGACCACTCTATTGTCTCCACTTGTTCATCCATGCTCATAGAATTGAACCTGGTCATGCTCAAGTTGTCTTTCCTCTATACTAGCTTCTTCTAATCTTGAGTGCATTCGGTAAATATCTCATCCTAAAACTTGTCATGTGCATATGGCCAACAGGATGAAACTTGTGAAGCATGTTGGAGGACTAGGCCCTTAGGATCATTCTTGTGAAATCGACATGTACAGAACCTGAATTCAAGATAATTCAAGCCTTCTTGTTGTGATTGAGCTCTATCCTTTACAATATAAAACCCCACATGGAAGCCATAGGGTATGAAATCTTGCTTTTTGTCCTTGACTAATGTGGCATTATAGCCCTGCAGGATAGTGTGCTAGCAGATTTCTCCCTCAATGAGCCAGTCCGGGACATGATCAGGGAGTATATGCGGTGCTCCAGTGGCCCCGATCACCCTGATATAGGTTGTGTGTTCGTCTAGATACCAATGGCCTACCTTCGCTATCATTTTCTTGGTTGTTGCAGACATTCTTGGGAATTCATTTTTAAATACACTAAAATAAATTCGGGCGATGAATTCATCGCAAATAAGGGCGTAGGATTTTTTGTACCTGTTCTCCCATAGTATGTTGAAGTAAACATGAACAAGAAGCTCCGCAACGTGCGATCTTAAATTCATGCCGACGAAGACATTTCTTGCACATATAACATCGAGTAAGTACAATGCCATATGAAATGGAGGAGCTTATCCTTCTTATGGAA
This sequence comes from Picea engelmannii, assembly GCA_009831015.1. Lineage (NCBI taxonomy): Eukaryota > Viridiplantae > Streptophyta > Pinopsida > Pinales > Pinaceae > Picea > Picea engelmannii. Next base: position 65,200 of record ML790749.1, on the reverse strand, counting down.
TTTGGGCCTACACTACACAGGTTCTTAGTTTCTTGGAGGGGATCGCTCCCCAGTTGAAACTACACCATGAGATAGCCACAATGTGTTAGAAAAATAGGATCGTGGAGCAATAAAATAAAACAAATGTGGAAACAAAACAAAGAAGATACACAGTACAATAGAGACACAGATTTATGTGGTTCACCCAGTTTGGGCTACGTCCACCAGATAAATGGCCAGGTCCTTCCTTTATTATTATCCAACATATGAAGGGATACAACCTACAGCAAACCCGTTATAACTTCCTCTTCTTTCTCTCACAGTATCCTATCTCAGAATACAATATTCACCATCAATCATAGCTGCAATACATTTCCCTCATAAAAGAGGGTTTCCTTCTAGGGAAAAAAACCCTAACATAATATCTATCGTTAGATCTGCGACCTTTTAATGAATGGTCCAGATTTACAATGAAATTACAATACACATTTACAAGGCAATTTTTCCTTCAGGGGCTTCGCCCCTGAACCCTGGCTGGGGGCCGACTTGCCCCCAAACCCCCTAGCCCGGGGATATCCCCCATGGACCCCGCAGAGGGGGTACCCCCCCTCTTCACTCCCCCGCATGGAAGAGTGTACATACTTCTAGGGTGTAAATACTTCATGGGGTATAAACATGGTTGAAAGTAAAATACCTCTGAATCAGACAGATAATTAGGCTCCACAACCAACAATCTCCCACTTGGATACTGATCTCAACAACTCCACTGCTACTGTATATGATGGACATTGAACCTTCTTGGACCTGGAAAATTTCTCATCTTCATCTTCATTCTTGAAGACCAACTGAAACTGACCAGGAACTCAGTTTCTCCCTAGTTACTCCCTTTGTTAACATGTCTGCAGGATTCTGGCTAGTGTGTATCTTTTCCAACTTTAAATGTCCATCTTCCAAGGATGATCGTATGAAGTGGTACCTCAACTGTATATGCTTAGTCTCTGAATGGAAGGCTGAGTTATTTTCAATATGAATGGAACTCTCACTGCCACGGTACAACTTGTTATTCTCTTGATTCTTTCCCAATTCCTTCATAAACCTCTGTAACAAGATCACTCTTTACTAGCCTCTATAGCAGCAACATACTCTGCCTCTGTTGTTGAAATTGCAACAACCTTTTGCAGTTTTGAAATCCAACTTACTGTTGTTCCACCTATAGTAAAAACATACCCTGTGGTACTCCTCCTGATATCTTTATCACCTGCCATATCTAAATCAACATATCCTTGTAGAACAATTTTTGAACCTCCAAAACATAATGCATGATTAGCAGTACCACTCAAGTATCTGAGAATCCACTTTACTACCTCCCAATGTTGTTTACCTGGATTGTTCATATATCTTCTCACAACTCCCACTACATGTGCAATATCTGGTCTTGTGAAAACCATTGCATACATCAAGATGCCAACTGCTGATGAATATGGGACCCTGGACATGTATTTTATCTCCTCCTGTGTATTGGGACACATTTCCTTAGTTAATTAGAAATGGCTGGCCAAAGGTGTACTAACTGGTTTTGCATTCTGCATTCTAAACCTGTCCAACACCTTCTCTGTGTACTCACCCTGAGACAATGTTAGTTTGCGATTTTTCTTGTCTCTTGTTATTCTCATACCAAGGATTTTCTTTGCAGCATCCAAATCCTTCATCGCAAATGAATTGGCTAATTTCTTCTTGAGCACATTTATATCCTGCATATTAGACCCTGCAACAAGAATGTCATCTACATACAATAGCAAGATAATAAACTTCCATTTTATACCTTTTAAAATAAACACAATGATCAGAATGACATCTACTATAACCTTGTTATATCATAAACCTGTCAAACTTCAGATACCACTACCTTGGAGCTTGCCTTAGGCCATATAATATCTTCTTCAACCTGCATACCTAATTCTCCTTCCCTTTGACCTCATACCCCTCTGGCTACTGCATATAAATCTCTTCCTCCAAATCCCCATGGAGAAAAGTTGTTTTTACATCTAATTGTTCAAGATGCAAATCTTCTACTACCACAAGACTTAAAATAGTTCTAATTGAAGTCATTTTAACAACAGGAGAAAATATTTCATGAAAATCTATTCCTTTCTTTTATGCAAACCCCTTTACAACAAGTCTAGCCTTGTACCACTTTTCTCCTCCATCTTCTTCCTTCAACTTGTAAACCCATTTATTCTGCAATGATCTTTTTCCTACATGCAACTGAACCAAGTCCAAAGTATGGTTGTTTACCAAGGAATCCATTTCCTCTTGCATGCCTTGCTCCCACTTCCTTTTGGTGTCTACTTGCATTGCCTCTTCATAACATTCTCGTTCACCAGAATCAGTCAACAATAAATAATACAATGAAGGAGAGTATCGTTCAGGGGGTATACTTAACCTGGTAGATTTTCTAAAAACACTTGCAGGTGTTTGAGGTACCTGCTTCTCCTGTTGTTGTACATTTTGATTTTCTGATTCCTTTGGAAATTCTTTTTCAGTGATCTCATCAAGCACTATGTATTCTTGTTTTCTTTTTCCTGTTTCTTTCCCTGCAACTGATCTTTGTACATGACCTTCTCATTGAATATGACATCTATACTCCTAATGATTTTGTTATTTTCATAATCCCATAAGTGATAACCAAAATCATTAACACCATATCCAATAACGGTACACTTCTTGGATTTTTCCTCAATCTTTGTTCTATTTTCTTTATCAATATGGACAAATGCTTCACAACTGAAAGTTTTCAAAAAAGAATACTTTACCTTTTTTCCTGTCCATTCCTCCTCTATAATTCTACCATCCAAAGAGCTTGAAAGTCCTTTATTTATTGAGTAAACAACATTATCTACAACATCTGCCCAAAACTATAAGGGAAAACTAGCATGCAATCTCATACTCCTTGCATGCTCCATGATTGTCCTGTTCATCCTCTCTGACACACCATTTTCTTGTGGTGTTCTTGGAACTGTCTTCTCTCTACGAATCCCATGGTATGAACAATAATCATCAAACATCTTGCTGCAATATTCACCTCCATTATCTGATCTGAGACACTTCAACGTTTTTCCTGTCTCATTCTCAAGCAAAGCTTTCCATTTCTTAAAAGTATCAAAAACATCAGATTTTTGTTGAGTGAAATAAACCCAAGTTTTTCTAGTTGCATCATCAATAAAAGTAATATAATAATGAGATCCACCAAGAGATGATACTTGAGCTGGTCCCCATACATATGTATGCACAAGCTCTAACATTTCACTCTTCTTTTCTTTTCCAACTCTGAGAAATATGACTCTCTTCTATTTTCCATAAACACAATGCTCACAGAAGTCCAAATCAATTTGTTTAAGATCTGGAAACACATTTATTTTGTGAATTATCTGCATCCCCTTCTCACTCATGTGTCCAATCCTATGATGCCACAGTGTTGTATCCACTCCTGTAGAAGCTAAATAGATAGAAGAGTCAGTATTACCAGTACATAAATACAATGTACCTACCTTCTCTCCTTTCGCTATCACCAATTCCTTTGATGACCTTCCACGTCTTATGTGTAAATATGGATATACAACCTTCACTTTCCAACTTACCTCTTGAAATTAGATTTTTCCTTAAATCTGGAACATGTCTTACCTCTTTCAACAACCATGGGTTTCCATTGCGTTGTTGTATTTTTACCTTTCCCATTCCAACAATTTTGCATGGTGCATCATCACCCAAATGAAACTGTCCAAAATCACCTTGAACATAATCTAGAAAATATTTCCTATGGGGTGTGGCATGAAATGAAGCCCCTAAATCTACTACCCAAGACCTAGAAATATTATCTACAAAAAGAATGAAAGCATCTTGTAATATATCACCTGTTACATTTGCTTCCTGATTTCTCTCCTGCTGTCCATCCCTTTGTTTCTTTGGAGCTTTGCAGTCTTTCTTCAGATGTTCTTTCTTTCCACAATTCCAACACTCTATCTTTCCAAGTCTATATTTGGATCTTCCCTTCCTAGAATTCCCATGGTTCCCGAAACCCTTTCCTCTATCCTTTTGTCTTCCCCTGTTCTCCATGTTCAACGTATTTCCTAATGTCTTACCTGTGCTTTTCCATCTCATTTCCTCACTAAGGATAACACCAACAACATCATCAAATTTTAAAGTATTTGAACCAGAGACAAAGTTACTTACAACCATGACCAAGACGTTCTAGCTTTCTGGCAATGAGAACAAGATTAGAATATCCTTGACCTCATCATCAAAGTCCACTTTTACATAACCTAGCTGATTAGTAACTGTATTAAAATCATTTAAATGATCTGCAATAGACCCAGCTTCCAACATCTTCATATTAAATAATCTCTTCATTAGAAATACCTTATTGGACACCAAGGGTTTTTCATACAATTTGGCCAATGCATCCATCAAACCCTTCATTGTCGTTTCTTTGGAAATATTGAAAGCCACCGATGTTGCCAGGCTTAGCCGTATCATTCCTAGAGCCTTTCTGTTAAGAATCTCCCATTCTTCATCCTTCGTAGTTGCCAACTTCTTTTCTATTCCGCCCAATGGTAGGAATAGATCCTTCTGATATAAATAGTCTTCCATTTGCATCTTCCATAACTGGTAGTTTTTGCCATTAAATTTATCGACCCAAAACTTTCCATCTTCCAACATTTCTCCCACTCAAACCAGGAACCCTCTTTTCCTGCGAATTACCTTTCACTCTAATACTAGTTGTTGGAAAAACAAGACCGTGGAGCAATAAAATAAAGCAAATGCAAAAACAAAACTCAGAAGATACATAATACAATAGAGACACATATTTACGTGGTTCACCTAGTGTGGGCTACGTCCACCAGATAAATTGTCAGGTCCTTCCTTTATTATTATCCAGCATATGAAGGGATACAACCTACAACAAACCTATTGTAACTTCCCCTTCTTTCTCTCACAATATCCTATCTCAGAATACAATATTCGCCATATATCATAGCCGCAATACATTTCCCTCATAAAAGAGGGTTTCCTTCTAGGGAAAAAAACCCTAACATAATCTCTATCGTTAGATCTGCGACCTTATAATGAACGGTCCAGATTTACAATGAAATTACAATATACATTTACAAGGAAATTTTTCCTTTCGAGGCTTCGTCCCCAAACCCCCATCGGGGGACGCTGCCCCCAAATGCTCGTTGAGGGCCCGCTTTCCCCTAGACCCCAAAGCTAGGGGGATAGCCCCCTTGGACCCCACAGAGGGGGTACCCCCCCTCTACACTCTCCTACATGGAAGATTGTACATACTTCTGGGGTGTAAATACTTCATGGGGTATAAATACTTCATGGGGTATAAACATGGCTGAAAGTAAAATACCTTTGAATCAGGAAGATAATCAGGCTCCCCAACCAACACAATGTATGCTAGGGGAATCCATACTTCAAATAACTTAGAGCAATCATTTTCTCCATATAGTCTACGTATTAGAGCGATCAAGTGGATGTATGGCTCTCTAAAGTTCGTTGTCCCATACCAACCATTTCTCTGGTTGGTAAATTTATTTTTCTCTTTCCACCATGATGCCATCAACTGGTTGGTGTCATGGAATTTGTAGAACTTCACCATGAAATTTGTGTTTAGTCACTCCTCTAGGTCCCTGATCTTAGATTACTTATGAACTTCTGTCGGGAGAAAACATCTGACCCACCCTCCATTCTCATCATTGATGAGGCACTTATGAGCATCTATGTGATCGATCAACCAACTCAAAACCTCAATGCATGGGAAAAATGGAGTTCAGAAAGATACAATGTGCAAACAAGACCGTTGAATGTTCGAGAAGAATTGATCATTGAGCACTCTCACATCCGGGTCATTGTGTGGGATATACTTTAGGTAATTCTCCCAATTGATTTTGTTGAATAGGTCTCCCCATATTGGGAGAATTATTTTGGATCCACTGGTCGCTTCTGTATCGTCGAAGACTAGAGGCTAAATGAATTCTTTCATCATCGAGGTTCTAATGACTGACTCTTCTCTTGGAGTGTATTCCAATTTCCTCGTAGTACCACGCAAAGAACCCTCACCAATTTCCAACTCCTTTAGCTTGGGTGCTCTCGGAGAGAGACTGGTTGTTGGCTTCCTTGGAGGCATTTTCCTTGCAGCGATAACATAGTTATAGATTGTATAAAAAATCAACTACATATATATGACAAATTACGACCGTTGAATTGACAAAATTTAACACATACCTCTATTTCTTGTTTAGCCTAGTTTTGATAATCGGAGAATCAACACAGTGTTGAGACGCTTTCTTTGCTTCTTCAGATGCTCTGGAAATTGAACTTATGTGCAGAATGGAAGTGTTCGAAGCCATTTTAGTGATTTAAATGGATATGAACTTACCTTGTCGCATCAACCATCCAATTCAATATGAGGGTGGTTCTACAAAATCTGTCGCCATATCCTCATTATGTTTAAAATTAAATTTGATTGTAGGTCAACGACGCAGATGCGGGCTATAACGTGGCTGATCGGTGATTTAAAATTCCTATTGTTAAATCGATGAACGAATTAGAAATGTATGTGGGGTGAAGCATTAAATGGCCTATTAAATGACAAAATATGATTGTATCTCATGCTGAAAACATCCCACCATTTCGCTAATCTAGTTGGTGGGTCGGGGGTCGGGGTTTTTCTTTAAACACTTTTCGTTGATATCTCGTTGAAAAAGATCTGATGTTGAATGGTCTTGACGTACATATATGACATGGTAAGGATGACTCGGGGGTGTGAATAGGACACAAGGAACCTTAAGTTCACTCAGGACAAAACTAGATCGTATGATACCCCTATGTTGGAAGATTGGTTGTTGTCATTGATGTCAACCCTAGTCATTGGTTTTGGACCACAAGATTGATGAAGGTATTTGGACATGAAGCACAATGCACATGTAGACACAAAACCCATGGATGGATAGTATGCATCATGTTATTTCCGGTGGTAGGTGTCACATCACTTGGATCCTCATGGTTGAGGAGAAATGAATTTTTGAATATGACAAAGTGAATTGAAGAAGGAAGTACATGTCGACCCTGAAGATAATTAAAGAAAATAATTACAAAATAAGAAAGTGTCAGGTTGGCCCTAATGTTAAAAGGAGGTGACATAAAGGGTGTAAATACATATCATTATACATTCATTTTACACACACAAGTCTAATTTTAGAGGAAATCGAAAGTAAAGAAGGTCGGATTTCAAGGGAGGATGAAGTCTTTTGGTGGTGTGTTCTGAGGTATGTTATTTACAGGTCATCTTACCATTTCCGCTATAAATTTTTTTCTAGAATGATTTAGATGGTGAAATTGATATGGTATTGAGAATATATACCTATGTACCTATAGTAAAACTTTCATCTCTTTATTCGCTATAATTCAGGAGATACACTCTGTGGAAGATAGGGTTTTTAACTAGTCCTGAAGCTAGTCATAAACATGTGTTCTGGGTAAAAAAATCATAACTTCTTCATAGGGAGTCCAAATAAAGTGAGACAAGTTTCATTGGAAATATTATGATATTTGGTTTCTTGTGTGAGAGTTTCAGAATCTGATGTTAAATATGGAGCATGGGGAATTCTATACAAGTTCACTCTCCTCAATAAACCATAATTGAATATGGTCTACCATTCTCTCTATAACTTATTTTTGGGGAGGATTGAAGGAGTGAAACTTGGAGGCGTTTCAAAGAATACATTGATTAATATTAACTACAGGATCAAAGTATTCCAATAATTGAATAATTGCAGAATTTGAAGAAGTCTCATGAAGCATTATCAGGTTCTATGTGATGGTTGGTTGATGGTGATGATTTAATGTAAAGTTTTATTATCTCTCATATATTCTTGGGTGGAAGGAAGGGGAAAGTATGGAGAGGTCAACCTTCTCTTGATATTGGAGGATTGTATCTTCCTCTTATAGCTTTATCCTTCCCTTTATATTTGGAAGTTGTAGCTACCTTTGGAAGTCATTACTTCCCTTCAACAAGAACTATTGATTATTTCTCATATATTGTGCATGGTCTATTGTGGTGTATTGGTGTAACTCTTACCTTTGGAAGTCATTACTTCCCTTAAAGCCAATCTCTATGAGACAAATACCATCATTGTATCTTAAGAAATTTAGTAGAAAAGGGTGTCCATTGTATTCCATACAAGTATAAAAATCTATAGAAGGAAATGAGCTTAAGGATGAATATCACCCAGTGCTATGGGATTTCAGGGATGTGTTTCTTGAGGAATTACTTGGATTACTTCCAAAAAGAGACCTCAATTTTTCAATTGATCTCATTCTTGGAAAAATACCAACATGGAGAGTTTAATACTGGATGAGTACAACAGAGTCGGTGAAACTAAATGTGTAGTTGAAAGATATGTTGGACAAGGATTACATCAAGATGAGTGTGTCTCCATGGAGAGCACCAGTCCTATTTGTAAAGAAGAAATATGGTGCCTTGATAATATGCATCGATTATAGACAACTGAACAAGATGGCCATCAAGAACAAATACCATTTTCCTAGAATAGACAATCTCTTTGATCAACTCACAGGGGCTACAATTTTCTCAAAGATAGATTTAAGATTGGTATATCAACAAGTCAGAATTAAAGATAAGGAAATCCAAAATACAACCTATAAGAGAAGGTACGAGCACTATGTGTTCATTGTGGTGCCATTTGGACTTACAAATGCTCCAATTACATTCATGTGTTTGATGAATAGTCTTCTCAGTAACTATTTAGACATGTTTGTATTGGTATTCGCGGATGATAATTTGGCATATTCCAAGAACCAAGAGGAGAATGAAGAACACCTCATAATGATACTATAGGTGTTAAGAGAAAATTAGTTGTACTCCAAGTTCAACAAATGTGATTGATTTAAAAAATAAATCCAGTATCTAGGCCATGTAATATATATTGAAGGAGTGGAAGTAGACCCTACAAATATCAAGGAAATCATGGATTTTCATGACCCTAGAAACATGATAGAAGTGATATCCTTCATGGGATTCATTGGATATTATAGAAGGTTCATCAAGGGGTTCTCCAAGATTAGAAATCATATTACTTCATTACAAAGAAAAGGGAATAAGTTTGTGTGGTCCCTAGAATGTGAAGATAGCTTCCAACAACTCAAAACGTTATTGACAAATTCCCTTGTTTTAGAGATTGTATACCCAAAGAGAGACTTCCTGGTTTGCATAGAAGCTGACAAATAAGGACTTGGTGTATTTGTCTTGCAATACAAACAAGTGTCTTGTTATGAAGTTGAACGAACATGAGAATAAGTATGTTACTCATGACCTATAACTTGCAACAATTGTACATGCACTAAAGATGTCGAGACATTATTTTCTCAGGAGGAGATTTATCTTCATGATCGACCATTTTGGTCTGAATTTTTTGTTTTACTAGCCAATATTTAACATTGGAAAAGACAGGTGGATGGCATTGATCTGTGAGTTTGACTTCAAATTCAAACACATAAAAGGAGAAGAGAATAGAGTAGTCGATGCGCTCATCCAAAGTTTTCAAACAATACACTTGTCAATAAGAAGAATAGAAGATTATGACATTCAACAAAGGATTAATACTATTTTGCATGAAGATGAATTCTTCAATCAAGTGAAGGAAAATTTGTAGAAAGAACCTAAGGAAAATAGGTATGAATGATATAAGCTAAGGGTTGGTAATCTTCTCTTGGAAAACAAAATATTGTATGTGCCTAACTCAATAGAAGCGAGGAGCTTGATTATGGATGAATTCCATAGGAGACATTATGTAGGTCACCCTAGTTACCATAAAATGATAACGACAACTAGACAATTGTATTATTGGACTGGGATGAAGAAAAACATTGCTCATAACATTGTGAAGTTCTTGAAGTGCCAAGAGGCAAAAGTCGAGAATCGACACCCTATTGGACTATTGCATCCTATAAAAATACTAAAGTGAAAATAGCAAGTGATTTTAGTGGATTTCATCATAGGTTTACCAAGGATAATCAAACAACATGATGCCATCATGGTTGTAGTGGATAAGTTGAGAAAGGAAACACATTTTATTCCCATAAAATCTAATTATAAATAAATAGACACTATGAATGTTTTTATGAAATAGATATTCATATAGCATGGTTTTCCTAAAACCATCATCTCAGACAAGGATGCTATGTTCATCTCCAATTTATGGAAAATCTTGTTTACAAGTTTGGAAGCATGGTTGGCGTTTACCATGAACTAAAATCCTCAAACAAGTGGTCAGACTAAAAGGGTGAACAAAGTGTTAGAAAATATGTTATGAATGAATGTTATACATCAACCCAAGCAGTGGGAAGATATATACCTTTCGTAGAGTTCACATACAACAATGGTTATCAAGAATCATTAAAGATGAGTCTGTTTGAGGATCTGTATGGGAGAAAGAGCATGGTCCCTATTAGATGAGAAAATCATGTGTATAAAATCACACTTGGACCTAAATTATTGAAGGAAATGGAACATGCCATAGTTAATATAAGGAAGAACATGAAGATCACCCTGGATAGATAGAAGAGATATGATGATAGTGAAACAACCACAAGATAATTAAAAGTAGGACACCACATGTATCTCCAGGTGAAACCCAATAGGAGATCCATGAATGGGGAAGTGTGCTAAATTGGCAAATTGTGGACCATTTTAAATCCTAGAGAGAATAGGACCATTAACATACATACTTGCTTTACCACTTACTATTAGAGAACATAATATATTACATGTGTCTTTGTTAAATAAATGTGTACATGATTATAATCATGTTATTTATTGGGTTGTAATATATGTGGAACCAAAGGGAGAATTCCAGCCAAAACCCCAATGCATCCTCGATAGGAAAGAAATTTTTTTATGGAATTGATCCATCACGCAAGTCAAGGTTCAATGGAAGCACTTTCAAGAAGATGAAGCTACATGTGAGATGAAGATTCCATAAAAATGGCATACCAATTTTGTTTTACTGTATAATTGTATATACATGTTGATTTAAACACTGAGGGTAGTGTTTATTTAAGGGGAAGGGGAATGTAACACCATGTTTTCCACCAATACTATTACTATGAACAAACTTCATATGATAATGGTATGTGTTGGAACAGGGGTAGACCCAGGGTTCAATGCTACAACAACTCACCAACAAAACCTTAACTACTAGCCCTTTCGACAACACCTGCAAAACAGATAAAGTCTCACCCAAGTTAGAGATAGGGGTGGTTGTAGAACTCCGGTGTCTACAGGTCCCTCCAGGCACTGTTCAAATCCAGTGAAAACCTGCTCGAGTTCTGCTCCTTGGCCTTCGACCTTTGTGAACAATTGGTAAAACTTATCTTTTATAGGTTGGAGCCTCTAATTTACTTCCATAACACTATTCCGGATAGTGTGGATCTTCTTCTAGATGATGCGTTTCTCTTGGGATCACTTCATTATTTCCATAGCTGACAAGGGCTTCAACTATGCCTATATTGTCTCTGCTTGCTTCTTTTCTTCCTGGAGTTGTGACTCCAGTGCCTGCAATTATGGGTTCTCAGTGAGTTGCTCATATGTCTGGGCATTGTGATTACTCAACTTCTTGCATTCCATGGCAAGGGCCTTTATCCTTTCAACTGTTCTCTGGGTGGTTTTTTCTCTTTGATCCTTTACATCCCGCGGAGTCTCGGGCACTATGCGGAGCTCTAAGTCTACTATGCATTGTTGTAGCTGTTGGATAGCTTCTGTGAGATGCTCTACTTGCTGCGTGACTCGGTCCTCTACCTTTATTTCTAAGACTATCATAGAGCAAAGTTCTCTATTGACCGTTTCTTTCACTTCGAGTAGCTCCGCGAGCAATTGTTATTTTCCTTGTTGCATCTGTGCTTTTTCTTCATCGAACTTCACTTGGAGAGAAATATTTTCCTATTTTGTAGAGTTGCATTGTTCTATGAGTATGCCTTTTACTTGCTTTAAGGCCTGGGTGGCATGTTATGTTTCTTATTTTTCTCATCGAAGGAGAACTTCGACTGTATCAACTAGTCGGTGGAGTTGGGCTAGCTCATCTCTCAATTCTCGTTCTGTCGATGGCAGGGGCACAGTGGAGACTACGTGGATGGACTGAAGGGTCTGGTGTACCCATCGAAGTTCAAATTCAATTCTCTCATACATTTTTCCTTTTTGGCTTCTTGTTTCTCTTCTATTTCCAGTGAAGCATCATTCAGGGCTGCTATGATGAATTCAAAATCATTGGAGGTGAGGACAGTCTGCATCTTGGTCATTGTGGATTTTGATTTCTTTCGAGAAAAAGGTTTTTGGGGGGAAACCTTCCTCTTATTCAAGGGGTCAACCTCATATCTGGGTAGTTTTACTTCTCCTGGATTCTGTTTAGCTTCTAGTTCATCATCACCCCCTCAGTCAGGTGACACTAAAGCAGTCTTTCCTGAGGTGTTGCTTAAATTTTGGACCTCCTCAGTATTCTTGGGTGTATTATGTTCTTTATGAGTGTCCTATGGGCTATCAAGATCAGATATCCCTATAGGGTTGGTGGGGATAAGGAGGTCAGGAGACCATTCCTTAGTGATCTCCTCAAGGTCTTCTTCTGTAAGTTTATAATATGACTAGAGCTACTCTTTATGTTCATATTCTTGCATTGTAATGTATATGGAGTGTCAATATGCACTGAACTTCATCAGGAGTTGGAAACTTTTTAATGTGTTCAGAGTCATGCGAGGCTCATATTTGATGGATATATTTAGCTGGAGGTAATATGTATGAAACACAACATTTGACTGCCATTGTTTGTTCATATCACTTGAATACCAAAGGGTAGTTAACTTCGTAGCAAGCGGTTCAAACGACTCTATGTCTGGGAAGGTCACACCTTCCAGCATCTCCCAGGAAAAAAATGCAATGAGGATCACAAGCCAATTGAAGTGAAATTCATAACCCTGATCCTGTGCTTCTCGATAGTCTAGTTCCAATTGGTTAACTAGGTACTTCACCAAGTTCATCTGTAGGCCTTCCGCGCACTTCCCTACAAGGTCAACGACAAAGCTGGTGACATGCGTAGGTAGGTTCTTCCTTACTAAATTTCCAGCTATCAGTTGACATGCTAGGTGCACTGTGCCACTCTGGATGGATGATACCTTTTAGCCTCTTGTGCCCTTATCAACATCGCCATATGTATCCTTGATATTCTGTGACAATGCGCAATCTGTGCCTTTTCCTGGATAAAACCCCTGCGGATCGGGTCCTTTCATACTCAGTCCTCTGAGCCTGTGGATCAACATTGGGTCAAGTATAATACGACGATCGAGCCATAAGTAGTCGCCATGGTAACATGACAATAGAATATTGACATATGCGTTGAATTCTTGGTGTCTTCTAAAGTGTGGGATCTTCATGACATTCAACAGGGTGGACTACACGAGGTTCATCGTCCACGACTGGGGAATCATCTTTGAATTATTCCCCTTTGTTTTGGTTAGGTAATTGTATGGGGCGAGCATACCATAGATATTGTGATATCTGAGGTTGAAGTCATTGAAATTCAATGCTATGATCTTATCCTGCTCTTCTCGAACTACATGTATCCCCTTCGGGAGGTACACAGTGACCATGGTGTACTCGAAATCTCTTGGCACACTATCACGATTCGCCACTCCAGCCAGAGGTGGGATGTAATCAGGAAATATAGATGGGATCAGCTTCACATTTTCTAGATTGTCTTTATGCTTTGTTCTCTTTTCCGTTGATGGTCGGGATGGTCCAACTCTGTGAGAAGTCGATAGAGAGGTTTGCAGTCCTCTCGTCGATGATGCTTGTATACCTGCATACATCGACATTACTCGTTCAGTCATGAGGTCGATGAGAACTTCTTCGACAAATTTGTCTGCAATGTTGAACTTGTCCAACATACATGCTCAGGGTTGGAAATCTCAAGTTTGAGGAGTAACTTAGACACTGCAATGGGATAGAGGACAATAGCGCAATGATCATTGTGTAAAATCAACGAGTCTGCAGGCTCAGATTCATGGTTAGCAAAAGTATTCTTGGTGCATGGAGCGATGGAATAAATAGATAACTTGGCAACAAATGTCTTGCAATGGGTGAGAATCCTTCATTAACTCTAGTTTGTCTGTTACGGTGTGGTCCAACAGTCTGGTGGCGAACCATAAATGCCTTTCTACCCATTTGGAGGGTCCGCCAAATAGTTATATTGTTCCCAATGGCTATATTGCTTCACCCTGATGAAGTTCCATGTGGCGCTGTTTTGTTATCCCGACGAAGCTCTAATTTTGCAAATTTTCCCTCTCTGAAGTGCCTTCTGGAACCTTCTATAACTTTTCAATCTTAACTCTCTTCTTACTTAAATTTTTGGCCTTCTTTCTAGTGAGCTCCGTCTCAGTATTCCTTTTCAATTTTGTTTCTTATCTACGTTTGGCATAGTTAATTCGCGTTGTTGAGATACTTTCTGAAGATTCGAGGGTGATACTTCTTCTTTATCTAGAATAGGTACTTCAATCTTTTGTGGGTCATATATTGTTCTTGCAACTTCGACATCCAGGTCTCTGGTGTTAAATAACTTTGATTTGTTATTTTTTTATTCAATCAAGTCTGTGATCCTTATAGTCCTGAAATCTTTTAACTCTTTCTTCTTATTCTCTAAGACTTCTTTTTCTTCCCTTCTGGCATGATCTCTTTCAATCCAAGGTTTTCCAAGCAACATAGTAAATGGAGCATTGTTCTCAAAAAATTTAACAATCTTGAAATCCTCCTCTGTCGAAGTCCCATTGGCATTCATAGGTATTTGGCTGATCTTTCAACATAGGTTTTTCATCTTTCCTCTAAATAGCCTATTGCTCCCAATGAATGAGTCATAGCAGGCCTCCCTCAAAGTTCCAAAGTTCTTTCTGTGATGATATTCACTTATGTTTACTCATCTAGAACATAGTTAATGTCGAAGTCTCCTTTTCTTGCTTCAATACATTCTTTTTCTTTGAATACCTCTGATAAACTGATATGTCAGTGATTATTCAGGGTTTCTTTCATCTATAGCAATGCTTTCTCTGATTCTTTCTGGGGTTCTTCCATAATCGTAGTTTATGGATCTGCCTTAGGGTTTTCTTGTCTAATGTTCATTCCTTGAAGATTAAAAATCGTTATAGGGAAATCCAATACTTCATGGTCCATAGATTTGCAACAAAGACAACTATGTCTTCTCCCAGGGAATTCCTTAGCAAGGTGTCCTGGTTTTCTGCAACTGTAACAGAGGGTTAATCCTCTCTTTCTTTTAAATGATTCCAAACTCTTCCTGTACTGCATGCTAGGATCATAGTAGCTAACCTGCAAACATTTCTTTCTAGGATCCTACATCCACTTGTTAGTCCAAACATTCTTTATATGCATAGGTATAACGCATCTTTCACTATTCTTATCAGATCTACGCATGTCAAACCTTCTTTCATCTATTAGTGCCCTAGTTTTCAAGCTAGGATAGAATCTATCAAACATACCTAGATCCATACTGTTGAAACCAAAATTTCCACTTATCTTACTTCTACAAAGCACAAAGCTTTCATATCTAGAATTTTTCACTATTCTTACCTTTATCAAAGCATAAAGCATTTAGATCTTACCTCTTTTCTTCAGATCTAACCTCTTTTCTTGGCATAGAGCTTCACATGTCAAGTGGAATGTTGTGCACTAGGGAAACAGATCTACGCATGAAGATTTCATAGTTTCAGGTCAGATCTTTGCACAAAGCTTCTTCTTCCTCAGTTCCCAGCAATCACAATTTCATATCCCAACAACAGAACCATTTGTTGGCACAGGGGAAGACCCAGGGTTCAATGCTACAACAACGCACCAACAAAACTCTAACTACCAACCCTTTTGGCAACACCTATGAAACAAATGAAGTCTCACCTAAGGTAGAGGCAGGGGTGGTTGTAGGACTCAGGTGTCTGCAACCTTAGCTGGGACATAGTTCTGTGATTGTAATACTTAACAAAGCACTTAGCACTGATAGTTCATCAATATTTGACCACTATCTAGTCCACAGATAAAATAGAGCATCGCACCATTCATTCAGATCTAATGTATCTAAGCACTTATCATAAGGAGGTAGATTAGATCTAGCATATTCAAGCACTAAGAACATTCACATAGTTGATATCTAACATCCATATACATCGTTAGCACAAAGCATAAACAAATCTACCTATCTATATCAAAGCGCTTAGCAAGTAAAGACATAAACACATCAACACATCACACAAACCATAGCAACACAACATGTACGTGGTTCACCTCCACCCTGGGGCTACGTCCACCAACTCTTATTCTTTATTATCTTTGGTCAAGATTCTTATAGGCACATAACATCAAAATCCTACTCCGTAGAAGACAAGAGATATGAGTGCACTCTGCCAGATCCTCCTCCTTCGAGTTAGGGTACAAGACCAATCCTTATTACAATTACTTGCACGTAGCTCTACAAGTCTCACACAGTATGCACAAAGCATCTACAATCCATACTTATCACTTAGCCCAATATCACACCGATATATATATATATCTCCTTACATTTCCTCGACATCTATTTATACTTTACAAAATAGTTCTAAACATGGGTAAACCCATGGGCCAACATCCCCATACCCGTTACATAATCCCAAATCCCAAGAAGGACCCAAAAAGGGATCGATATCCCGCAATCTCTGCTTCATCTTGCGCTCCACCTTCCACAACTTGTCGAAGTCCCAAAATAGGTCAAACTTGACCAAGGATCTCCCAAAATTTGGTCAAGGTCCAATAGTATGAAGCACATAGTTATGTTTTTATTTAATATAAACAAAAAACCGTTGATTGAGAAGGAACAACCTTGATAGTACTAGCCATTATGCAACTAGAGGAAATTGATGAGGAAGAGGGACTAATGGAAAGATTGAGTGTAGTGGAGTTGAGATGCATTAGTCTATAAAATAGGAAGCTTGCACATATAAATATTATTTATTATTGTAAACATAAATAACTACACCTACTACCATACCATGAATACATGACACCATGTGACCATTAAAGAGGGTTGTAGAGTTGGTTGAGAAACTAATTAATATAGGAAGTTGACACTTGCAGAGGGAAAAGGTTGATTGAAAAAATGAGAGGGGATACTATGGAACCACCCATTCATATTTTGAATGGCACATCACAGGTTACGTCTACGAGAAGTCACAAAGATCTCGAGGATATAGAGAATAAGACTAGAAGAGGAAAACATAAAGAAAAATAAGAGAGTAGACGATAATGATGCACACACATAGAAGAGAACATAGAACATAGCATAGAGGTTTGAATTCGTCGATTGATGAAAAATAGGGAAAGAGATGATATTTTTGGAAGAAAATGGGAATCTTGTCTTAGTTGTTGATGATCACCCCGAATAGAGAAGACCCAGATTCCCAAACTTGAGTAATAGTGGGTTGCAACTTGGTGCTTACTGGATAGAAACCGACACGGGTAAGGGGAGGTCATTGAGTGACTGTTTAGAAAAGAAGAGGATCCCTTGTGGAGAGGAAATCCAGTTGAGAAACCACTTGGAAAACCTACAAAGACCCGAAGCTCGGTAGGGGTTCGAAAATTATGTTGCGTAAGAGGAGGAAGGAGAGTAACCTTCTATGATAATCACAAAATAGGAACATTGATGAGTCAATTTCCTATGTGGTATCATTGCTTGGAGCAGGGGTGGCATGTTGTAGGAAGTGACTCTACAGTAAGGCCTAAGGTTGGGTGGAAATGGGTCCTCTCTTAGTCAGTTGGAATAGGAAAATCCCTTATCAGATAAGTTTTTATTTTCACTAAAAAATATTTTTCTTTGTATATATAAATGATTTTTTAGATGTCTTAACCTAAGAGAAACTTTGTTGTTTATAATCTACAATTTGAATGCATGTAATTTGAGATACATTGTAATGTTTATTATTTCTCTAATAATTGTGAAATGAGCTAAGTATGAATTGTTGTGTGCTTGAGCACTTAATATCCCTATAGGTAGAATCTGTAGATCCATCAAGATCTTTCTCCTTAAGTTTCTATGACTTGTAACGACCTTAGAGTAGTCCAGAAACCTTGAAAATCTAGGCTCAATCCCTACAAAACTCGAGAAATGGCTAAGTGCTAAAACAAAATGTTATACATCCTTAAAGCCATGTGTTAATCAGTAGAGAATGACAACCTTAGATATGTAGAGATATGAATCGTTGATTGAGGTAAGATGTTCAGAAAAGAAGTTTCATAGGGAACCCTAGAGCGATTGGGGAAAATATCCATACGTTGAATCTAAAATGGACTATTCATAGTGGGGCTTTTAGGGGGGAATCTCATGTGTTGTGGAAAATCCCCAAATGATAGACTCTGAAGTTGAGCATGTGTTGGTCGTAGATCTGGAAGCAGGTGAGTTAATCCTCAATCATTGATTATCGGGGTTCCCACTTAACTGATTAAGAGGAAAAATAATGTTGGTGTTGACTGTGAGCGTTAGTATGAAGACGTGTGTTGGAAGCCAACTGGTCAACATGAGTGAATGCAGGTCTAGTTGAAGTGAAGATGAACATGTTTTAGACTAAGTCAGAATGGTTCGAGGTACTCTTCAAAGTGTTTGGAGTATGACTATGAAGGAAGGAAGATCTATATTGTAGTTCTACTAGGGGGATATATGCTAGGGTAGTTTTCGATCCTTTGTAAGTCCCATTTAGGTTAAGAGATGAATTTTTTACTTCATGAATGACGTGGCATGCCAACAAGGCAACCATAGTGTCCTTAGGACTATAGATGTCAATCATTGATTGGTGGATGAGTTGAGTGTGGCCCAACTAGATATGAGTACTTTATACTACTGAACAAATCTCAATTTTTGCCTAGGGAGACCTTAAGTGCATCAACTCCATCCATAGAGAAGATGAAATATTCCTTGATACTATGATTTCAAAGCAGTGAAACTGCCCCAACCTTTCGAACACCAAACAAACGGTATCAAAAGGAAATATTCTTTGATGTTGTGTGTGTTAGAGGTAAAATTTGAGAGAACTGGGAGAAGGCTTGAACGTTGATGACTATAAGCTTATGTGGATTGAAGTCCCTCCATAGAAATTTAGTAGGTGCCACTTCAGTTCCATGTTGTCGCCACATCATATGGCACGAGTGATGGGGTATAACATGGATTTCATGTGGCAGTGACATAGATATGGACCATGACAACCAAAAAACCTTGGAAGGCCATAACTTTTGATTTAGATCTCAATTTTGAGTGAAATTATAGTTGTTGGAAAACTCTTGACCAGTAGAGAATGTTAGAACTGTCAAGAAGAAAATTTGAGATAGTTTAGAAAATAAAATATTATAACACCCCATCGCTTAGAAAGGACACTTAGGGGTCGGGTGTGTTACAGTTATAGAGGTTTCCAACAAGGTGAGATTTTTTCTTTCTAGGAAACCCTGTGAAATCACCTGTATTTCCTACGTGTATTTTTACTTGATGAATGATAGTTATTTGTTCTTTAAAGATGTCAACAGTACATGTCTCTACCCTAGAAAAAAGTTAACCCACAATTCCTACCAAGGAAGTGATCTGATACAACTTGTAAGGTACCAGACATAATGTAATATGAAAAAACAAAACTATTCAACAAATACAAATGGAACATTAAAATACTGAGAAAAGAAATACCAATGATAATACCTTTATTGAAATAAAAAAATGTTCACTTACCTCTTCTAAGGGGAATCCTCCAACAAAACAACGGTCTAGTACACTAAATATTAAAACAAAGCTTCCTCATGCATACTATTATTTATACTAATTATATCTTCTAAAGAACATTCTAGAGGAAGATATTTTAAAAAGTGGAAGCTTCTATTAGGTTTGCTTACATTGACTTGTTCACCAGGGATGATTTTAGGGGATAAATTTCACTCATGGGCTAATTTTCCATGGTTTTTCCCAAAAAAAGATTTGTTATTCTAAAAATGATTCGCCCAAATTCTATCGGATAAAATTATTTTAACTTAAAAATCGCCAAAATTTTATACAAACTATATAGAATCCTTAGAAATTTGAATATTTTTACAAAAATAATGCCAAACATTTATAGTTGGCATATGAAGAATTACCAAGATTCGCCAAGGTTTCTACATTTTAAAATAAATTTACATCCTTAAAATCATCCCTGTTGTTCACATTTATTAAATAGGCCTTATTAACTAATGTCGGCCTTTATTACATGGAAAATATATTATTGTATCTACGTGAGGGGTTAGGGAGGTTAGGTCCCTAATAATTGAGGGGGGTGGTTAGGTCCCACATAATTTGTGAAAATTGATTGTTTACCAAGTGTAGTAGTCTAAATTAAAATTATTTTTACACTTCGAGTGTTGGATTTTAAATTGCAAACATTTTTTAAATCATCTTCACATTTGATTTAAATAATTTATAGCTTAGTAGAATACAAGTAGTTATGATGTGTAAAGTTAGAAAATTAGCTAGTATTTTGTTTACAAGGTGTCCTAGTGCAACAATGCATGGAAAATATGAAGTGAGTACAAAATCATCTAGAAGATCTTCTTAATTCAAACGTCAACCGATTTTCTAGGCTTTTATGATAGGAGATTCGAGAATGTCCTATGCTTTTAGCTGACTTTGAAAACATTTTTTATGTGCTTGGAGCCAAAATTGAAAATTGATCTTATAACTAAAATTTGATATGAATGTTGATGTATTATACATTTTGAGGTTAAATTGAGAATCAATGTCATTGTTTTTTTGTTAGAACCAATATTTATGTTCCCTATCAGTCATTTATTTTAGAGACTTGATAACACCATTACATGTCCAAAATTCACAATTTCCACTAGGGCAGGCCAACTTGTATTATTGAGCCAATCTTTCTTTTTTTTGCTATCATATTGTTAAAGAGGTTTTCTTTTGATATTCATTTCCTTTTTTATTATATTCACTCTACATGCCATTCCAAATTTCATTTTTTATAACCAATAATCTAATTTACATTTCTTAGGTCTAAGGTTATACCCACCATAGGTTTATTTGTACCCAATAGTTGACATTTATGCCCAATGAGTGCTTTTGTTCCTGATTTGTGCCCTATACTTCAAATGCCTAATCTATGCCCAACATTTATTACAAAGTCATGTGTCCTTTATCTTTTTTATTAGAATACAAAAATATAATGGATAAAGTGACATCTATTTATTGGAAAGGGGTATTTTTGGGTATGAACAGATAATTAGAGAGGAAGTCTTGCATCAAATGTGATGTATCAATATTATTATACATTTGGATTTATTAATGGATATAATTATGTGTGCTCCTATTCAGGAACATCCTATAACTAACTTGAAAAATCCCTTCATAATCGATGAGTCAGTAATAAAGAATCCATAATAAAGGTTGTATGAAAACATTAATAGAAATGGTTGTTACGATCAAAACATATAGGAAGTTTGTGGTGGAATATCCTAACAAATGATAGAGGGATATGCAAGAGTGTACAAAACCCTAACAAACACACACATTGATGCTTGCAACACTGATTAAAGGAGGAACAAATTATGTTTCTTTTTAAAAACATGTAAAGTGAGTATATTACAGTTTAATTAATATATTTTCCTATTATTATATGTGGTTTATACTTTATCAAAATAAATTCCAAGACTTTAGAAGGTTTTATAATTTAGTGAAAGATTCACCAAAATTTATAATTCAGTGAAAGATTCCTCGTGACTTTACAATATTATATAATGAAATGAAAGATTCACAAAACAATTACACACACAGGTATATATATATATATATATATATATATATAGCCTTCATATTTTTCTATGAAACATGAGGATTCGCCCATTTATTATACATATAAATTTAGGAGGGGATCTTAAAAATTTCCCTTCCTAGGATCCAAAATTGACATTCCATGAAACCAACCATATTTTGTAGGATTTATAGAAAGGAATATTTCTCAGTTAACTAATGGGGTCCATACACTTTGGTGATAAAACATGTGGCCACATAGCCTGTTGGTGTAAATTGTGTTGTTAAACTCCTATTGGTAGAAAATAAATTTTATAAAAATATTGTTGCAGGATTCCAAAGAATAGTAATCCCTCGACTTGTACCTCTTGCATCGAGGGATACATATTGTCCATTATTACATATATTTAGATGAATAGTATCTAGGGTGGATTTAGAAATTTTTGTTTCTTGTAACATGAAAATATCACGAGATTCAATACATACATTACATAAGTTTATCTACATTCTCTTACTATTGATTCCTCTAATATTCCAAGAGTCAATATTCATTGAACAATTTAGGAGGGTGAGGGATTGTAGGAGTCCCTAATTGAAATATTCTAGAATGAGTTGACCAAGATATCTCCATTTTCCCATAGCAATTACAAGTTTGACTCGTGCTCTTTGCATTTTTCATCGTGGGTTTTTTTCTTCATAAGTTTCAATTTACTAGTATGAACTCCAATAGCTCGGTTAGATCCTTGAGGTTGGTTGTTTGTTTTGGGGATATCATCCTCTTATGGAGGGATGGATGAAAATACTAAATATGTTTCATTGGGATTAACTTCATATCTTATATATGGCATAAATCAACATTTCCCTACAGATCTACACCTTCTAGATCCATACCTTTTGCATCCAAGTCATTGTCGTCCTCCCCATCTGTACCCATGGTCACATCCTCCTTGGTTGAGGGCCCCGAAGAGATTTCTGAGGTTTTCTATGGCTTGGGTTCCTTGAGAGTAAGAATGGGGTCTGAAGATCTGTGGGATATTTTGAAAAATTGGTAGTGAGAGGATGCTCGAGAGAGGATCTAAGGATCTCATAATGACTTTTAGTAGAAGTGGATTTGAGAGGGCCAACTTGAGTGGGTTTTTCCCAAATCTATGTTTACTTGCTATCTTTATGAAACCCTCCTATATTTCTCAATTTCAGTCTTGGTTGGTCTACGAAGGTCGTTAAGAAGGAAATCCATGAAGAGGCGCCCATGCTCATGATATTTTTTACAGTCCCAATAATTGAGATAGATTGATTATGGAGAGTGACCAAAATATTCATATAGATTCATATTCATGTATAGGAGGTGTACCTCCCCTATTAAGTGGCTCCTATAGATTTGACAACGTTTTTGAACATATTTCCTATGCAATCCAAAATCACTGCATCCTAGTATTCATGGGAAAATCAATAGAGATGGACCCAAATAGGGGCATATGTAAAGTTTCCTTTTCTGGATTAAATTTTTCTGACCTATAATAGAGATGGAAGCCCATCGAGCGAACAAAGTTTCCCAATGTATTTCCTATGCAAGGAAAACTCTCCTCATCCTAGTATTCATGGGAAAATGAATAGAGATGGACACAAATATGGGCATATGTAAATGATACAGGATCCTTCCCTGCGGGGTCCCTCCGACCTCCCAGTCATGGGATCATTCAATCCCCTCGAGCTGCTACAGCTCTTTGGTCCCTACTAGAACCCCACAAAAAAATATTCACAGGTCCTTCTATGAAACTCGCCCTGTGAGAACAAGCACCAAGCACGAGCTTCACCTCCACACGACCACAAGGTGTGTCCGTGCACCTATACAAAATGTGTTTTGGGACTTCGCATATAAGGACTTCGACGTATGAACCACCCTTGACTCTCCAACTCCCGATACATGATTCTCGATGAGGGTTGAGCACTGGGCTAGCTCCCATCATATCCCTTCTCCATGTGACCACCGTCTATGATCACCGGCTGAGCCCAAAAGGTGCTCGTCATGTTTCGCGTATCGACGATGTGAAGGATTTGATTCCTTTTTCTTCAAAATCTCGATCCTTGAACTGCGACAGGGCTTAGCTCGTGTTAGATTCTTCCTTTAGTTCCTCCACATGACATATGGCTATAAATTGGAACTAAAACTTATGATATTTCCTTCACCTAGATCAACGGTCAAGGTTTTCCTGTGATCTGACGGTTTAGATATTCTCGCAAGTCTAGACCTCACGAGTCCTCGAGTCTGCCCCTTTGAATTTTTTCAGTAGCAAGTCAGCGAAATGTTGAACTCTTTCCACATGTCCCTCCAAAATGGACAGTCCTGATGACATCGGGACAACCAAAGGCTATGATTATTTCGCAAGTCTATACTTCGCGAACTCTCCGGATTCAATTCTTTGACATCTTCTCCCTTCGAGTCACCGAATTGATGACTCGTCGCCACATGCCTTCCTTGAAAACCGATGGTCCTGATGAGTTTAGAATGATCAACGACTATGCTCTCATCACCATGATCAATGATTGTGCTCTTTTCGCCATGATCAATGGCTGTTATCTTTTCAGAATGATCAACAACCATGATATTTTCGCAAGTTTGCACTTCATGAATTCTTCCGATTGATTTATTTGATTGCTTCCCTCTACGAGTCAACGAAATGATGATCGACTATCATGCATCCTTTGGTGATGGACGATCCTGATGATTTTTGGACTTCTCTCGTGCACCTCCCCCCGGATCCAACGGTTGTTGGTCCACACCCCAGATCTGACAGTGTGGGTCTGATTCCTCCTGCACTCACCTCTCACTGTCTAGACATGGATTTAGATGGTCCAGATCTTCTCCTCGCATCTTATCTGATGACTGTTGTGCTCTCCCTCCTGAGCTTTTGCGCCTTCTTCCTCGAATTGGAAGATTTCAACACTTAGAATATTTTGATCTTTTCCTTTCCTGCGAATCGAATTTCTGGATCTCGTGAACACTTTATGAAAGTGCTATCCCTTCTGAGCTTCGTCCCTTGAAATTTTTTTGGTCTCCCACGCACACCTTGCATTCTGAGGATTTAAAAAAACTCATTTTGAAGGATTTTCTTTAAAAGAAAATGCTTCTCACCCACTTGGCATTATTCACTCTCGTTCTTCAAAACTTGTGGGTTTCTTAATGCTATGCACAGTTTTCACCTGGTCTAAGTTTCTCTGAATCTCCCTCTAAACTTCTCTGAGTCAATCCTGGCTCATTCGATGCACTCCTTGCGTTAACGATGTACACCTTCCATATAAGTATTAGAAGAGAAACGATTGAAACTCATCCAGTTTCGTCACAACTTCATACAATCAACTTCTCAACTTATCATACATGAAAATTAATTTATAACAAGTCATACACACAGAATAAAACTCATTCAATCTCATGAGAAAATGAACATAGTCCACAGATTTGGGACAAATTTTTGTCTGTTCTATTCATTCATGAAAAAAAAGGAAAATTACATAGTGTTTCTACTATTCTACTCTTCTCTACTATGTTATGATATGTTTCAATACAATACTGAAAAACCTATCTAAGGATTGGCTCCATGAGCTCTCTCGTCCTGTTATGAAATCCTTTGTTTCATATTTTAAAACTCCTATCTAATATATTCTATTACATTAGCTACATGTTTCTTCCAGATAGAGTCAACACTCCATATCTGCAGTTCTTACAATCCTTATAGACTTTACAAACAAGTTACATTTCAAAATGTTTTTCAAAAAAATATCTCAACAACCCAATTAAATTCAAAGTTAAATGATTGACTAGAAAGTATGTCCATGCTGAGATGTCCTCTGTTTGCCTCCACATGTGCGTTTTTTTCTTTGAAGGCAATGCTCCCCTCCATGTGTGCATTGTTGTCTTTGAAGGAAATGCTCCTGCATCATACTCCTCTGGTTAAAAAATATTTCATGGACTCCTATCCAAGAGCTCATGTATTGTCCTTCCATGTTTCAAAATATTAGGTTCTATGACTCGAATTGCATCTTCCATTGGATGATCTTTCCACTTCACTAAGTACTCAGGATATTTCTTTCGCCTGGTTTTCTTTCCATCCCTTTGTTCAATAATTTTTCCATCTAAGGTTTTTTTGTTGTGGGGAGTTGCTCTTTCCAGTGAATTTCTTTCTGATCATCTGATTCTCTTGTTTCATCTCTCCTATAAGGAGACAGATCTAAAACATTGAATATCAGATATATCCCAACATTGTCTGTCAACCCAATATAATAACCATTGGCTGCGATTTTTTTGAGAATCCTACATGTTCCTATCTTCTTCATCTTTAACTTGTTGTATGTTCCCCTTGGAAACCTCTCTTTTCTCAAATGAGCTAAAAATTCATCTCCAACTTCAAATTGAACTTATCTTCTCTTTTGATCAACTTTTCTCTTGTATTTCTGGTTGTTGTCCTATAATTGTTCTCTAACTTTGTCATGGAGTTTCTGCATTTTTGTTGCAAAATCATTTGCTCCAACAGTTCTGAACTCATCTTGATTCAAATTTCTCAACTCTGTAATCCCTCTTGGTTGTGTACCATACACAATTTCAAATGAACTTTTCCATGTGCTCTTGTTCACTGAATTGTTGAACGCAAATTCTGCCTGTGCTAGAATTTGATTCCATTGTTGACCTTGCTCAACGACTAAACTTCTCAACAAGTTTCCCAGACTCTTGTTTAAAACATCAATCTTCCCATCTATCTAAGGGTGATATGTTGAAATAAAGGATAAATTTGTTCCCAGTCTCTTCCATAGAGTCCTCCAAAAGTTTCCTACGAGTTTGGTGTCTTTGTTTGAAACTATGCTCCTTGGAAATCCATGTAGTCTTACTACTCTGAAAAACAAATTGGCGATGTGTGTGGCATCGTTTGTATTCTGGCATGGTGTGAAATGTGCCATTTTTGAGAATTTGTCTACCACAACAAATATGGAATTGCTCCCTTTTTTAGTTCTAGGTAATCCCAAAACAAAATCCATACTGATTGCATCCCACAACCTCTCTCGGATTGGTAGTGGCTGATACAAACCAGTGTTTTTTTGTCTTCCTTTTGTATACTGACAAAATATACATTTGTTCACGAACTTCTTCACTTCTTATCTCATGCTCGACCAAAAGCATGAGTTTTTCAACTGTGCAAATGTCTTATCATGATGAAAGTGTCCAACTAAACCTCCACTATTTTTTTCTTTCAGCATGTTGTCTCTCATTGAGCATTTCAGAATGCATAATTGGATTCCTCTGAACAGTAATCCATCCTGGATCAAGTATTAATTCTATGGGCTTCTGTCACTCAATAAAGGATTCGTTCATTCCTCATAAGCTTCTGTGAAATCTGCATCTTCTTTATACATATCCTTGAGGTGTTAAAACCCCAAATTCTCAACCTAGAATTCCTGTACAATCAAATTTATTCTACTCAAAGCATATGCGACTTTGTTAGCAGTTCCATCAATTTGTTTAATAACACAAGTAATTTTTTTCATAAATTCTACCCATTTTGCATGTTTATGATTCAACTTTTCTTGCCTAGTAATAAATTGCAAAGCATGACTATCACTGTACAAGACAAATTCTTTAGGAATTAGATAGTGTCTCCATTTTTTCAAATCTTGAATCACTGCATAAAACTCCTTGTCATATGTGGAATACTTTTTCTTGGAATCATTCAATTTCTCACTGAAATAAGAAACTGGCCTATTATCCTGACTCAAGATTGCTCCAATAGCTAATCCACTTGCGTCACATCTCACCTGGAATGTTTTTCCAAAATCTGGTAAGACCAGAATTGGCTGCTCTGTTATTTTCTCCTTCAACACTTTGAAACTTTTCTCAGCTTCCTCTGTCCAACTGAAGGACTTGTGTTTCTTCTTCGCAGTATCGAACATGGGTGCACATATGACACTAAAATTTCTAATGAATTTTCTATAAAAAATCGCTAACCCATAAAAACTTCTTACCTCAAATATGCTGCTCGATGATGACCATTCTCTGATCTCTCTCACTTTTTCTACGTCCATCTTCAATTCATTTGAAGAGATCACAAAACCCAAATATATGAGCTCCTTCTTCATAAAAGAACTCTTCTTCATATTTATCAACAATTTCTCTTACTGTAACCTTAACATTGCTAGCATCAAATGTCTTAAGTGTTCATCCTTTGTCTTACTGAAGGTTAGTATATCATCCAGATATACTGTGAAAAAATTTCCTCTGAAGTCTTTTAACACTTCATTCATTAATCTCATAAATGTGCTTGGTGCATTTGTTAACCCAAACGACATGACCAACCATTCAAAAAATCCTTCATTTGTCTTGAATTTTGTTTTCCATTCATCTCCCTCTCTCATTCTTATCTTATGATATCCACTCTTCAAGTCTACCTTGGAAAAATAGCTTGCTTCACTCAAACAATCCATCAAATCATCCATACTTGGTAAAGGAAATCTATATCTAATGGTTATCTTGTTGATGGATTGAGAATTCGTACACATCCTCCATCCTCCATCCTTCTTTGGACTTAATACAGTCGGTGTTGCACATGGCCTTAAGCTTTCTCTGATTAACCCTTTATCTAACAACTCCTGGACTTTCTTTTTGACCTCCTCATTCTCTCTACGTGTCAACCTATAAGCTACTTTGTTTGGTAAAATAGCTCCTGGAATAAGGTCAATATGATGGCTTACGCTCCTAATGGGTGGCAATGAGTGTGGTAACTCATTCATGACTATATCAACAAAGTTTTCTAATAGTTCCTGGGTTTCTATAGGAAAATCTTCTACAAAAGTATTTGTAAGGCTTCCTCACTACAACAAACTGTATTTATTTTTCCTTCTTGACTTCATTCAAGAGTTCCTTCCCGCTCATGAGAAGTATTCTTGAACTAGCTTATGTCTTTGTCTCCTTGTCCTCTATGCATAACAAAATCAGTGTTCTACCAATTTTATCTAGGGTATAGGTATTTTTCCTTCCATCATGAATAACTTTTCAGTCATACTACCACGACCTCCCCAATAGAACATGACAGACATCCATAGGAATTACTTCACACAATATTTCATCTTTGTAGCCTCCTATTTTAAATTTAACTTGGCATTGTTGACTTACCATGACTTGATGTCCCTTCTGCAACCACGATACCTTGTATGGATTTGGATGTGCAGTTGTCTTTAGCTCCATATTCTCCACCATCTCTGTGGATACTAGATTTTCAGTTCTCCCATTGTCTATGATCACCTTTCAAACTCTGTCCTTCAACTTGCAAGCAGTTCTTAAAAGGCTTGCTCGTTGAACTGGTTCCTCTAGTTCCTTTTCTGGTTTAAGAAGAATTTTCCTCATCATGAGGTTTCTTCCTCCTTCTGCAGCTTTTTCTTCCACATGCTTATGTTCTTCGGCAATATGTGCTTCTCCACCTTCTTCCCTTTTTCTTTCAAGACATTCCCAAGATTTGTGTCCTTCTTTTCCACATGTATAGCATTTAACTACGCCTCCTCTGGCTCTTCCTCTTCCTCTTCCTCTGGAAAAAGAACTTCTTCTGCCATGTTGTCCTTCTTTAGAACTTCCACCCTTCTCACGGTGACTATGTTGTTTTTCAACTTCAGCCTTTGACTTCTAGAACTTCTCTTTGCTGGTTCCCTTGCCTCTGCTTGAATTTCCACCTCTGCTTCGTTGGCTTTACTTCTTGGCCAATTTTTTCTCAGCTTTCAAGGCTGCTTGATAGGCATACTCGATTGTTCTAACTGAGATCATGTTGATCTCCTCTTGGATTTCATACCTCAACCCATTGATATATTTGGCTATCTTCTAACAATTCTTCAACTTCAAAATTGCCTTCATACATAGGTACCTCTATCCTTGCTCTGGCTCCTATCTTTGAAACAACTTTTATCAAGCGATCTTGTGTAGAATCCTCCACGTCATTTGCTTCAACCTTTGCTTCTTCACTCTTATCTTCACTGGCATCACCAACATTTGGTGCTCTTCTTTGTGCTATCTCCATAGCATCTAGTCTCATTCGAAGTTGCCTCATTTCTTCTTACATTTTTTCATTCGCTCTGTGCCTTCTCGATGGCATGATTTTACTGTGTCACCTAACAACATAAATCACATTCGTGATACCAAGATTGATACCAATTTTCTCCCTTTCTCTTTCCGTCTGTTGTCTGCAAACAAACTCAAAATATAGCTCTGATACCACCTGATGCGGACCCCTACCCTTCGGGGTCCTTGTGACCTCCCGATCACTGGATCATTCAATCCCCTCGAGCTGCTACAACTCTTTGTTCCTTACTGGCATCCCACGAAAAAATATTCATCGGTCCTTTTATGAAACTCTCCTTGTGAGAACAAGCACCAAGCACGAGCTTCACCTCCACATGACCACGGGCTGTGACCGTGTGCCTACACAAAAAGTGTTTCCGAACTTCGACGTATGAACCACCCTTGACTCTCCAACTCCAGATAGATAATTCCTAACGAGGGCTGAGCACTGGGCAGGCTCCCCTCGTATCCCTTCTCCATGTGACCACCACCTATGATCATCGGTTGAGCCCAAAAGGCGCTCGTTGTGTTTCTTGTATCAACGATGTCAAGGAGTCGATTCCTTGTTATTCAAACTCCCAATCCTCGAACTGTGATGGGGCTTAACTCGTGTTAGCTCCTTCCTTTAGTTCTACTGCATGACCTCTGGCTATAACCTGGGACTAAACCTTTTGATATTTCCTTCACCTAGATCAATGATCAAGGTTCTCCTATGATCTGACGGTTCATATCATGTCGCGAGTCTAGACCTTGCGAGTCCTTAATTCTTCCCCTTTGACTTTCTTCATCAGCAAGTCAACAAAATGATGAACTACTGCCACATGTCCTTCCAAAATGGACGGTCCTGATGATGTCGGGACAACCAACGGTTGTGATTATTTCGCAAGCCTAAACTTCGCGAACTCTCCCGATTCAATTCTTTGACTTCTTCTCCCTTCGAGTCAGCGAAACAATGACTCGTCACCACATGTATTCCTTGGCAATGGATGGTCCCATTGAGTTCAGAATGATCAACAACTATGCTCTCTTCGCCATGATCAACGACTATGATCTTTTCGCCATGATCAACGACTATGATATTTTCAGAATGATCAACGACCGTTCTCTTTTCGTGAGTTTTCACTTCATGAATTCATCTGTTTCACTTCTTTGATGGATTCCCTCTGCGATTCAACGAAATGTTGATCGACTGTCACGCGTCCTTTGGCGATGGATGGTCTTGATTATTTCAGGACTTGTCTTTTGCACCTTCCCTCGGATCCAACGACTGTTGGTCCACACGCCAAATCTGACGATGTGGGTCTGATTCCCCCTGCACTCACCTCTCACTGTCTGGATGTGGATTTTGACGGTCTAGATCTTCTACTCACAACTTATCTGACAGTTGTTGTGCTCTTCCTTTTGAGCTTTTGTGCCTTCTTCCCGAACTTGGAAGATTTCAACAGTTAGAATATTTTGATCTTTGCCTTTCTTGTGAATCTAATTTCTGGATCTTGTGAACACTTTATGAAAGTGATATCCCTTATGAGCTTTGTCCCTTGAAATTTATTCGGTCTCCCACACACACCTTGCATTCTAGGGATTTCAAATAACTCATTTCGAAGGATTTTCTTGAAAAGAAAATGCTTCTTGCCCACTTGGCGTTCTTCGCTTTGGTTCTTCAAAACTTGTTGGTTTCTTGATGCTATGCACACTTTGCACCTGGTCTGAATTTCTCTGAATCTCCCTTTGAAATTCTCTGAGTCAATCCTGGCTCATTCGATGCAGTCCTTGCGTTCGCGATGCACACCTTGCATACAAGTATTAGAAGAGAAACGATTGAACCTCAACCAGTTTTGTCATGACTTCATATAGTCAACTTCTTGACTTCTCAGACATGAAAATGAATTTATAACAAGTCATACACACAGAATAACACTCATTCAATCTCATGAGAAAATGAACATAGTCCACAGATTTGGGACAAATTTCTGTCTCTTCTATTCATTCATGAAAAAAAAATAAAAAATTACATAGTGTTTCTGCTATTATACTCTTCTCTACTGTTCTAATCTGTTTCAATACAATACTGAAAAACCTATCTAAGGATTGGCTCTGTGAGCTCTCTCATCCTGTTTTGAAATCCATCGTTTCAGATTTTAAAACTCCTACCTAATCTGTCCTATTACATTAACTGTCTGTTACTACCAGATACAATCAACAATCCATATCCACACTTCTTATAGTCCTTAGAGACTTTACAAACAAGTTACATTTTAAAATGTTTTTCACAAAAATATCTCAACAACCCAATTAAATTCCGAGTAAAATGCTTGAGATGTCCTTTGTTTGCCTCCACCTCTTTGAAGGCGATGCTCCTACATTAG
This sequence comes from Picea engelmannii, assembly GCA_009831015.1. Taxonomy (NCBI): domain Eukaryota; kingdom Viridiplantae; phylum Streptophyta; class Pinopsida; order Pinales; family Pinaceae; genus Picea; species Picea engelmannii. The sequence continues at coordinate 32,840 of ML790749.1, read as the reverse complement.
TAAAGTATTCCTTTTCTCCATTAAATTTTTATGACCTATAACGAAGATGGAGGCCCATCCAGCGAAATAAATAGGGCCCATTTTCAAAAACCATTTCTCTGTCCTCCTAATTGTGAAACATAATCGTGAAGAATCCTTTTGAGCAAGTTTGAGTTCAATGTAGTATGTAGGTTTCCAACAAGAGTTAATGCAACTGATTCTCTGAAAGCCAGATCCCTAAGAACATGTCGATAAGTACGTGATCCTTCATGTATTGGACCTAACTTCCCACTACTTGAGAATGAATTTCATACTTAGGCATTTCGACTGCTTTCAGAATACACAAACGAGGATTCCATTTGGTTGGGCCACCATTTGTCTTAGTGGAACCTTCGAGGATGGCTTCTTGGGAGGGGAACACTCCCACTGAATTGTTGGCCTAGGAAGGAATGCGACTGGAATCCCTCTGAGTTGCTGTGTCGTTGGCTCTAACAGACCCACTATTACCAAAGATTGATTTGTAGGAAGGGGGCCGACCCCTGCAAGCCCCATCAAGGAGTGTCAGTGAAAAGTAGAGCTATCAACACTGCTACAATCCCAGCCTCGCAAGTTTTGAAGATGACGATGTAAAACGTAATAGATGACGGCCTGAATTTACCATCAGGAAAGATCATTAAACAGCAGACCGGTTCCCTCAACTTATAAAACGTCACGATGGGGTGAATATCATTTGAATTGTTATAAGCAGGCAGACGAGGCACGGGCGAAGATGCATGGAACTGTGGCTCATGACAGAGGTTGAGCTCCGTGATACTGCGAGGTTTAGACCCGTTCGGCTTTTTACGTTTTCTGAATTGGTATCGAAGTTGTGACATCAAATCCCATGCAGGGCAAAGCGAAAAGAAACAGATTGCTGAACTTGATTCCGAGGACATGGCTACGGCCTCGTCTGTCGGTGCCGAACTGGTGCTCGGTGATGCATCTTATTAACCCGCGCCGCTGCGGTTGTTGGCCCGACAGCGATATGGCTCCCGAAGGGTATTTCGCTGTCTATGTCAGGCCGGATCGCACCCGGTTCGTGATAAAGACGGATTCGGTTAATCACCCTCTGTTCCGGATGCTGTTGGAGGAATTACATCTCCCTCATACTAGGCTAGGTTGTAGAAAGTGACTATTTGTGTAATAAATATGATTTTAAAATATTTTATTTAAAGTGAAGATTAAAATATTTTATTTATTGTTCATATTGAATTTATTGTTTTATTAATATTTTTTTAGATATAAATTTTGTATTAAAGATTGAAATAATTATACATCTCCTTATATTGTGAAGTAGAAAATCTGAATAAAAAATATTTCTGGCTTAAAATTATCTTATTTTAGATAGTGAAATAATTTATGTAGGAACATTCAATTTTTTTTGTTATTAATATTTGGTAAATGTCACATGTCAATTTCCTATTGAAAATGTAAGGAATTACATACTCTATAAAGCCCATTTCATTTTCAAAACAATGTAATGTTTTTTCTAAAATGTTTTATTTATATCAACAATTTTTTTTATTTTTTTTTGTAAATTTCAAGATAATAAAAATTTTACAATATTATCAATTTTGTTAATCTCATTTTCATAATTATTTAAATAATTTAATTTAATAATAAAAAAAATTAAAACCTACAAATTTACAAATTCAAATTCATATTAATAATTTTAAATTGATTTTTTAATTTAAATTAGGATATGCTTATTTTGATGAACAATGTAATGCAATGAAATTTTGAGTATGATCGACCACATATATATATATATATATATATATATATAGTTAATGGTAGTATATATATAACCTACACAAATTTGTTAAATTTGTTAATTGTAGTGACAATTTATGTAAGCCAATAAATCTATATATATA
>ML790748.1:289798-310329 GCA_009831015.1 Picea engelmannii | reverse complement strand
GAGATAAATTCGAAGATGTAGAAGCCCTTCCCGACTGCGTAACAGGTCACACTGTTCTTTATTAATGGTCTCCAATTTCTTTGTATCCAGTTATCTGTTGTTCTTGTGGAAGGCCAGAGCCCCATGAATTGGCCTACCAGACCTCGCTCTGATAGCGAAATGGCTATTTTCATTGGATGTTCCGGGGGGAGAGTGATTTCGGGGATATCCTCAATCCGTTTTACAAAGCTCGAAGGGCCTTCAGAGGTGGCCTTCTTTGAGCATGCTGTAATCAACTTGTGAAAGGTCGAGGAGGGGGATGGAGGGGGCGGCGGCTCCCCTCCGTCCTGGTTTGCCATAGCGGTCGAACCCTGATCCTCCAAACCCTAGAAGCTATCTCCACACGCGAATCGCTCCTTGATGGTTTTCAACAAGTTCTTGCATAGTTAAGCAACTTGGTCCTAACTTTGATTATTAATAAAGAGTTATTGGGAAAAAAAAATGAGATAAAATTATTAAATTCAATTAAAATTAGAGAAAATGAATGTGATAATTAATTCAAATTAGAATTAGTTAAGTGCCACTAACTTTAACTATTATATTGAAATCTCAAACATGGAAATAATTCATCCCTTTATTAATCGATTATATTAAGTATTTATTGAAATTTGAAATTTTTCATTCTCTCATTAAGGATAATTGTGATTTCAGATATACTTGAGAGGAATCAAATAATGTTAAGATTTTATTTTTATTTTTTTTTTGTCTCTTTCCTTTGAGGAAAGGATATATCTTTAAAGATATAATTTTTTTCTTAAAAAATTTTATTTTAATTTTATTTTTTAAAAGATTATATGTATATAGAAAAAACTTTATCTATTAAAATAATTATTTATTTTATATGATTTAAAGGAAACAAATTATTATTGATATGTAGCGTTGCTATTGCTTATAATTTTTTTAGTTTTAGTATTTTTTCCTTCAAAATTATAATTTTTTTTTTTTTTTTTTAAGGAAGTGGTTATAAATTTTTATTATAAAAAAGGTTGAGCATAGGTAAAAACAACCATAAGATACAAAATTTCAAAATACCCAAAAGCTTTGAGCAGAGAGAGAGCCTTACAATTCTTCAAGTGGCTCATAATTCCTTTTATATACACAAAAAAAAACTACTTATATTATGCCATGTATACACTTTGACAAAGGAAAATAGCAGAAATATAACTTTGCACTGCGTAAACCTGGTCTACATAAGCTTTAACTTGGTGTCCACCCTGCTTGGAGCATTCTCTAGAGAATCACATTCAAGTTGATGGGGTATGGGTTGTAGGACTTCACAAGATGCATACAAACTTGTTGACTGAACAGGCTGTTGCTGGATTGGAGTGTCTAGAAGGTTGTGTTAGCACCAATTCTTGCAAGAGGGTGTTTCTCTCCGACTTCGGGCCCTTGGTGCAAATGTGTAGAAATGGGGTTTAAAAACCATCAAATGTGTTTTATTCAAAAGCCGCAGTCACGAGCGCCAAGCGCAACACACAGAAGAAGTCCATTTCGGGCTTAAAATCAAGCGAGCTGGAATTTTGTTTTCAACGGCGAGGATCCACAGACGGAGCAGTTCGACGGTCATCGAGTAAGCTTGAGTCGCAGAGTTGCACGAGGTCTAGCGCATGGGCTCATCTCTTACGGCTAAAGTCATGAAATGATGAGCCATTTCGACATTTCGGCTACCGAGACTTCAAAGGACAAAGGGTTGCTCTTCCACTACATTTCGAAACCCCGAAACGTGAAATGCGAAAAGCACCCAGGAGCCATTTCGGCATTTCGGCTACCAGGACTTCAAAGGACAAGGGTTTCTCTTCCACTACAATTCAAAACCCCGAAACACGAAATGCGAAAAGCGCCCAGGAGCCATTTCGGCATTTCAGCTACCAGGACTTCAAAGGACAAGGGTTGCTCTTCCACTGCAGTTCAAAACCCTGAAACGCGAAATGTGAAAAGCGCCTAGGAGCCAATTCGACATTTCGGCTACCGAGACTTCAAATGACAAAGGGTTGCTCTCCTCCACTGCATTTCGAAACCCTGAAACGTGAAATGCGAAAAAGCGCCCAGGAGCCATTTCGGCTACCGGGACTTCAAAAGACAAAGGGGTTGCTCTCTTCCACTGCATCGAGAAACCCCAAAACATGAAATGCAAAAAAGCGCTCAGGAGCCATTTCGACATTTCGGCTACCAGGACTTCAAAGGATAAGGGTTTCTCTTCCACTACAGTTCAAAACCCCAAAACGCGAAATGCGAAAACTGCCCAGGAGCCATTTCGACATTTCGGCTACCGGGACTTCAAATGACAAAGGGTCTCTCTTTATGTTTTCAGTCTCGGTCACCCTCCATGGAAGAAGCAGTTAATCAATATTGAGCAAGTGGTTGAGACCTCAGCTCAACTCATAAATGGAGGGTGTGGAAAATGCCTGGAGCAATCAGCACGTGGTACCCTTGTATGTTGGTCCCTCTGCAAGAGCCATGCTGAGTTAAGGTGGCGTCTAACGAAGGAGTTTCGTCCAGGTTTGACTGAGAAGCCTACACACGCTAATTTGGACTTTAATGTCTCATCTACCTTCTTGTTGCGAAGGTGGCGAATTTCCCTGAGTATATATACTCATTTTTTGTATTTCTGTAGGGATGGATGGTAGAGCAGAGCTCCCGACTGTAATGTTCTAATGAAGCACTGGTTTTCTTGGCTATGTATCTGTATATGAAATTTCTTTGTTTAATGTAAGGCAACTCTCTTTTTCATCTTGTTTCGATCTCAAACTGAAAGGGTTCATGATTAAATGATTCACATGAATCGTCGTGACTGTGTTATAATAAAGGATTTATTATAAGCTCTGTTACATTCTTTTAGTGTTTCTGCTTTTGAATATAAGAAGTTCTTGTGTTCAAAGTTTTCTTCTACAGGTTGTTGGAAGCCCGAAGCCCACAGCAGCCCTTAACTTTTCCTCACATAAGTCTTCCTCCTACTCACCCTTATTACAACTTATTGCCTGAAATTGAACCAAGACCTCATCTGCTTGTGCATGCCTAGCCTAGTTTCTAAGTTAGAACAATATTGTTTCGAGTTTACTTCCATTCATCACCCTTTATCAACAAATCGTGACATTCAAACTGATGGGTCTCACGCTTACTCCTACTGCAATCCAGGAGTGACTTCTGATGCCAACATTTCTGGCGTCGTTGCTGGAGACGAAGTTGAAAATTTTCCCTAGGATTGAACGACATCGAGCCTCTGATTTTGAAGGTGCATCAGGCATCAGAGCCCTACGAGATTGTTACTGTGCACCTGGTGACTTCATTGTGACGACTCCATTGTGGCGAACCTGTTGTTTTAGTTGTGGCTTCTAGAGGTAGACACATGTGGTCCCATCCACAGCTGCCTCTAGCTACACCTGAAGCTGAGCAGGAGGCGATTATCAGAAAAGGAAAGGCCTCTAAAGGAGAAACTTCCATCGCTAAACTAGGTAATTTTCCATCTCCTTCTGTGGAAACTCCTTTTTCTTGTTCTCAACTTCCTAGCAGACCTTTTTCTGAAGTTTCCCGTTTCCTGAATTTTGGAAGCGTTCCTGCTGAGTTTTCCCCTCTTGGTCTGGGATTGGAGGGACAAATCCTTGTCACTCCCCTCTCCCCTGAAGCTATACCTTGGCGTAGACTCTAGACCAAAGAAGATTTCCCCACCCCTAGCTTTACCACCCCTCCTCTTATTATTGTTGTTGCTATTGCACAAAGAGAAGCATCTGCTGACTCAAGCCCCTTGGCCTTCTCTCTGAATCCCCCATTGTTTCCCCATCCACCTATAAGCTCATTTCCAGTATCCCCTGTTCGAGCTCCTTATCCTCTGAGTTCTCCTCCACCTAATATTCCTATGGCAGGAGAAAATCCCCCCATGACCAGAATGGAGGCTATAATAGCTGCTAGGTATGCTCCCCTTTTGTTACCTCAGCCTCTCAACGCCCTTCCAACAGATGGCTACCTGAAGCAGCTGCCCAAGTTTACAGGCGAAGGGGACATAGCTGCAGAAGAACACCTTGAAGCCTTTTACAGTTTTACAGATGATCATGTTATCGTGCATGTAGATGTATGGATGAGAATTTTCATCCATAGCCTTGAAGGTGAGGCTAGAAAGTGGTTTAGGGCCCTGCCTCCTGGATCTATCGATGGGATTGAGACTTTGGATAATGCCTTTTTGAGACAGTGGGGAGACAAAAAAGACTTCATGTATTACATGACAGAGTTTGGGTCTTTGAAGATAAAGAAAGGAGAGTATGTCTCTGATTTCTCCAAGAGATTCAATAAAATGTACAATAAGATCCCCACTGAAATAAAGCCCTCAGAAGCCTCTGCTAAGATCACTTATGCTAGCGCTTTTGATCCCGATTTCTGCCTTCTATTGAGGGAAAGGAGAGCCACTACTCTAGCTCATATGCAAGATGCAGACGTGGAAGTAGAATCTAACATATTGGTTGTTGACCAACTCAGGAATAAGGCCGATAGAGACATATCCAGGAAGAGACTTGAAGCCTCCCCATCCAATTCCTCTCCCCTTCCCCTTTAGACGAACGAGGTAACTAAAGTGATAAAGTCGCTTTCAACTAGAATGGAAAGGTGGGAGTTAGAAGGGAAGCCCATGTACAGAAATCCCCAAAATAATGATAATAGAGGCTTCAGGAGGCCTAGCAACAATGTGCCACAAGCTTTTCCAAGGAAACAAAGGAGCGAAGACAGAGATGATCAGAGGATTCAAACCCCTCTCCAAAATAGCCTAGTTTCTCATGAGGAAGGAGAAGAGATAGATGAGCTCGACCCCGAAATTCACTGTATTGAAGACACTTCCCCTTTTTCCCCATTTGACTCAATATGCATATGAAGGATCCCTTATGAACATTCAAGTCAATGAGTTGGGTAGAAGGGAAAATGCCAACAACACTCCTAACAGATATCATCTTAGGTCAAAGAAGAAAGAAGGGAATTTTGATAGCCATGATCAGCCCCTCATAGCAGAAAAACCTGTTAAACCTGCTACAATCACTACTAAAGAAAGAAAACTCAGAATACTTCGCCAACATCCAAAGAATCTGTCTCTGAGGTAAGGGAAGCTCCTAGTCCTTTTTCCTCCTTTAGTTTTAAGCATAAAATTCAAAAGATTAGAATTCCCGTACCCCTCTCAGAGCTAGTTAAAAATGAAAATTTCAAAAGGTCCCTCTCCAAGCTGCTACAATATGAGTTCCCCCAACCTTCTACAGACTCAGTAAATCTTCAAGATGAAAAGCCAACAGTCATCCTAGGTCCCATGGTAGAAGACAGAGATGATTCATCCCCTCCCTTCTACACATCCCTAAACATACATGATAAGGTGTTGCATAATTGCCTCATGGATTAATTGCCTCATGGATTCAGGAGCTTCCCACAACCTTATGCCCAAAATAGTCATGGAAGAATTGGGACTAGAAGTGACAAAGGCTTATCATGATTTGTACTCTTTTGATTCAAGGAGGGTGCAATGCCTTGGAGTCATCAAAGACTTGGTGGTCTCTTTATTTCAGCTACCAATGAAGAGTGTGGTCATGGACATTGTAGTAGATGATGTTCCCCCCAAGTTCGGCATGTTGTTGTCAAGATCTTGGATAAAAAAACTTGGAGGAACATTACAGATGGATCTCACATATGCCACCATTCCAGTATTTGGAGGGGAACACAAGAGCTTGTACAAAGAAGCTCAGATGGCCTACATTGTTAGTGATGAAGCAGACCCCACCAATCATCCTATCTTTGCGCTTGACACTGATTTGGGGTCTAGTTTATTGCAGCTCACTGATACTCCTGAAGCCCCTTTTCAAATCGGAAAGAAACTCATATTTAATCACGAGATACCTCCTCCAACCACCTCTGTTTGGAAGATGTTCTTTGACGGAGCTTCTTCTAGCGAAGGCGCTGGCACTGGAGTAGTTTTTGTGTCACCTTGTCAGGAAACCATGCTCCTGTCATACAAGATAGAATTTGAAGCTACCAATAATGTGGCAGAATATGAAGCTCTTGTTCTGGGTATGAGGGCTGCAAAAGAAATGGGAATTAAGGAGGTAGCAGTGTTCAGAGATGCTGAGTTGATAATCCAGCAAGTCAAAAATGCTTATCGGGCTAAGAATCCTTAGCTCAGGAGTTACAAAAATGAAGTGTGGGACCTGATTGATAATTTCTTCTCAGCTTTCAACATTTCTTTTATTCCAAGAGAGGAAAATACTTTGGCCGATTCCTTAGTTGTCTCAGCTAGTCTATTCAAGATCCCTCTGCCACCTAAGATCAAATATGAGGTAGAGATAAGATATAGGCCATCTGTTCCAGACAATATCAAGAATTGGAAGGTATTCGAAGACGATCTTGAAATCAAAAAATTTCTTCAGTCCGTTAATGAATTTTCTGCATTGCACATTGATCAGGATCCTGATCTAGAAATTCACCCTCACCCTGAGGTATTTTTAAATAAAATTGCTAATCACCATATTATTCATCTTCCTAGAAATCACATTCTAAAGGGACTGGTCCCTTTAGAAAGACTGTTCGATGGAAATAATGTGGCAGTAAAGGGTAGGGTTTCAAGTGGAGATGTTGATGTAGCGGAGTGCAATATCGGCACACAGGAGGAGCCTAAGTTTGTCAAGTTGTCAAGCAGTTTGACCAAAGAGCAGAGGGTCAAATATACCGAGTTATTAAGGGAATTTGTTGATGTGTTTGCATGGACCTATGAAGACCTCAAGACATATGACATAGTTTTCATTGAACACAAGATCCCACTGAAGGAAGAGGCTAAGCCATTTAGGCAGAAGGAAGAGGCTAAGCCATTTAGGCAGAAGCTAAGAGGTTCATGGAGAGAGAAGTGAAGAAGTTGTTAGATGCCCAAATCATTGTCCCCTTGAGATATTCTGAGTGGGTAGCCAATTTGGTCCCAGTGAGGAAGAAAAGTGGAGAAATCAGGCTCTATGTTGATTTCAGGAACCTAAACATGAGCTCAAAGAAAGACAACTATCCCTTGCCCAACATGGAACACATATTGCATAGGGTAATTGGTGCATCTAGGATATCCATGATTGATGGTTTTTCTGGCTATAATCAGATATCAGTCATGTCTGAGGACAGAGAAAAAACAACCTTCACCACTCCTTGGGGCACATTCATGTATGCCAAAATACCTTTTGGATTAATGAATGCAAGAGAAACATTCCAGCGAGCCATGGACATAGCCTTCATCGGGGAGAAAGATCAGTTTGTGGTGATCTATTTGGATGACATCACAGTCTTCTCCAGGTCCGATAAAGAGCACCACTGTCACTTGAGGAAAGTTTTCTTGAAATGTCGGAGGTTTGGTCTATCCTTAAATCCCAAGAAATATGTGTTTGCTATGAAGGAGGGAAAGTTGTTAGGCCATATAGTATCAGCAGAGGGAGTGAGAATTGATCCCAGCAGGGTAGAGGCAATTTAGACCCTGTCGCTTCCCAAGTCTAGAAAGGAAGTTCAGTCTTTTTTAGGAAAGATTAACTTTCTGAGGAGGTTCGTCTCAAATTTTGCAGAGGTGGAGAAACACATCACAGCCATGCTCAGAAAGGGAAATGAAGTAAAATGGATTATTGAACTTAGAGAATCTTTTGTCCAAAAAAAAAGGCATTGATTGAGGCACCTGTGTTGATCAGTCCTGATTATTCCAAGGATTTCCTAATTTTTTCTTTTTCTTCTTTTGACACAGTAGCAGCGGTATTATTGCAAAAAAATGAGGAAGGGAGAGAGCAACCCATTTCCTTCTTCAGTAAGTCATTAAGAGATGCAGAAATCAGGTATGAGATCATGGAGAAGCAGGCCTATGCCTTGGAAAAATCTCTCAAAGATTTCAGAGTCTATGTCTTGCACTCAAGAGTGACTGCATATGTTCCTTCGGCCTCTGTGAAAGACATCCTTATACAACCTGACATAGATGGGAGAAGAGGTAAATGGATTTCCAAGATCCTTGAGTTTGACCTGGAGATAAAGCCCACCAATTTGGTTAAAGGGAAGGGTTTAGCCAAGCTGCTAGCTGAATCCAATTGCAAGGCCTTGGGGGTTAGCTTCATCAATTCTTGATCAGGAAATCAACAAGCTGAGTCGTCCAGCAAAATCACTCAGGGTGGCTTATTGCTAGCAGAATGCACCTGGTACAGAGACATTTTGTACTTTCTGCAAGAGTTGAAGCCTCCTGATGGAATGGGAAAAAGCAAGGTAAGAGATTTAAAGCTCAAGGCGGTCAGATATTGCCTTATTGACCGTGTCTTGTACTGGAGAGACCCTCTAGGGGTGTTTTCGAGGTGTCTGAACCCACAAGAGGCCCAAAAAGTTATGTTTGATTTCCATGGCGGCCTTTGTGAAGGGCATCATTTTTGGAAAACCACAGCTCACAAAATTCTTAGGGTTGGGTACTATTGGCCCACCTTATTCACTGATGTCTGCAAAGAAGTCAGAGCTTGCATCAAATGCCAAAGGTTCTCAGGAAAGTGACAACTCAAATCTCTTCCATAAATCTTGTAGTAGCTCCAACACCCTTTCAACAGTGGGGGTTGGACTTCATTGGAGAAATTCATCCTCCTTCAAGTGGCCAGCACCGATGGATCCTGACTGCAACAGACTATTTCACCAAGTGGATAGAAGCTGCCCCCACTAGGAGTGTATCACACAAAGTAATTATCGGCTTCCTGGAGAATATCTTAGCCAGATTTGGTTGTCATAGCATAATTGTCACTGATAATGTCGCTTCTTTCAAGTCTGACCCTCTGGTTAAGTTCTATGAGCAGTTCGAGATTTCACTATTCCACTCCACTCCCTATTATCCTCAAGGAAATGGACTGGCAGAATCTTCCAATAAAAGTCTGATCAAACTCATTAAAGGATTATTGGAAGATAATAAGAGGGCATGGGATTCAAAGCTTAAATTAGCTTTGTGGGTCGATCGAGTGACAACAAAGAAGTCCCTGGGTACCTCACCTTTTCAACTTGTTTATGGGACGGAGGTTGTGTTTCCCACTCAGCTCGCTTTACCTGTAGCGAAATTCTTTCAAGATCATGAAGGAGAGCCAGAACATATGGTCAGAAGAATTCATCGAGTGGTGGAATTGCAACAGATCAGGGAGCAGGTAATGGACATAGCTCATAGTCATCAGCAGAGTATCAAGCAGGCCTTTGACAGGAAGGTCAGGAAGGAGGAATTCGAGCTGGGAGATTCGGTGCTTAAATGGGATGCACCCATGCATTATAGGGGCAAACACAACAAGTTTGACGCCCTCTGGATCAGGCCCTTCAAAATATCTGAAGTATTCTAAAATAACATGTACAGGTTGCAGGATTTGGAGGGTGAAGAAGTTTTTAACGGTCCAATAAATGGGCATTTCCTGAAGAAATGTTTTGTTTGAGCCTTAGACGACTCCTCTGTTTTTGTAAATATTGTTTTTATTGTTTTTCTATTTATTTTCAACTTAATAAATGACTCCATATCCCAACAGAAGGCAACCAGAGCTGCAGAAGGAGTTCTTAGAGCATCACAGGGACGACTCTATCCCCCATGGAGCCTAATGTTAGTGCCAATTCTTGCAAGAGGGTGTTTCTCTTCGATTTTGGGCCCTTGGTGAAAATGCATAGAAATGGGGTTTAAAAACCATCAAATGCGTTTTATTCAAAAGTCATAGTCCTGAGCGCTAAGAGAAACACACAGAAGAAGTCCATTTCGGGCTTAAAATCAAGCGACCAGGCATTTTGTTTTCAATGGCGAGGATCCACAGACGGAGCAGTTTGATGGTCATCGGGTAAGCTTGAGTCGCAGAGTTGCATGAGGTCTAGCGCATGGGCTCATATCTTACGGCTAAAGTCATGAAATGATGAGCCATTTTGGCATTTCGGCTACCAAGACTTCAAAGGACAAAGGGTTGCTCTTCCACTACATTTCGAAACCCCGAAACGCGAAATGCGAAAAGCGCCCAAGAGCCATTTCGGCATTTCATCTACCGAGACTTCAAAGGATAAGGGTTTCTCTTCCACTGTAGTTCAAAACCCCGAAACGTGAAATGCGAAAAGCACCCAGGAGCCATTTCAACTACCAGGACTTCAAAGGACAAAGGGTTGCTCTTCCACTGCATTTCGAAACCCCGAAACGTGAAATGCGAAAAGCGCCCAGGAGCCATTTCGGCATTTCGGCTACTAGGACTTCAAAGGAAAAGGGTTGCTCTTCCACTGCATTTTGAAACCCCGAAACGCGAAATGCGAAAAGCACCCAGGAGCCATTTCGACATTTCGGCTACCAGGACTTCAAAGGACAAGGGTTGCTCTTCCACTGCAGTTCAAAACCCCGAAACGCGAAATGCGAAAATCTCCCAGGAGCCATTTCGGCATTTCGGCTGCCAAGACTTCAAATGACAAAGGGTTGCTCTCCTCCATTGCATTTCAAAACCCCGAAACGTGAAATGAAAAAAAGTGCCCAGGAGCCATTTCGAAATTTTGGCTACCAGGACTTCAAAGGACAAAGGGGTTGCTCTCTTCCACTGCATCGAGAAACCCTGAAATGAGAAATGCGAAAAAGAGCCTAGGAGCCATTTCGTCATTTCGGCTACTAGGACTTCAAAGGACAAGGGTTTCTCTTCCACTATAGTTTAAAACCCCGAAACGCAAAATGCGAAAAGCGCCCAAAAGCCATTTCAGCATTTCCGCTACCGGGACTTCAAAGGACAAGGGTTTTTCTTCCACTACAGTTCAAAACCCCGAAATGCGAAATGTGAAAAGCGCCCAGGAGCCATTTCGGCATTTTGGCTACCAGAACTTCAAATGACAAAGGGTCTCTCTTTATTTTTTCAGTCTCGGTCACCCTCCATGGAAGAAGCAGTTAATGAATATTGAGCAGGTGGTTGAGACCCCAGCTCAACTCATAAATGGAGGGCGTGGAAAAGGCCTGAAGCAATCAGCCCATGGTACCCTTGTATGTCGATCCCTCTGCAAGAGCCATGCTGAGTTAAGGTGGCATCTGATGAAGGAGTTCCATCCAGGTTTGACTGAGAAGCTTGCACACGCTAATTTGGACTTTAATGTCTCAGCTACCTTCCTGCTGCGAAGGTGGCGAATTTCCCTGAGTATATATACTCAGTTTTTGTATTTCTGTAGGGATGGATGGTAGAGCAGAGCTCTCGACTGTAATGTTCTAATGAAGCACTAGTTTTCCTGGCTATATATCTGTATATAAAATTTATTTGTTTAATGTAAGGCAACTCTCTTTTTCATCTTGTTTCGATCTCAAACTGAAAGAGTTCATGATTGAATGATTCACATGAATCTTCGTGATTGTGTTATAATAAAGGATTTATTATAAGCTCTATTACGTTCTTTTAGTGTTTCTGCTTTTGAATATAAGAAGTTCTTGTGTTCAAAGTTTTCTTCTACAGGATATTGGAAGCCTGAAGCCCACAACAGCCCTTAACTTTTCCTCACAGAAGTCTTCCTCCTACTCACCCTTATTACAACTTACTGCCTGAAATTGAACCAAGACCTCATCTGCTTGTGCATGTCTGGCCTAGTTTCTGAGTTAGAATGATATTGTTCTGAGTTTACTTCCATTTATCACCCTTTATCAACAAATCATGACATTCAAACTGATGGACCTTAGGCTTACTCCTGCTGCAATCCAAGAGTGACTTCTGACGCCAACAGGTTGCACTGAGCATTTCTGCGAAGAGAATGGATCTGAGCTTAGTGTTGATTAATTGTGTGCAAGAATATGGTCAATTCCTTGTTCCTTTTTTCTTCCTACTCCTGTAATTGACGATGGTGCTGGGAATTTGAGACACGAAGAGACTCCATTTCATTTTGTTCTTTTTGCATTAGTTCTTGCAATTTGTCCACCTTGCAATCAGTGCAGTCATAGGGAAAATGACTTCGACTCCACATGTTTGGGGGGGCTCTGAAGCAAGCAAAACGTATCCATGAGAGAAATTTTCAATTGAAACCAGTGAAGCAAGAGCTTACCCAATATTCATGAAATTCCCAATTGTCGCTTGCATCCTTGTTGCTACATTGATTATTGATCTAGATTTATGAGCAGAACGAAATGAATAACAGACTAAATACAATAACACGGAGATACAAAGAAAAACCACAGATATCCAATGAACAATAACTTCTATTGAATAAATAAAATAGGTTGAAATTGTAAAACTGCAGAACTTAAAACAACTGGTTCAAATGGTGGTAGTTATCTCTAAGAAGAGATGTGGCTGCTATGCACATTTGTTTGAGAAGAATGATTACAATGAGGCTCCAGAGGCCTTTTTAACATTACTCATGAATGCCAAAACCCTAAACATCCAAAACCTAACCTTGGGAGATGAAACACCAAAAGTTATGTGGGCCCCGATGGGTAAGTTGGTACCTCAACTTCCCAGGGTCATAAATTTTGCATATGACCTATGTTTTAGGCGTGTGATAGCCCATTGGAAAGGTATTTTCAAGAACTACACATTATCTCATGAAACTCTAACTTCATCTACAGTTTGACTGTGGAAAGCCAAAAAAACATTGTTTAGGGCCCCAAAATGACCCTGAAAGTACATAAAGATGTACTGACATGAAAACTTCCAAAATAAGCCAATTGGATTAGGTGGGCGGCCACCAGTATCCAATTGGAATATGTGTAGGGATTTAGAAAACCCAGAAGTGTAGAACTCAAAATTATAAAGAAGTACAAATGAATGTGTTAAACTAAAAAATGTCAAGAGGAGCCAATTGGAATAGGTGGGTGGCCACCATTATCCACCTAGATCAGTCCTCCCCCCTTAGGAAGCAATGGTCTCCATTGCATTGAGTGCCCCCACCATGTGAGGAAAATTCTGTTGGATTTGGCCTCGGTTGATCCACTTGCCTTGGTGTAGGAGCTTCCCTACCTTGACAACCCGATAAAGTTGGATCCTCTACTGGTGAGTGCCCTTGACCTATGTGTCCACTATATGATCTGTGGATGCATGTTCCATGCAATTAGGGTTGAGCTATGTTGGTGTCAACAGTTATTCGATCTCCGAGGTGTCCAATAATGGTGGAAAATATGGTCGGAGGAGTTCCACATTAAACATTGGGTGCAATCCAAGGAAGAGGGGAGTGTTGAGCTCAAAACCATTGTCATCCACGACCTTGGTGATAGTGTAAGGCCCATATCAAAGTTGATGTAGCTTCTGATGGGGCCCTGTAAGGTGTTCTTTCTGCAAATGTAACCATATCTTGTCTCCCACCTAAAATTTGTGCGGTACCTGGTGTTTATCATGGCGTTGCTTGTACTTAGCATTGGATTTCTGCAAAATATCATGGACTTGTTGTCGGATGTGACGAATTCGCTCAATGAATCTGGTGGCTTTTTCAAACTCAAACTGAACATGGGAAGAATATGTTTGTGTTGTTGCAAGAGGTAGTGCAACATCAATGGGACCCAAGGGTTGAAATCCTAGCCCCACTTGAAAGGGGCTATTGTCGGTGGAGCTATGGAGAGCCATGTTGTAGTTGTGTTGAACATAGGGAAGACTCTGATCCCATGTACACAGATGCTTAGAGTTATACATGCGCAGGATGTGCACAATCATCCGAATGAAGACCTCTTTTTGGCCATCAGTTTGAGGGTGGAAGGAAGTGGATTTAGTGAGCTTGGTGTCCAACAGTGACGAGAGACTTGACCAAAATGTGTCGAGGAACTTATTTTCCCAATCAGATATGATGGTATGTGGTATCCAAAAATGGACCCACACTCGTTCAAAGAAGAGCTTGGCAGTATCTGTCATTGTGATGCTCTTCTTGCAAGTTGTGAGAATGTCCATCTTCGAAAATTGATCAACTATCACAAATACACAATAATTGTCTTGCTTAGTGGATGGAAGGCCAGACATGTAATCCATCGAGATGGATTCCCAAGGCCTCTTGGGAGTAGGAAGAGGGGTGTATAAGCCTTGCTTCTTGATGGTTGGATTGGCAATGGCACATGAAGTGAAAGATATGATATACTTGTTGACTTCCTGTTGAATTTTTGGCCAATAAAAATGTTTATGTAGAACGGTCACAATTTTCTCCTCGCCAAAATGTCTTGTCATCCGACTGTATTGAGCCTCCAAAATCATCTTTGCACACTTTCTTGCAGGAACACATAGATGGACCAGATGGCATAACAGTCTATCATGAATGTGAAAATCGGTGACATTCGTGTCTGTACCCAAGAGTTGATAGGTGGTGGCAAAGTCTGGATCTTGTTGATAAATTTGGGGGCACCCGATGCCTCATGCCCACAGGAATGGAGCACAGTGGTGAGTACAACCACAGAAGGTCGACTGAGGCAGTCAACAACACAATTTGTGCTCCTTGTCTCATACTTGATGTTGATATGGAACTATTGCAGGTAGGTGGAACACTTATGATGGCGGTTGTTCTACAACTTCCCCTATGTCTATATGAATTGCAGAGTCATGTAATAAGTGTGGATGATTGTCTCCTTTCCCAGAATGTAATGTTTCCATTGACAACAGGCTTGTACAATGGAATACATTTCCTTGTCATAGGTGGGGTATTTCCGGACAGTATCTGAGAGTGTCTCACTATGGTATGCTACTAGATGACCATGTTGAGTGAGAATTGTGCCTACAACATAGTTGGATGTATCAGTCTCAATATCAAACGGTTTTTTCAGATCAAGTAAGGGGATTATTGGAGCTGAGCACATGCAATGATTTAGATGATCAAATGCTCGTTGTTGTTCCTTACCCCATGCGAAATTTTCCTTGCCACTGCCCTTGGTCACTTGGCTGAGGGCCCATGCAATATAGGAGAATCCCAAAACAAACCGTCGGTAGAAGTTGGAAAGTACCAAGAAGCTCTGAAGCTCAGTTAGTGTGGTCGGGGCTGGTCAGTCACAGATGACTTGGATCTTAGATGGATCCACATGTACCCCATGCTCATCAACAATGTATCCCAATTATTGGACCATGTTCATGCCAAAGGAGCATTTTTCCAAGTTGGCATGTAGTTTATGTTGTCGTGGAGTGCTCAAAACCTGTTGAATATGCTCCATGTGCTCCTCCCAAGTTCTGTTGAAGATGAGGATGTCATCCAAATATACCAACACAAAAGAGTTGGTGAAGGGTCTCAATACATCATCCATCAACCTCATGAAAGTGGTTGGTGCATTTGTTAATCCAAAGGGCATGACCAACTATTTGAAGAGACCTTCTTTATATTTGAAAGATGTCTTTCATACATTAGTTGGTTCGATGGGAACCCGGTGGTAGCCAGACTTTAGGTCAATCTTTTTGAATAACTTTACCCCCTTGAGTTGTTCAAGAAGGTCATCAATTCTTGGAATTAGGTATCGGTTTCTGACTGTGATTTTTTTTAATGCTTTGTAATCAATGCAGAACCGCCAGATCCCATATTTCTTCTACACCAGTACAATCGAGATTTTGCAAGGGGAGGAGTTGGGTCTGATGTGCCCCTTTTGAAGCAGCTCTTGGATTTGACACTTGATTTCATAATTTTCCATCAGTGAGCGACGATAGACTGGTCCATTAGGAAAAGGTGCATGGGGCATTAAATCAATTGGATTCTTGAATTGGCAGTGTGTTGGTACCCCGGTGGGTGAGGAGAAGATGTCTTTGTACTCTTTCACGATCATGTCCACTTGTTTCTGTTGAAAAGAGAGGCTCTATGTAGAGGCCACATATGTGGCCATGACCTTCTGCTTACTGTGAGCACGGATCACAAAGAAGATGAAATTTTTTATCTGTGAATTGACCTTATTGCATTGCTTAGTAGAGATTAAAGAAATAACAGTAGGCGGCGCTACCTCTGGTATTCTGTACAATTGTCTACCCAAAGTAATAATAACACTGTGGGGTCTAGTCTCATACACAACATATCACTTCCATAAATATGGTTGTCCTAAAAGAACGTCACAAACTTCAAGGGGAGCAGTGTCACACAATACCTCGTCTTTGAAAGGCTTGATGTCATAGGGAAAATGCCATTGTTGGTTGATGCAAAGATCTCTTCTTTGGTGAAGCCAGTCGATGGTGTAGGGTTGCAGGTGTTGTGTCATTGGTAGGTCCAGCCGTTGGACGATCTATGTTGAGATCAGGTTCTTCTAACTGCCGCTATCGACAATGAAATGAGGCGGAGCCCCCTTTACCCACATCTGTGAATGAAAGAGGTGTTCCCCTTCCTCTGGTTCTTCTGGTTCGCTTGGCTGGACTTTGGTGGTAGTAATAGTGGCACTAGGTTCAACATCGATAATCTTCTTCCCTCCTTCTATATTTGATTCAAAGTCAGAATCTGCCTCTAACTCGGAATATTTCAGCTCGGCCACTGGTGACTACTTGGAGCAACATTTTTCGGTGTTGTGCCAAGGGATTTTATGGTATTCACACCATTTTCCCATGTCCTTCTTCGAATTCTCATTAACCTTCTTGTATTGCGACTTGGACCTGAGAGTGGCCATATTTTCTCTGTCCCTTGTTTTGTGGGATGGAGCCGCCTTATCCATCCTTCGGCTGTGAGGGGTTTGCAGATCCAAACTCTCGCCTCTTCTGCTTAAATTTCTGCTCAATATTTACAGCATATATATAAGTTGTACCCAATGACGTGATGTCCATAAACTCCATTTATGTTTGAATGTATCTATGCAGAAAACAATGGTATTTGAGCACCAAATGTCGCTCAGATTCTTTTATACCCAATTTGGTGCACAGGGTATGGAAAATATTGGTGAAATCTAGTACTGTCTGGTCCCTTTCTTGATGCATGGTGGTACATCTTTTGTACTGGTCTTCGCAGCTTCCAACAATGTAGTATTGTTCTTTAATGGCATCCATGAAGGAATCCCATGTGGGGGCGATAAAAAATATTGCATATTTCTATATGGCCCTTTGCTCGGAGTAAGTATCCCACCAGTCCTTAACATGGGGGATGCCCTTGAGGAGTGCAAAAGTAATATTTTCCCTATCGAAAAAATTGTGGACCGAAAAATACCCTTCAAGCAGATTCAACCATTTATCTACAACATCCACATCTATCAATCCTTCAAATAATAAAATATCAAAATTTGCATGTACCTTGAAGGGGGTTTCATGGTCGCTTGATGAAGATGTGTCTCCTATGGGAAGTTGTCGAAGGATCTGTGCAAAGTTGTCCATCATTTTGTTCCTTTGTCATGCAAGGGCTTCCTCGAGAAACATTTTAAAAGGATCTCCTACTCCATAATATTTATTTTCATCCCCTGTGAGTTGTTTTCAGGCTCTATGCGACCGATATTGCAAAGGCTCGACTGGTTCGAGTCCCAACTTCTTGTATCGAGATCTTGTCTAGGACATGCACGAAGAAAATTAAATGAAGAGAAAAATGCTCTGATACCACTGATCTGTATTTATGAGTGGAATGAAATGAATAACAGACTAAATACAATAACATAGAGATACGGAGAAAAACAATAGATATACAGTGAATAATAACTTCTAGTGAATAAATAAAATAGGTTGAAACTGTAAAACTGCAAAACTGAAAACAACTTGCTCAAATGGTGGTAGTTATCTTTGAGAAGAGATGTGGTTGTTGTGCACATATGTCTAAGTATATCGATTACAATGAGGCTCCAGAGGCCTTTTTAACATTACTCATGAATTCTAAAACCCTAAATATCCCAAAACCTAACCCTAGGAGATGAAATTCCAAAAGTTATGTGGGTCCCGATGGGTAAGTTGGTACCTCAACATCCTGAGGTCGTAACTTTTGCATACGACCTCTGTTTTAAGCGCGTGATAGACTGTTGGAAAGGTATTTTCGAGAAATAAACATTATGTCATCAAACTCTGACTTCATCTATAGTTTGACTGTGGAAAGCCAAAAAAACATTGTTTAGGGCCCTAAAACGGCTCTGAAAGTACATAAAGATGTATTAACATGAAAAAATCCAAAATAAGCCAGTTGGATTAGGTGGGTGGCCACCAGTCTCCACCTGGAAGATGTGTAGGGATTCATACAGCCCCGAAAGTGTAGAACCCACAATTACAAATAAGTACAGAAGAACGTGTTGAACTAAAAAATGTCAAGAGGATCCAGTTGGAATAGGTGGGTGGCCACCAATATCCACCTGGATCAATTATACTCCCAATTTGGAATGGTCGAGAGAACCCGAATGTGAGAGGACGACGCCATATGCAGAAATGATGGGGCACAGAGGTAATTCATTGTAGGAGTTTGGGATCATGATGAACCCCTCGTGTAAGCTAAGATGCCAAAGGAACCGAGGGGAATGACTCCAAATATTCTAACAAGGAGCATAGATAAATCCTATATGGAGTCATCAATTCATTTGGGGATAATTTAATTACATTCACGTGGGGATATATTAGCACTTGTTGATGAGAGGTGAGGCCTCATGTCATGGGTACCGGGGGGCGAGGGGATATTGATGCATAATGTGCCTTGATGACATGCTTAACCTTAATACAGATGAGAGGTGGGGTCACATCCCCTCCTGATCCTAGTTTTTATTAAGTTAATTATTTGATTTGACACTTTCTAATGGGACTAATTTTTTGTTTGCATAATTGCATCATTGGATTAGAGGAGGTGTATTAATGAAATTTCCCCATGGATTCTAATGGTTCCCTATGCCAATTGTTTTTTCGCTTTAGAAATACTATCAGCCTTCCCATTTTTCCTTCTATAGATGATAGTCCACAGTTTTGAATTTTTGCTATGTGCTCATGATTCTTTGGTAGATCTGCTTAAGGTTAGAGTGAGCATTTGTACTCATCCTCTATATCCCCTTAATGATCATATCAGAGTCACCAATGACAAGGACTCAAGTTGATTTTCCTGCTTGGATTAGTTGCATTCCCATATACACTGCAAGGACTTCTGCTTGTTTATTTTTTTTGTTCCGCAGCCTTCAAGAATATTCGATGATCTAATTTCCTTTAATGTCAAGGATGACTCCCCCCACACATGCCACCCCTGAATTTCCTTCTGAATCCTTATCAAAGAATAAAATGATCGATGCATGTTGTCATTTCCATTTTCCAAAATCCTAATCAGAGAATCTAAAATGCCAGAGATGCCTAGGAGGCGAGGGAGAAGGCAGTGGAAAAAGTTGAAAGAATCGAGAGCTAAGAATGCTTTTGACCCATGCTTTTTCTAATTCATCAAGATTCAAAAGAGAGCCTGACTATCTTGATTTTATATAGAAGGTTTCAGATAAAAGGTTGCATTCCATTAAGAGATCTCTCAAAGGTGGGAGTAACTTATTTTGGAAAATGGCCTTGTTTCTTTTCAACTAGATCTCCTAGCATATAAATTTAGGGATCACTTTCCACAAACTCGCTAGGAGAGGATTTTTAGTGAAGTTGTCAGCATATCTTTGTTTCCAACATAGGAACATGCCATTCAAATTTGAAGGGGGTTGTAGCGAGGGCGAAGCAGAGAATATACATGATTCCATATTTGCTTTGAAAAATCAAAATCAAAGAAAAGATGTTGGGACGATTATGCTATAGATTTACATAGTACACACCAAGATGGTCCAACAATTCCCCTTTTTTGAAGGTTTTCTACTATAAGAAGCTTTCCTTAAAACAAGACCTAGCAAAAAGCATTTATTTTTAGAAGAGAGGGGTCAAGCCAAATGAAGGACCAAAGCTTAGAATGGGGAGGCCCTGGAAGTCCCACTACCAAATGTTGAAATCCTCATTTTATGAAGTACTCAAAATCCCGCTAGTTGTGAGTATCTTTCATTTGAGTTTCAATTGGGTTGCAACCTACAAGGATATTATGAAATTTGGGAACCAAAGATAAAACATGTCCTAGTGGGAAAGACTCCTCCAACCTATGCACTTACAATTTTCTTCCCATAGTGAGAAGTCGACTAGCTTGGTGAGGCATGTGTTGATGCTCCAAATTTTAAGAGGGGTCAATTATTCAACTTGTCCCAGAGGCAATCTTCCCATTATATTATCATTCCAAATATTGATGGATTATCTATTCATCGAGGCCCAGGATAACTTTGATTGAATGAGTGGTGCTACAACTTTGAAAATTTTCCAAATGGAGGATCCTTTTCAATTAGGGAGAGGGGTGTCAAGGCTATGAAATCTGGGAGGGCTTAGATATTTCAAAATTAGAGTAAGCTTCCACTAGTCTATTGATCATGTAATCATTCGCCACGCTAATTTATCCCCCAATGCTTCAATCATGAGTGTTGGGTTTATAATAGATAAACCACCTTTGTCGGTAGGTTGACACACCATGTGCCATTTTATTAAATGGAGCTTCTTTTTGTTTTTTTCCTCCTTCCCATAGAAATATTCTAAGGTTCCTGGAAATATTTTCTAAAACTCCTTTTAGTGCCAATAGGGATGCACATTGGAAAATAGTTAGTGCAGAAAGAACAAATTTTAAGAGAACAATTTTACCTATTGGGTTTAACCATCGGG
>ML790748.1:279514-289748 GCA_009831015.1 Picea engelmannii | reverse complement strand
CATAGAAATATTCTAAGGTTCCTGGAAATATTTTCTAAAACTCCTTTTAGTGCCAATAGGGATGCACATTGGAAAATAGTTAGTGCAGAAAGAACAAATTTTAAGAGAACAATTTTACCTATTGGGTTTAACCATCGGGCTCCCTGACTCTGAATGTGAGCTACCATTTTACTGAGGACTTCATGCCATGCCTGAGAAGTGGAGGATTTGAGAAAGATTGGAATTCCCAAATATTTAAAATAGGACCAGTTAATAACCATTGGGAACCCAAAGATTCTGGAGATAATGACT
The DNA here is from genome assembly GCA_009831015.1 of Picea engelmannii. Lineage (NCBI taxonomy): Eukaryota > Viridiplantae > Streptophyta > Pinopsida > Pinales > Pinaceae > Picea > Picea engelmannii. The sequence goes on along the minus strand of ML790748.1, from coordinate 289,457 downwards.
TGAATATCTCTTGTTATATTCCAGCCATAGATTTTTCTCTTGTTTCTATTAATCCCCCCACCCCCCCCCATCCCAAGTTGATAAGAAATCATCCAGAATTGTTTTGAATATCCTTGCAATGATTGTGGAAGCTGCCCCCAAGAGAAGAGTGTCATCTATGAATTGGGATTGATTAATCTCCTTCACTCAGCGAGAAATTTGAATGCCAATGAGACGACCTATTCTACATTATGCTTCTAACTTCTCGATGAGGGTGTTGGCCATTAGGATATACAAAGATGGAGAAAGAGGGAAACCTTTCCTAAGGCCTCTAATTGATCTGAAGAATTAAGTGGGCCTGCCATTTATCATTGGGGTGATCCAAGGGGAGCCTATCCATGCTTAGATCCAATCTATAAATGCTTTTGAAAAAACAAATTTATGGAGAACTGAGAAAAGGAAGGAGTTCTTAACTCAATCAAATGAAATTCTCATATCTAGTTTTATCACCGTGCCTTTATCCTTACTGATCCTACTTGAGTGGATAGCTTCTTGGACCAATATAATATTGCTTGTGATTTATTTTTTTCTCCATGAAACCTCCTTGGTTTTCTGAAATGAGTTTGAGGAGAAGTGGTTTAATGTTATTGGCAATGATCTTAGTCGGGATTTTGTATGCAGTGTTGCAAAGGGAGATTGGCCTAAATATAGAAAATTTAGAGGGGTTAATTTATTTTGGAATAAGGACCAAGAAGGTCAAATTGATTGCTCCACCCACTTTCTTTTTATTCAAGGAATAATTGAGCATTAGTTTTAGATCAGATTTGATTATATCCAAAAAGTATTTAAAAAAACAAGCGGAGAAGCCATTAGGCCCCGAGGCTTTATCTTGTTGAACTCCCCACATTGCTTGGGATATTTCTTCTTCACTGATTTCCTTTATGAGGGAAATATTTTCATGTTTTGTTATGCAATGTGGAATATGCTATGTCATAGCTTGCTCACTTATCTCTTCTTCCTCAATGATATCTTGGGTGTATAGGTTCTCAAAATGTTGAGTTGTCACTTCCTTTATCTGATCAAAGTTTTCAAGCAACTGGTAGCTCTCTGTTTGAATTTTTGAGACAATATTTTTTTGTCTCCTTTGTTGTGCTTATTTGTGGAAGAAAGATGTATTTAATGTTGAAGGTTTACTTATACAACTAGCAGTTACGGTTCTTCTTTATTATTATAATCATTTAGCACGTTAGTTGCATAAATAAGATCATTGAAAGATAGGCAATCACAGAAACAATAGAGACACACATATTATCCTGGGAAACCCTTATGGGGGAGAAAAACCAGCAAAAACTTCCTTATATAGATAGACCAAAGACCGAACAAAAGATCCTCCTCTACTCCTTCACTAGGAAGAGTAGCACACCACTTAACCAAGAAATACCAAGACATAGACCAAGATCCCTCCTTGACGCCATCTCGAGTTGCAGTAGCAGTTCCTCCAAGACTTGCGCACTTATTCATAGTTGCAGAGCTAGTGTGGTTAGTGTGTCCAAATGAGACATCATCCTCACATATAAAAACAAGTTGTGAGGTGGCGCTAGGTTTGTGACTCTTCACTTGGTGGAGATGACTTCTCCTATAAGTGGTTAAAACCACTTTACAATTACTAGGAGTCGAATTTATAAATACCACCATAAAAATACATGTTAACCAATCCAGAAAAGGGGATTTAATATTATACAAGACCTTACTTGATCAATCCACAAAAGGGTATTTTATCTATACAATAATGACTCAAATACAAGTAGAATATTCTTTGAAGTTACAATAATTCAACACTCCCCATTAACGAGAAGGGTATTCTACTGAAAACATTAATAAAAAAATGACTGGACTCGATACATCATCAAGAGGAGGGGACATCATCATCATCATCGGGAACATTGTCAGTCATATCTATAGGTCATCATAAGTTTTTTTTTTCTCGTCATCAACATCAATAGAAACTAAACATCATCATCATTTGTAGTGCAGAGTTGGAGTAACATCATCATTATCAACAACATGAAGCTGGAACATCAACATAAATAACACGAAGTTGGAATAACATCAACATCATCAACAACATCAATATGGAACATCAAAACCATCAACAACATGAATTTGGAATAACATCATCATCATCAACATCATGAAGCTGGAACATCAACATATATATGTGGCAACAAAATGAGGCAGGTGCATCAACAACAACATATGTGGTACTCTAATAGACTTTCCTTACCAGACCTTCGAGATCTGCCTAGGAATCATAAGATTTCCTAGGATATAGAATCCTAACTGAGTTACCACTACTGACCACAACTAGCATATACATGCACAAGTAATATGACAGACCATCCTTACTAGACCTTTGGGATCTGCCCAGGTATGATCAGTCCCCTGGGATATAAAATCCTAGCTGAGATACCAGTTGTTGGTCAGGATACCATAGCATCATCAAAATCATTCCCCCTTTCAAGGAAGGTCCTTTTGGACTACACCAATATTGTCTCGGAAGTACTCAAACTTCACACGAGACATAGGCTTAGTTAAAACATCTACAACCTGCTCATATGTGCCGACATATTGGAGCTTTACAACTCACTTCTGCACCATGTCACGAATGTACTGGTACCTGATCTCTATGTGCTTCATCTTATTATGGAACATTGGGTTATGTGTCATATTTATGCAACTCTAGTTATCACATAGAATCATGGTAGCTTCCATCTCATGATCAAACAGACCTGTCAACAACTTCCGAAGCCATATGGCTTCACAACTGGCGGAACATGCTTCAATGTACTCTGCTTATGTTGTACTGAGAGAAATATTGGATTTCTTCCTACTTTTCCACGAAGAAATGGCTGACCCCAAACTGAAACAACATCCTGAAGTGATTTTTTTGTCTGAAGCACTTCCATCCCAATCTAAATTAGTATAGAAATACAACTTGAAGTCATAGTCTCCATTATAACAGATTCCATAGTCCAACGTACCCTTAAGGTATCTCATCATATGTTTTACAGCTACAAGGTGAACACATCTCAGCTCCACCAAATATTGACTCAAGGTGTTCACAATAAAGTATATATATAGTCTAGTATTCGTCAGATACATCAATGAACCAATCATCTGTCTGTATAGAGTAACATCAACTATTTTTGAAAAAGTATCAACCAATAACTTCAGATTCATCTCCATAGGAGTGGACATGGCTCTACAGTCCACAATGTCAAATATCTTCACAATTTCCACTGCATACTTTCCTTGATTAAGGAAAATATCTTTTGGACTCTGCCATACTTCAATACCTAAGAAATAGTGCATCGGGCCTAGGTCCTTCATTTCAAATTCAGTGGAAAGATTCTTCTTACAATCTGTGATGATATTTTCTTCCACTGTCAGGAATAAGTCATTCACATATAGCAACAATATAACTGGTCCATCATTCTCAATCTTGAAGTAAAGGTTGGGATTGGATTTACTCTTGGTAAATCCCAAAATCATCAAAAAATTAGCAATCCTGCCATACCAAGCTCTTGGAGCTTGCTTCAACTTGCATACATGAGTATTCTTATCCTGTACTTCGAAACCAAATTTTCACATCACATTGTATTAATTTGGTACACTTGTTGAGTTGCAACTCAATCTGCATAATCAAGTGTTGGTTCTATGTGCTTTCTGCAAAGCATTATCTGTCTCACTGCCTGAGAGTATGTTGTCGACTTTTTCTACAACTGTTCCTTATGGAACTGGGACTCTGCACCTCTAGCTTCTATTTCTGAAGCTGAGAATGACTGCTCTATTCTAACTGTAGTTATTGAACTATGAGAGTAACTCCTCTACTCCATCACAAAAATAGATTCATATGAAACTGAGAGTGGCTCAATGACTGACATTGAGGGTAGCTTATCCTCTTTCTGTGGAGGTAACTCAATATTCTATTGTAGTCATGTCTCTGTGGCCCGACTAATGTATTGCACCAACTTGGCACTGGAGATAACTCAATCTCAAATATAGGGATTGTCATACCTGCTCCCTATGAATCTCATGTTGTGTCGACTTCTTTTAATGAATCATGTTTGTTTTTTATATTCTTATTCTTATTACTGGAGCAATTGTCTCATCATATTCTTCTCCCTCTTGCTAGGAGAATCTTCTGGACACAAATTAGGATTTATACATCTCTATATTGTGATCTACAACATGCTTGATCTGTTAGATCAATCTTGGAAGTCACCACTGACTTCCCTTCTAGTATTAAGGAAAAATCCATATCCCACTCCTTCTTATTGGCTTCCTCCTCTATCATTGAAACAAGGGAATATTCTCAAGATATTTCATGTTTCCTAGAGGTCTTTGAAGCTACGATCTAGTCTTCTCAACTCATGGCATTTGTCTACCAGTCCTGGAAGATGTTTATTTTTCCCATACGATCCTTTCTAAGATCATGCTTACTCTGAGTCTTGATTTCTCATGAGTCTACAAAAACTTCATAGTCTCTGCAGGATATACTTGGTGTTTGAATACCAAGTATTAATATGAAAAGTTGAATCATACTTCAAACAAATTATGCTTCCTATCAAGGTCGCTTCATTATCCATTGACCAAGTATAATGTGAGTTATATTCTAATGTTTGGTCATCTTTGAAGCCTTCATCTCCTCATGATTTGTCTCCATATGAGATGTTTTGTATCTATCAAAAGTAGCTTCTTCTTATTCTTCGATATATGGATGTATACGGTCATATACACAACTTGGATAGACTGATCCATGTCTCATCTAATATATTTCCTCCTGCAATCATCACTATAGCTTCCTTAGGGTTATCACTTGTGACCTGCTTGGAACAAGAACAACAAGGGAGAAACAACAGAAAAGAATAATACTCTTTATAATAAAAATAAAACAATAACGAGAACAATCATCACAGTATCTCCTTTAGAGATATCACTTGTGACCTCCCTGAAACAAGGGTAAAAAGTAAGAAATACAATAATAAGGAATGAGAGAAACACTCTTCTAGTGTTGTGATCAATCATTCCTCCATGGTAACCTGGAAACAAAACAAGAAGTTTCTCCTAGAGGAGATGTTAGTTATATATAGTGAATGATTACAGTAAGCATTTATCTCAATAGTGCTCACATGCTACCAAGTATTCAATAATAAAAAAATTCAAAGATTTCTATCACAACTATAGCGTTTAGCAGTTATCAAACTTGATATGTGTAAATTTAAATCTTATTAATTTAATAAATCAAACTTGGAACCTGGAATCTTGTCCTCAAGAATGAGTGTGTTGCTTTTCTTCCAAGTCTCCTTCACTCAAGATGGAAAGTACTTTCTTCAGCATGTCCTATGTACTAAGACAATATGCTATCTTGACATAAATCTGAGTTAGGGAATAAACTCTATAGTCTCAACTTTAATCAATCTAATACATTGACTTTAATTTTGACCAATGGTTAGTATGATAACTTCAACAGATAAAAATGCAAACTGGATATTCATAATATTACAATAATGCCATAACAAGTAGAGGCATATCAAATTAATCAAACCTGGGGTGCATTGTTCCTCTGAATGTGTTGGATCTAAGATACTTTTGGATCTATGATTGTTATTTAGAAAAAAGATCTTTTCTCTTGCAAATACCCTTTAGAATAATGATACAGTTTGAACATATGTAAATACATACCTATGACAGTATCGGCATGTAGTGGCACCATCTGGTAGCAGGGGAAAGAAATATCAAACCTTTAAAACTTCAAAGGTGCTTCAAATTTTAAATTAAAGTTAGCTAAAGATTTTCTAGGGTAAGGTGCACTAGGACAATAAAAATCAATCCCAGCACTTCACAAAAACTTTCACTGCAACCTGTACTGTAACTAGTGTTGGCACTGCAACTGGTGCTGCAACTAGCATGAAGGAACTGGCACTGTAAATGAAAATGATACTTCAATTGCAACTAATTATGCAACTGGAACTGGTACTTCAACTGCAACTACAACTACAACTTAGGGTTTTATGAGGAAACCCTAATTTTTTCAAAATTCAAATTTCAGAATTATGATCCAGGGACTAGATGTGCCCTCATAGAGAGAAGTCCTAGATGTCGTTAGTTCCCCCAACATCCTCCTTAAACAAGGAAAACAACACACTTAGGTTTTATGCAGAAACCCTAATTCTGCAACAACTACAATACTGAAAGTTGGATTTTGGATAGGGTGCATTGAAACTAGACACTTCTTATAACCTGCGAGTTGGTCTCTTTCAAGCCTGCTCTGATACCATGTTGAATTTTTACTTATACATATAGAAGGTACAATTCTTCTTTATTATTATAATCATTTAGCACGTTAGTTGCATAAATAAGATCATTGAAAGAGAGGAAATCACAGAAATAATAAAGACACACAGATTATCCTGGGAAACCCTCATGGGGGAGAAAACCTAACAAAACCTTCCTCAATATAGATAGACCAAAGACCAAACAAATATCCTCCTCTACTCCTTCACTAGATAGAGTAGTGCACCACTTAACCAAGAAATACCAAGACATAGACCAAGATCCCTCCTTGACGTCACCCCCAGTTGTAGTAGCAGTTCCTCCAAGACTTATGCACTTCTTCATAGCTGCAGAGCTAGTGTGTTGAGTGTGTCCAAATGAGACACCATCCTCACATATAAATATAAGTTGTGAGGTGGAACTAGGGTTGTGCCTCTTCACTTGGTAGAGTTGAATTCTCCTAGAAGTGGCTAAAACCACTTTACAATTACTAGGGGTCGACTTTACAAATACATGTTGACCAAACCACAAAAGGGGATTTGATATTATACAAGACCCGACTTGATCAATCCACAAAAGGGGGTTTTATCTATACAATAATGACTCAAATATAAGCAGAATATTCTTAGAAGTTACAATAATTCAACATTTAAATCTTCTGCATGAAGCCAGAGACTGTAGGATTTCAACCTCCATTGTTCTTCTTCTTTCTGTAATGTTGAGTGAAGATTTTGATAGGATTTTTTTTTCCTTTTTGAGGGAGGCTTTTATAACTTCTTGATTTTCCATCTCAATTTGGATCATTTCTAACTCTGAAATGTGAGTAGCTCTTTCTAGAGAGGGAGGGATGTAAGAAGCCTTTTCCCATTCTTTCAGAGCCAGTTTCACTGACAACAATTTTCTTTCCCAAATGAAATTTGAAGAGCCCTAAATGGGGGACGACCAAACCTTCTTAACAAGGGAGATGACAAATTCGGATTCCAGCCAAAGGGGATGGGACCAAAATTATGAGGGGGGGAAGGGATAGGGTGATTGGTTTATGATCAGAAAGGATGAAGGGAAGGATGCTTTAGGATATGGAAAATGGAAGGAGAAGAAGTTAATTTTGGATAAGAAATCTATGTAAATGAGCATCAATATGTCTGAGTCCAGCTCGCTTGTTGCTCCAAGTGAATTTTCCTTTATTTGGTTTTATGTCCTGAAGATCCCAATCCAAGATTAGATCTTCCATATTTTCTCACATGGGATTGAGAAAAAAACTCTCACCTCTTTTTTTGAGTTATGAAAATGGGTGTTTAGATCACCCACTATAATAACAAAAGTTATGTCCAGAGTTTCCTTGGCAGCAAACAAGGAACTCCAACATTCTATTTTTTTCCGAGTATCTATTTGGCATATATATATTTAAAATAGAAAGCTTAAGATTTGATTCTTTTTTTTCTAGAGAACAATAAGAATATAGTGGTTAGCACAGAATGATACCTCTAGTTCCCATTGGAGTGGATCCCATAGAGTCATAATTCCTCCTGATGCTCACACTAAACTTTTACTATTCCTTCTCTATTTCGCATAGTTTTTTTCCCGCTTAAAAGTGTCGCAAATTCCTCCATTTTTGTCTCTTGGAGGAATATTATAGAGGGATTCTCAAGTTTAATGAGGTATCTTATGGCTTCGACCTTCCAGATGTTTTCGAAGCCTCTATAATTCCAGGAGAGGAATTTCATTATTTATGGATTGCAGAGGCTCGCCCATTGGTGACGGATAGATCTAGACCCTTACTGCCTCCTTTTCGTCCCATATTGCTCAGTGAACTTTGTATTAAATGTTGCTTCCACTGGGATTTTTCTTTATTGGTTTTTTCTTCTCTATCATCTCTATGTGATATACTTCCTGATTTCCTTGTTTTCTCCTATGGTATTTCTCCCTCCTCAACTTCCTATCAATATGACCCTTTGGGGGGGAACCTTTCCACAAGAACTGGTTGTTTTTTTTCTTGAATGACTTCTTGAATGGCTTCTTGGCAATTTTCTTCTTCACCAGAGTCTCCTTCATCACCTTCTAAATCTTGGGAGGCAACCTTCAGGGGGGTGATGCTTGTTGTGTTAGGATTTGGATCCATATCTACATCATCCTCTTTACCCATTGATGATTCGCCTAGAATAGCATATTTATTTTTTGTTGCTAGTTGAGCCTTGACATGATTTATGGTTTCTTGCCTTCTTCCTCCATTAACTGTGCTTGCCACGACTTATTATTTTGTGTTGCGTTGGGGATTCTACTAGGGCTTGATGAACCTGGGGCTTGCCCATTATTTTTCCCCATATTTTCTTTCTTTCTGACCTATTTTCATCCTGCCTCTGATTCTTCTCCCGCAACCTCCTACTCTTGTTTGTTTTTCGGGCAGTTACGGGAAAAATGGTCGTATTCATGGCATGACTTTCATTTTAAAGGAATTTTTTCATAGTCCAACTTCTAAAGTTGTGACCAATCATCCAAAGAGATATTGATGGCCTCGGGTAGGCCCTTATCCATATCTACTTCAACACAGATTCTTGCACAAGCGAACATTGAAGGATTTTCTTTGTATTTATCAATATATTTCCCTAAAGAATCCCCAATATACTTCAAAATGCCAACTCCCCATCAATGAAAGGGAAAATGGGGAAGATGAACCCAAACAAGAACTATTGTTGGAATGTTGCATTCCAGATCAAAATACAGCATCCACCAATTCAAGTATAAACCTCACGACCCAAAAAAGTATGTCCCACTTCGAAAAATAAGATCTTGATCTTCTTTAAGATAAAAATAAAAAATATAGAAGCTGTTACGACAAAAAAAAGATTTATTCTTCCTTGAATCAGAGGTTTCCATTTCTGTGCAATCCAGAGCTCGATCTATCGAGGGGATGGTCATAGGCCTTTGAACTACCCAATAAGACTTGTATGCATATGCTAGATCTTTCATGTGAGCAGTGACACGAGGAATAATAATATCTGGAATATGACCTATTTTTTTCACAAACCAGGAGTGGGTGGGTCGAGCTAAGGAGTTCCCTAGAGAACCCACAAGCTTCTTGAAGGCTTCGATGTCTGCTTCAAATTCAGAGGGGGGGTCGGGGTCTCCCCCTGCCATAATGAAAGTGAAAAATGCAAAGAGAAAGGGCGATGACGATCTAGGGTTTTCTCAGTAGGTATCTACAAAGTTGTTACATCATGAAATTAGGGTTTAATGACTTTCTTCTTTTTAATATAATTTATACCCACAATTAAATGTTGTATTTTTTTTCTTCAAACTATTTAAACTTGATCCATACATTAAATAGGAAATATGCAATTAGTTACCTACTCATTTTACTTGTTTTATGATTTTTATAGAAAATATGTTTGAACAATTTATATAAAGAAAGTATCCCCTTATATCACTTACAATAATTATAAAAAAATAATATATATAATAATTCTTTTAATTCTCAAGATATTATTTAAAAAAAAAAATTGTTGAATAAGAATTTGATAATTGTCTATTATTGTTAATTAAACATGAATTCCATGCAATATATATATATATATATATATATATATATATATATATATATATATATATATATATATATATATATATATAT
>ML790748.1:258454-273011 GCA_009831015.1 Picea engelmannii | reverse complement strand
AAATAATAGTATATCATATATTTGGACAATATAATAATATATCATATTTTGAATAATGAAATAATATATCATGTTTGGAAAAGATGGAATAATAACTTTTGTTGTTTAGCTACTATGTTGCTCCATTCCATATCAATTGGTATCATAGCTAGCTTCCATACCAGCCACAAGGGATTTCCCCCCCCACTTCTACAAGCCTCCATAGCCATTACATGGATTTGTTCCCTTCTCCTACCATCTTCTACAACCACCACAAAGGGACTCATTCCCTTCTTATAAATGCGTTTGTAGCCATAATAGGGATATGTTCCCTTCTTCTACAAGGTTCTATAGCCATTACAAGGATTCATTACCTTGATCTTCAGACTTCCATATCCATTACATGGATCTAATCCCTTTATCTACAACCATAAAAAAATGTTGAATATCATACATGGCACCTCACAAAAAGAAACAAATAAAAAATGTCTCTCTCATAGATCTGTAGATTCAACTTTTCTAGAAAAAACAACAGTTTTTCTAGTAGTATATTCAACTTATCTAGAAACAAAATGAGGTTATTAGTAGGATGGCCAAGGATATAGTAGATCTGTGACGTATACGATCACAACACCAATGAATACATATTCTTGAATGCACCCTCCAACTCCCATAAACATCCAGTATCAACAATAATAATATTAATGAGATTTCGATGATTAATACATGGATAAGGACTCAACCCATTTCTTCATATGCAAAGAGTAAGATGACTAATATGTGAAATACCAATTATGGTAATTCTACTCCATGTTCAACAATAATAATGAGTACTACCACTACAAATCCTAAGTAGTTGAAAGAGGGTATGGATGCACTTATAAATATTTAGTCTTTGAAGCTCTCTACAAGCCCAAATTCTCAATTCACAACCTTTCTTGCCATTGTTCTAGCCACTACTCAGAATGGTACCATCGATAGAAAGAATCATCTTATCCCATAGAAACCAACTATAATAAAATACATTGACACATTTGGAAAATAGACTTCAATATATCATGGAGTAACCAAGTATAAGTGTATAGGGCATTATGAATCTCATCTATGGGACAACAATTGTAAAAGATAAGGGAATTCAAGTGTATCTAGGTGGATACCCAAAAGATGAGAAAGCAACATATGGCCCCAAAAATGACAATATGAAGTGAAGAGAGGATGAATACATAAAATCTTACAAAGTCGATCTCATGAAGAGATATCAAATTAAATATTCAAAACTTGTAGTAGAGGATGCTCCCATTGAGTGTCATGTTGGGCATAAAGCATAACAAATTGAATAACTCAAAGTAGAAGCCTTCCTCCATGCAACAATACATTGTCATGTTTAGTTATATTTTTCGGCACTTGCAAAAAACCAATATTTCAAGTACCCCATAACATTCTTCCTTTTGATGACGTGGACATTTTCAACAATGCATGCTAGCTCAATATTTCCAAAAAAAAACTTATTGTGTAAACAATTTCACTGTGGCAATGATATTGTAAATATGAATTTAACATTATTAAGGTCCATGTTGGGCATAAAGCATAACAAATAGAATCACTCAAAGTAGAAGCCTTTCTCCATGCAATATGACACTGCCATATTTAGTTATATTTTTTGGCACTTGAAGAAAACCAATATTTCAAGGACCCCACAACATTTTTCCTTTTGATGATGAGGTCATTTTCAACAATGCATACTAGATCAATATTTCCAAAAAAAAACTTATTGTGTAAACAATTTAATTGTGGAAATGATATTGTAAATATGATTTCACATTATTAAGTTCATTCATAAATTGGGAGGAAAGCAAGGACATTTTCCATATAAACTGGGAAGAAATTATTTGGGAGCATGGAGGATAGTAAAAAGTATTGTAAATATTAAAAATGAAAAGGGAGAGACATGGTGGAATCTGATGTCCCTATATGCCTATATAAAGAAGACCATGTTATGTAAAAGAGGTCATATATTTTGAAGAATAGAATAATATATCATATATTTTGATAATATAATAATATATAATATTTTGGATAATGAAATGATATATCATATTTGGATAAGATGGAATAAAAACTTGTGTTGTTTAGATACTATGATGCTCCATTCTATATCAGTTGGTAGTGACAACTATATTGGTTTTTTTATCACAAGTTGTAGGCTGGGAAAAGCCCGACCCAAACCACAATATGGAGACAACTAAGAGAACACCTACCCACTGTCACCTTAGATAGGTATTCCCGACATTTTAGTGATGATGAAAATCACCACAAGGGGGGAATCCCAGTGACCCTAGGGGGAAATGAGATAGAAAGTGATACTTATGAATGGATTCCCCAATAGGTCAAATTTCTAAGTGGAATATGGCTTTCATGACACGTCTCGAGAGTGGTTTAAGGTTTTCAAGTCCTTCAGTCCCTGTTGAGGGTGTTTGTACATGCCTGAGACACAAGAAAATCCAAGTATGCATGAAATATATCAAGTGGACAAGCAATTTACGCTTTATGTCCCTAATTGCAGAAGTAAAAAAAGATATATATCAGTAATGAAACCAAGTAACTATTGCAGATTTAACCACTTAAAGCATCAAATATTAGTTGAGTTATGAAGCATAAAACATGTAGATAAGTTATCAACACTTTAGCACAACTTTAGGGGTATTAGATGATTGTAATGATAAGTTTTTAGAGTATATTTATGAAATCCAAGTGTCTGTAGCAGTGATTTTCTATAGAAGCAACTTTTAACCATGAAAATAAGCAAGTAACCCAACCAAAAGTTCACCAATTAGTAGCACAATGAAAATAATGGGTTACTAGCAAAATTCCACGGTCAAATTGCAAGTTAAAGTTAAGCAAAGAATATGTTTTGTTGCAGCCCTAATGGCTGTATCTTTTAAGTTGTTATAGCACACGAAAAATAAGAGAACTAGGACTCCCTAGAGGGGTTAGCAACCTCAAGGCATCCACAAAAGATTCCAACTTGAACAAGATTGATATCTCACCAAAACATGTTTACCAACGCAAACAATGTATTTCTCTGATGCATAATTTCATATTACTGCCTTTAAAATATGGATGAATGGAGTCTTATAAGTATGAGTTAGATCAAAAAAATCCTTAGAGGTGTAAATCCTCTTACTTCCTAGGGCATGCCAATCAAACTAGGAAAAATCTAGGAGGGTGTACACACTCGTACTTCTCGTAGCAACCCTTGCAAAAATGACTTATAAACTTAGAAAATTAGATGAAGCTTAATGGAGGGTGTATAAAACATACTCCTCCTAGGGTTTTAACCAACAATGACCAAGAACAAGCACGAAATAAATAACAATTGCAGATTTTCCTTACCAATTCCAAGAAAGATCCAAGATCAAACCCTAGTTCACCAAGCAATTACCATCCAAGAGCAAGTAAAGAAGCCTCCAAGAGGTGCACACCACTTAGACTCATCCATTCACCAAGATATAGCATCAAAAATCATTTTCAAGAGAGAGAGATACCAAAAATGCTACAATCTAGAAAAAATTTCAGCCATTAGTCTTCTCGCAATGGGAGAGCTATGATGAAAAATGAAATAGAGTTTATCTCTCTTTATACAAATCCTATAAACATAGTTTGTCCACAAAAAATATGGTAAAACACAACACAAGGGTTCAATATCCCTTATCTTTACCCTTTACAAAAATAATATTATTTAATTCACACTTTGCACATAAGACAAACCCTAATAAGAAGATCTCACCCCTCTTTTGGGCAACGTTTGGCACTTTTGGTCAATTCGTTGAGTTGGAGAAGGGAGCGCTAGGCCTCCAAGGGAAAATAGTATTAAACCAAATAATCTCTTCCATTATCCATCGGCCTCTTCCTTCAAAACATGGCAAGTGTACATCATCACCACTAAACCCTATCCCTAGGTGACATCAAGCCCTCAAAAGGCGATGTTTTGGCTCTTTTAAGCAGGTCATTTGGCATGTAGGGGATAGGAAATATCCTCAAAGGTGTCTTATAAGCCTCCAAAGGCATTCCATCATCATCTAGAGTGTGGTCCCTTGGAATCCAACTTGTGGGATTCAAGCTCCATGGAAGCCCAAGCTGGGCTTGTTCTTCCAAAACTTTCCACCAACTAGGTCATGCAAAGACAAATGGATACACCCTCCAAGGATCTCAATTCAAATGCATAATGATAAGTAAATAAAATAAATAAAAGAGGCATATAAGCATGTACATCCAAACCACCTCATCAAAATAAACAAATGTTCAAAGACCCTATGCAATTTTCCAAGTTTAGGTATGGGAGGGTTTACAAAACGACCTATTGGGTGAATCATACCTCAATTTTAGGGGTGTTTCCCGAGGGGACGTATTTATAAATAATATGGATGAGGTGTCATGGATTGGGGAATACTTTTGGGCATGGGGTTAATGACATACAAGGGGTTGTAGTGTCTCATTTATGGGTTTCTTTGTACATGGTGTGTTGCATCTTCATTTTCAATGCAACCTTTTTCCAAGCACATTTATTGCCTTTTATTCTTTTAATATGTTTCCAAGTTGAAGCCAAGGTGGGGTTTTTACCTAAGCATGAAATTTTTTTCCCATATTGACTCTACCCTGATCACATTATACTTCCTCAAGTTGAAAACATGTGTGGATATTCTACTTAAGCATTAAAAACAGTTCCCAGACATGCTCCACCATGGTCGGCATTTTGTCTTAGTTATTTTTCACGAGTCCCATCATTTTCTTATGAGAGACATTTCATTGTCCTTGGGATCCCTGGGTGAGCATATAGAAGGTTAATGATTGGATTTTATCTTTTTCTAGACAGAAGCCCCTGGGCCTTCATCCCCTTCTTTCCATGAAATGAGGGACAAGCCCTTCTTCGACTAGTACACCCGAAAATCCCAAAAGGTAAGAAGATGAGGGGATGAAGTGTGGAAAGTGACAAGTATAGTCAGGAATGGAACAATGACTCGTTTATATTACCTCTCAATAGCATACCTATCCCTAAGGGTGACCCACTTGCTAGGGCGCAATGTCAACCACCAAAGTAAAACTGGGCAAGGAGCATAATGTCCAAGAAAACATTACAGAATCAAAAGAAGTAATAGATGCAACAAACTCAAATGCCTCAAATATTGAAATGGCACTCACCATAATACCTGGCTTGTACCTCATGGAGCAAGACCTAATGTCTTCCAGAAGCAAGTTGATGTTGTGGATACCGTCGTGATACACCTGGAGTTGTGGTGTCGAGGTGGGTATTTGTCTATTCAAGTGGACATTGTTGGTCAGGTTATCTCTCGGTACTCCATGTCTACAACCTGAGGGCCTTGAGACATCATCTCCTTCGTTATCCCTAAGAGTTGCAGATAACATCTGGCTCCTACTTGGGGACATGTACTCATCGTAGAGTGCATGAGAACCACAAAATCTTCTAGTGGACCTGTGCCTACACTGAAACATAGCACTGTAAAATATAGGGTGGTTCTATCACCTTTTGTCCATCTACATCAAAAAATGAAAACTAATCTAAAAACAAAATTTTAGTATTTTTTCAAAACTTCTAAACTAAACATGAAATCAATATGCGAGTAGAGAAAAATGAATTATGAAATGCAACTAAATTACCATGAGAAATCAAGATGCAAATGCAGGAAATAAAATGACCTACCTACTTACCTAAGGCCTGGGCCCTGAAGAAGTGAGGTTCTATGAATGTAGGGCTAGAGAAGAGACCCATCCACTAGTAATGGCATCTTTCTCCCATCCAAAGATTTCAAATAGTACTTCTCTTTCTCAGACTTCTTCTTGACGATGTAAGGGAAAATCCAAGTGCTATCATCCTCCTAGTCATATTTAGGCTTGTCCTTCTTCTTGTCCCACATGAACGCAAGACTTCCTTCACTGTAGTTGATGTAAGGTATATTCTCAATGTAAGGATAGGAAGGAGGTCCTATGTCAACTACATTTTTTATGGCTTCTTCGCGTTCTTTTTCTTTATTATCTTCTTTCTTCAATATCTGGATAGACCCTAGTTCTCTCCCTTGGAATTGTGCAAGCCTTTCCTTGTATTCATCTATCCTTGAGAGTATCATGTCTATGTAGTCCTCCTGCATCAAAGGTAAATCTTGTGGATCATACTCAATGGTGTCTGGAACCTGATCAAACTCATTCTCACTTGTATAATCAGGATTGTTGGGATCCATCACATGTTTTTTGGCTCGCTCTCGACTATATAATACCTCAAAGTCTCCATCCCCCATGGGAATATGTGCATGGGTGAGATCCATGCTAAGGAATCCTCCAAGAGAAACAAACCAACTCCTCGGTAAGAGCATCCCCCAAGAATCCGGGAAATCAATTTATACTATGTTCATAAGGAGGTTTATATGTGGAAAATCAATCAAGAAGACCTCAACGTTCTCATATAGCCACACACATTTCCATATGGTTGCATCATCTTCGAACCAATTTTATTCATTACTTTCAATGACATGACATTTGTTGAGGCCCTTGAATCCAGTATATAGTTTTTTAGGTAGAGGTTATTCATGCCCAAGGAAAGATATAAAGGAGGGTTGTTGTCCCTTTGTCGATCAAGATACATGGTATTCAAAATAATTGGGGGATCCTCCTTCTCGGTTGGTACCTGTAATAACTTCAATACTTCCCTTCTCATGGAAATAATTTTGCACATTTTTGTTACAGGGACCATCATATTCAACTTCCCAAACATTGTTGCAACATCTATATTTAATTGAATCTCATCTTCTGTTGAAGTTGGATTTGGAAGCAACTCATGTACTGGAAGTGGAAGTGGTGGGACCACCCTATCTGTAGATGGAGGAGGAGTGGTTTCCTGTGGCTGAGGGTTTGGGGCTTTATTTATTCTAGTGTATGTCAGATATTCCCTCTTACTCAGTTCCTTCCTCTGATTGTCTGTCAATTTATTTAAAATCCGGAGTCTCCCATCTCTTTCCCCCTGTCTTTTGGCTTCGCCAATTTGTTCATGTGTGACCTCTTCCTCTTGGAACTTACAGATCATATTCATGAAGTTAATACTATCAAGAGAATCTTTGTCTTGTTGGGGACATGCATCTTCTCGATGAGGTTCTTGGCATGAAGAACACCACGGTGTATGATCTATGTTAATCATTCCAACCGTGTTCAAAGTGTCATGGGCCTTTGCCTCTTGTTGAGGCCTTGGTTTCCAACTTGTGGCATCTCCTTATTGTCTAGAAAAATGAGGTCTGGGGGTAGATTAATTCCTTT
Source organism: Picea engelmannii (assembly GCA_009831015.1). Taxonomy (NCBI): domain Eukaryota; kingdom Viridiplantae; phylum Streptophyta; class Pinopsida; order Pinales; family Pinaceae; genus Picea; species Picea engelmannii. The sequence goes on along the minus strand of ML790748.1, from coordinate 265,712 downwards.
CCATAGTGGTTAATATTCCCATGATATGATTCTGAGCTTGGACAAATTGAGTACTCATCTAATCTATCTTCTTATTCAGGAGAGAAATTAGATCAGGAGCACTACTACTGGAAACCTTAGTCTTTTCTTTTTCCTTAACATGAGGATACTGAAAAGGATCAACCTTTGAGTCTGATCTAGATTAATGTAGAAACACAATGAAATACAGAAATACCCATAAATGCAGACATGCAGTGAAAATAAAACTTCATTTCATTAACAACAAATGACTGAAATATGCTTACATACAGAATGGAAATAAAATAGCTAGGGCATTGGTAGCTTATCTCTGAGAAGAGATGTGGCGGCTACTTGCCTCTAAAATGTATGTTACAATGAGGCTCAAAGGCCTATATATTATTGAGAAACAATGTAAAACCCTAAACATCCAAAAACCTAACCCTAGGAGATGAAACGCCATAATATGGGCCCCGTCAGGGTAAATTGGTACATCAATTCCCCAGTGTTGTAACTTTGGCATAGTATCTCCATTTGAAGCACATGATACATCGTTAGAAATATATATCTGAGTACTACACTGCTAATAGAAAATATCGAGTCTGAAACTAACTCATATTCTCCATGCCAAAAAACATCGTTTAGGGCCTCAAAACGGCTTCGGAAGTTCAGGACCCGAAAAACTGCTACAAATAGTAAATTGTGCTACAATTAAGGAAAATGAAAAAAAATGAAAGAAACAATGGTGTGGGTCCAAGTGGAATAGGAGGGTGGCCACCAATATCCACCTGGATAATTCCTCCCCCCTTAGGAAGCAATGGTCCCCATTGCATTGAGTTCCTCCATGAGATGAGTAAACTTCTGTTGAACTTGGTCTCTGTTGAGCCACTTGCCCTAGTGAAGGAGTTGGCCTACTTTGACAACTTGATATAGTTGGATACTCTGATGGCGAGTGTTCTTGATCTGTGTGTCCATAATTTGATCAGTTGTGGCTTGTTCCATGCAATCTGGATTTAACTCTGTTGGTGTGAGTTGTTCTGCCATGTCAGATATGTCCAATAGAGGTCGAAAGTAGGGTTGAAGGTGGTCCACATTGAACACTGGGTGCAGACCAAGGAATGGTGGAATACTGAGCTCAAAGACATTGTCCCCTATAGCCTTGGTGATGGTGTATGGCCCATATCAGAGTGGTTGAATCTTGCAGTAGGGTCCAGCGAGGGGATCATTTTGGAAATGTATCCACACTTTGTCACCCACCTGGAAGTTGTGTGGAACTCGATGTTGATCATGTCGTTGCTTGTACTTAACATTGGCTATGTCCAATATGTCATAAACCTATTGGCGGATGTGTTGAATGCGCTCAATGAAGTTGTTTTCCTCATCAGCCTCAGACTGGACATGGGTTGAATCTGCCTGAGTAGCCAAAAATGGCATGGCTACGTCAATGGGACATAGTGGCTAGAATCCCAAGCCCACCTGAAAGGGGTTGTGGTTGGTTGAGCTATGGAGATCTCGGTTGTAGTTGTGTTGTACATAGGGGAGGCTCTCATCCCATGTGCATGGATTCTTTGAGTTGTACATCCGCAGAATGTGTACGATCATCTGGTTGATGACCTCTGTCTAGACATCAGTTTGCGGATGGAAAGTTATGGACTTGGTGAGATTGGTGTCCAGCATCGACTAGAGGCTGGACCAAAATGTACTAAGGAACCTGTTGTCCCAATCTGAGATGATAGACTATGGGATCCCAAAGTGTACCCACACTCATTCAAAGAAGATTTTAGCAATGGCTTCTGTTGTGATATTCTTCTTCCAGGCCATCATAATGGACATATTCAAGAATCTGTCGATGACCACAAAAACACAGTCATTTCCATGCTTAATAGAAGGAAGGCCCAACATGTAATCCATGGAGATGGATTCCCAAGGTCGAGTAGGGGTAGGCAGTGGAGTATAGAGGCCTTGCTTATTGATGGTCGATTTGGAAATGGTGCAAGCAGTGCAGGACTTGATGTACTTCCCAACATCCTGTCGAAGGTTTGGCCAATAGAAATACTTTTGCAGTATTTCCACGGTTTTCTCGACCCTGAAATGCCCAGCGACCCGACTGTAGTGCGCCTCCCAAATCATCTTGGCACGCTCGCTTGAAGGAACACAAAGGTGTCCCAGGTGACATAGCAAGGCATCCTGGAGGTGAAAATTAGGAACTTGCTTACCCTCCAATATCATATTGTATGTGTGGCCGAATTATGGATCACTTTTGTAGAGAAGAGACCAATCAGAAGTCTCGTACCCACAAGAGTTGAGCATCGTGGTTAGAGCCATGATAGGTGGTCGGCTGAGGCAGTCTGCAACATTATTGGTGCTTCCTTTCTTATACTTAATGTTCAAATGAAACTGTTGCGGGTATGTGGACCACTTCTGGTGGTGATCATTCTACAACTTCCCTTGTGTATGCATGAACTACAAGGGTTGGTGGTCTGTGTGGATGATTGTTTCCTTTCCCAAAATGTAATGCTTCCATTTTCGACAAGCCTACACAATGGAATACATATTTTGTCATAAGTGGGATACTTCTGGAATGTGTTGGAAAGTGTCTCACTGTGATATGCCACTGGATGCCCCTGTTGAGTAAGGACTTACCCAATAGCATAGTCAAAGGCATTTGTCTCAATATCAAATGGTTGTTGCAAGTCTGGTCATGTGAGCACTAGTGCAGAGGAGAGGTGATGCTTCAACTCTTCGAATGTCTTCTATTGAGATTCATACCAAAATGATTTTTCTTTCGCTCCTCCCTTGGTGAATTGACTCAAGGGCCAAGTGATATGAAAGAATCCTAACATGAACCTGTGGTAGAAATTGGCAAGACCCAAAAAGTTGTGGAGCTCTATTAGGGTAGTTGGGGCTGGCCAATCCCAAATGCCTTGGATCTTGGCTGGATCCACATGAAACCCTCGCTCATCAATAATGTATCCCAGATACTAAACCTGGGTCATGCCAAAAGTGCACTTCTCCAAATTGGCACACAACTTGTGTTGTCGCATTGTTTGGAGGACCTGTCGGATGTGGTGGAGGTGCTCTTCCCAAGTCTGGTTGAAGATCATAATTTCATCCAAGTACATCACTACAAATGAGTTGGTGAATGGTCGCAATATGTCATCCATTATCCTCATGAAGGTTGCAGGGGAATTCGTCAACTCGAAAGGCATGACCAGCCATTCGAAAAGGCCCTCCTTGGATTTGAAGGCAGTCTTCCACACATCAAAGGGTTCGATTGGTACCTGGTGATACCCAGACTTCAAGTCGATCTTGCTGAAAAAAAATCCCCCCTTGAGTTGGTCGAGAAGGTGATCAATCCATGGGATTAGGTACCTATCCCGGATAGTGATCTTGTTCAACGCCCGATATTCAATGCATAGTCTCCAAGTCCCATCCTTCTTCTGCACCAACATGATCGAGCTCCCACAGGGCGATGAACTCGGTCATATGTGACCTTTCTGCAACAACTCCTGAATATGCCTCTTGATTTTTTCATTCTCGAGAACAGAGCACCGATAGATTGGTCCATTGGGCAGTGACACACCTGGGGTCAGATCGATGGGATGCTTGACCTAGCAGTGTAGAGGCACCCTTGCGGGGGAGGTGAAGATGTCCTCGTACTCTTCCATGACCTTATCCATCTATTGTTGTCATGCAGAGGGGCCCTGTCTAGAGGTCATGGCCATAGTCTTCTTCTTTCCTTGAGGGTGGATCATCATGAAAACAAATTTCCTAGTTTTGGCAATGAGCTTACTGCATTGTTTTGCAGTAACCAAAGATATGGAAGTAGGTAGTGCTATTTTCAGTATCTTGTACAACTTATTGACAAAATTAATAATAATAGCATGAGGCCTGGACTGATACACAACATGTCACTTCCACAAGTATGGTTGGCCTAATAATACTTCAGAAACATCAAGAGGAGCAATGTCACATAATACCTCATCTGTGAAGGGCTTGATGTTGTAGGGAAGGCGACATTGTTGGCTGACGTGGAGGTCCCTTCCTTGGTGCAGCCACCCAATGGTGTATGGTTGTGGGTGTGTTGTGGTCGACAAGCCCAGTCATTTCATGACCTCTACTGAGATTAGGTTCTTCTGGCTCCCACTGTCGACAATGAACTACAATGGGGAACCCTTTACCCACATCTGGGAATGGAAGAGGCACTTCTCCTCCTCTGGATCTTCGTGGTGGAAACGGTGGCGTTGGGCTCTGCATCAATAATCTGCTTCCCCCTATCATTCTCCTTGTCGGGTTATGATTCATATTCAGAGCCTGCATCTGATTCAGAATCCTTCAACTCGGCTACCAGTGACTGTTTGGCCCGACACTCACTTATGTTGTGAGTGGAGCTCTTATGGAACTTACACCACTTCCCCATGTCCTTTTTTGGCTTCATGGTGTTGTTCTTTGCTTTTGGCTTTGGTGAGTTGTCCTGGTCCGCCCCTCCTTGGCTTGGTCCTTTTTTCAACGGCTTGGGGGTGCCTTTCCCTTGCTTCTGATTCGCAGACCCAAATTCTCGCTTCTTCTATTTGAACTTCTACTCAATCTTGGCAGCATATCGGTATGTCGCACCAAGTGATGAGATGTCGAGGAAATCCATTTCCTCCTAAATGTATCTATGCAGACAACTGCGGTACTTTAACACCAAATGTTTCTTCGAATCTTTGATACCCAACTTTGTGCATAGGGTATGAAACAGATTTGTCAACTCATGCACATCTTGGTCCCTTTGTTGTCGGAGCGTAGTCCATTGTATGTATTTGTCCTCATAGCTCCCCATGGGATAATATTGTTCCTTGATGGCATCTAGGAAATAATTCCAAGTGGGTGCGACCGAGAACAGAGAGGTTTCCCCCTCGCTCTGTTTCTCCCAATAGGTTTCCCACTAGTCCTTGACATGGGGGGTGGCTTTAAGGAGTGAAAAAATAATCCTTTCTCGGTCGGAAAAGTCATGAACCGAGAAATATCCTTCTAACAGATTCAACCATATATCTACGACATCTGCATCTATTTGTCCCTCAAATATGGTAATGTGAAAGTTTACTTGTACCTTAAAAGGTGTGGTGCCTCTAGAGTGGTTGCTGGATGTAGATGCGCTTCAATTGGGAAATCGTTGAAGGATCTAGGTAAAGTTGTCCATCATCGCGTTCCTTTGTTTCTCGAGGGCCCCCTTAAGCAATAATTTTATAGGATCTCCTACTCCCTCATCTTTCTTTTCTTCCCCCATGGGCGGTCGTCGAGGTTTACGAGGCTGATCTTAAAGAAGTTCAACCAGATCGAGCCCTAACTCCTTATATCTCGACCTCGTTGGGGACATCCAAAGAAGGATTGAGAAAGAGCAGACTTCTCTGATAGCATTTATCGAGATTTATGCAGGAACACAATGAAATATAGAAATACCCATAAACGCAGAGATGCAGCGGAAATAAAACTTCATTTCATTAACAACAAATGATTGAAATATGCTTACAGAAAAAATGGAAATAAAATAGCTAGGGCGCTGGTAGCTTATCTCTGAGAAGATATGTGGCAGCTACTAGCCTATGAACTATGTGTTATAATGAGGCTCAAAGGCCTATATATTATTGAGAAACAATGAAAAACCCTAAATATCCAAAAAACTAACCCTAGGAGATGAAACGCCAGAATATGGGCCCCATCGGGGTAAATTGGTACATCAATTTCCCGGGGTCATAACTTTGGCATACTATCTCCGTTTGACACACATGATACATCGTTAGAAAGATCTATCCGAGAAATACATTGCTGACAGTGAGTAATCAGTTTGAAACAAACTCATATTCGTCATGCCAAAAAACGTCGTTTAGGGCCTCAAAACGGCTCTGGAAGTTCAGGACCCGAAAAACTGCTAAAAATAGTCAATTGTGCTACAATTAAGGAAACTGAAAGAAACAATGGTGTGGGTCCAAGTGGAATAGGCGGGTGGCCACCAATATCCACCTGCATCAGAGTCAAGGATATTTTCTTCAATCTCTGCACTATACTCTTTGGCTTGTGCCAAGGAGGTGGGCTTCTTGTCCTTCAAAATGAAACATAATTTCCCATCGAATGCATTCATATAGATGAGACAAACAGTTGCAGTTGTAGGGCACAAATATGTCAGAATTTAATTGTACAATATATCAAACTTGTGTCAAATTCACTCACTATCTCATTATTCTTCTTCTTTATCTGATTGAACTGAGCTACGAGCATCCCATGGTCTTTCTTAGTTGTCCATCTATTCTTGAATAACTTTGAAAATTTGTCATAACATTCTATGTGATTGTCATGTAATCCTCTAAACCATCTCTAAGCGTCTTCAGTCAATTACGAGGCTAGTAGATTGATTTCTACCTCTTCATGTTCTACTTCTACATTTTTCATGTCTCTGCCTATGGCATAGAGATGATTCTCAACAGTGATCACATTATTTCCTAGAAACTTTGGCAACCATTTATGATCTACTCTTTTGGCATGGTATTGGGATATTCGGGGATGGTGGCCATGTTCATGGGATTGTAGAGATATTTTTCCCAAGGGTGAGCCATTGGAGCAAGGGGAAGGTTACCTTGGAAAAGGGTTTTGAAAACAGGATACTTAAGTGGAGACCTTCTTTGGTAAACCTTAGAAGGTTTGAATCTCCATGGGGGGGAAGTCTTAATGGAAGACAGATTCTAGGAAGGTGGAGTCACCAGATGAGCTTCAAGAAAATATCATCAAAGATGGAAGGGGAACGTGCTTCAAGTGGATTCTCTAGGAAATCTAGGGGTAAAGTATTTGGGATGGTAGCTTTCCAAAGTGTTGTTAGGGTTCAGAAGAGGATTCAAAATCCTCCCATGCAATGGCGCCAAAATGTTATCGCACAAGTTGTAGTTTCGGAAAATCGCGAACCAAACCAAAATATGGTGACAACTAAGAGAACACCTACCCACTTTCACCTTTGATAGGTATTCTCGTCACATTAGTGATGATGAAAATCACCACAAGGGGGGAATCTTGGAGACCTTAGGGGAAAATGAGATGGAAAGTGATACTTATGAATGGATTCCCCTATAGGTCAAGTTTCTAAGTGGAAGATGGATTTGATGACACGTATCAGGAGTGGTTTAAGGTTTCCAATTCCTTGGGCACCTGCTGAGAGTGTTTGTATCTTCCCCAGACATAAGAAAATCCAAGTATGCACAAAATATATCAAGTGGAAAAGCAAGTTAAGCTT
>ML790748.1:218787-245999 GCA_009831015.1 Picea engelmannii | reverse complement strand
AAGGTCCTCAACTTACATCAAGTACATCAGTTAGAAAAAGAGGCACAACATTCATTGAATGAATTTATCTATTTTATTTTTTCTAGGTGACTTAGAAACTATTAGAAATGTAAGGGTGACTTATGACAAGAGTGAGTATGGCACATGTTATTTTACCAAAATAACATATGTGAAGGGTCCATAAGATGAAAAGGTCACATGGACAACACTTAATATATCAAGTCGTGAATATATAAGAAATTCATGGGGTCAAAGAAATTGTAGTGACATTGAAATCATGATATGTGGAAGTGTGTTTTGTAATGGTGTTTCAATGTAATCATATGAGAGATAAAATATTGTAGAATGGATTAAGATGGGTCCAAGTTGTAAGGATGAGGAGTCATACAGGGACATTGTATCTCTTTATTTTTTTGACCAAGTGTTGTGCTTTGGTAACACCTTCTCCATGGTCTTGTGTTTATATTCTAACACTATGTCAAGCATTGGATGGTTTGTTGACAATGGGCCATCGAGACATACAAATTATGAAAGGAAACTATTTATCAGGGTTCAAGAGAAAGAGGGAGAAATGAGTGTGGAGTTGGGTGATGATGTGTGATAATTATCCTCTGAAAGGATTGGGACACATTTCATTTTGGATGCCATCAGGTGATGTTATCGAGTTGATTGATGTTTATTTGTTCTTTGTTTGGAGAAAAATATTATTTTTTCTTGTATGACAAATCTATGTTGTGCGGCCAATATTGATGCTCAGAAGGCCATCATTAGAGATCAAACCCATGTTGTAGCAAAAGGGGTTCAAGTTGGAGTTGTTTATAGATTGTAGGCATATTCAGTGAACCATGGTACTCTAATGCATAGTAGTACCAATTTGTGTGAGACTTAGAATATGAATTTTGGTCACTTAAACTATGGAGTAATTCCTCTCTTGAATAACTTATTGAAGGGATTGTCATACTTCAAGGTAGAGAAGTAAGGAGTATGTAGTTGATGCACTTTTGGAAAACATTCCAAGGATTTTTTTTTTAGTAATGGGAAGAAATTAAGAGGAAGTATTGATTTGATCCATTCATATGTGTGTGGACCTATGACTTCATGTTCCTTGAAAGTTAATATGTATTATGTCACTTTCATTGATGATTCCTCATGCAAGGCTTGGATTTATATTTTAAAGACTAACAATGAAGTGTTCAGTAATTTCATAGAGTTCAAAGGCTTGGTTAAAAATTATACAAGGAAGAATATCAAACTGATTTTTTTAGATAATGGAGGTGAGTATACCTCCATGAAGTTTGATTCTCTTTGCAGGGAAGAAAAAATCAAGAAGGAGTTGATAGTAACCTGCAATCCACGACAAAATGTAGTTTCTAAGAGGAAGAACGTGTCTATTGTTGAGACTACTAAGTCTTTGATTCATGACATGGATTTTCCCATGTGACTTTGGGTGGAGGCTTCTAATGAAATTGTGTATATTTTGAATAGATGTCCTTATAATATCTTGAAGGAAAATATAGTAGAGGAGGAAATCACTAGTATCAAACTAGAGGCATCACATTTTCATGTATTTGGTTGTCTAGTTTATGTTTGTGTTCCTAAATAAAATATGACTAAGTTGGAACCCTTGAGTATTAATAATAATTTTTTTGGATATAGTGACACTTATAAATATCATAGGATGCACATTCCAACATAGCAAAATAATATGGTGAGCCAAGATATGAATTTTCATGACAATGTATAGTCCTCTAGATCACAAGTATATTTTTTAGTGATTGGAAGGAATGGGGAGGTTGCTAGAATTTAATTTATAGGTAAGAGAATAATAAAATCTAAGTGTGAAAGAGGAGAGATTAAGTAAGGATACATCCTTAACAACTACTTTATCCCATAGGTTGTCTTACTTAAACATTGCAAGATGGACAAGAGCATGTAGGAGTACCTAGATCTTCAATGAGGGTGAGTATGCCTCCTAGGAGATATGTTAACCATATTGAATTAACTAATTCTAGTTATTTTGAGGAAGTGTGGTGTTGCATTGATGGATAAGAATGAGGTTTGAGTGATAGTTTCTTTTAGTGGGTTGGTGTTTGATTTTGAGACCATGGAAAGTTCAAATATATAGAATGTGGGTTCAATTGAGATTTTAAGGGAGAAGACTAGTGTTGGTGAAAACACTTTCCTTGCAAAGAGGGAATGTTATCTTTTGGGTTTCTTTGGAAGTGTTTACACCATTATAGGGGTATATTCATGAGATGTGGGTTTCATGGTGAAACCTAACCCCTTAATCGTATCTTATACCTTTTTGTTGATGACCCTTGGAGAGATGTATATAGGTGATTGTTTGACCTTGGACTTGGTGCTAGATGTGGCACACTCCTTGATGAGGTGGTCATGTTATGTGGCATTGATAAATTCTACGTGGCATGTTCATTGAGGAGGATTATTTCTTGCATGGGTGTTGGATATACCTTGGAGGAGAAGAATTGGTCACTAGGAGAAAGGGTTCTTAGACCTAAGAGCATTGGGACCACTTGGAAAGCCTTAGGAGGATGAGTGCTTTACTTTATGACACTTGGGTTGAGAGTCCATTGCTTGGGATTATATGTGGACCTAGGACACATATTTTGACAAGGATCATTTTAGAATTGGATGTTTTTCTTGGAGAGATGAGGAGCATGTGATGTCTCATTCCCAAGAGTAGGCCAGCAGGGAGTGACTTAGTAGTCTATTTGTTCATGTAGACTATAGTCAGCCACAAACATGGAACTAGAGGAGAAATAGGGGATAATTGATGGCTACACAATGAATTAAGCCAAAAACATAGGAAATTTCACTTAAGCCTAAGTCAACGGAGAAATAGAATGAAAAGGTGTTAAGGGGGGGGACTTAATTAATTAATTACTTACCCTAGGAAGAAAAGTGCTTAGCTTAAGTCAGGTCAATGGTGAGTTAGATCGAGAAGAGTATAAAGGGAGGAATTCGACCTAATTCCTCATTATGCTATGTTATGATTTGATGTTGAGATAGTTCTCAGAGGAGGAGGAGATTCAACTTCCACTGTTTTGTGGATTCTTGGAGGAAACCACCACCATTGATCAGTTTCATTGTTGAGAGACACACCCTAGCCCATCAGAGATACCATCCAGGTATTTCACTGTGCTACTCAGGAGTATCTAGTTTACAGTGTTGTGCAGCTCATCTAATGAGGGCGCAAGGTCAGAGAGAGGGTTTGTGTAGCTGCACGAGATCAACGATTGTATTGCATATCCCTTCTAACCCAATGGAGATCCATCCAGGGCACATAGATTGAGCCACCTGGCATCAGATTTCGATGGTGGATGCCTTCAAGGAGCACCAGTCAACCATCTAGGGCGCAACTCTTGAGGAAGGAAATTTGGGGTTATAGATGGAGTTTTAGATAATATCCAAGGAAACCCCTCCGACCCAGTTCCACATTCGCCATGGTGAACATTTTGAGACATATAGCATCTAATTTCGTTGGTGGAATCATTTGGGCGCACTCAGAGAGCCCATGAGGTGCGCAGACCCCCGGGGGTGAGATATAGAACCTTAGAGGATAGATATTTCATCCGACAGTCACCAGGATCAGTCTAGAGGCTAGGGCACTTCTGTTGAGACAGTTTCTAGCTCATTCTGACGATTATAGCCTTCCAGACGATTTTTCCAGTTTGTAGCAGTTACCGTGCTTCTCCGGAATTATTAATTTTGTCAATCTATCTATGAATGCATCAAATTTGCCTTCATATTCTAATCACGGGTATTTTATTTTATTTGCTTATATTCCAGTGATGATCCATTAGATCTAACTAAGGTCTATTTTCCATATTTCCAATATTTCATTGTATTTCCCTGCTTAAACCTCATAATACATACTTTTGGGCAGTTGTTGTTCCTTATTTCCGCATGCATCATATATATATATATATATATATATATATATAGTTTAAACTGTAATGTATAACATGCACATGCAACAATCACAAAACATCTTGAGCACATAACTAAAACGCATCCAGAAACCCTAAGAGTATCATATCTGAAGATAAAATGCATCCAGAAAACCCCAGAGTATCAGATCTGAAGATAAAACGCATCCAGAAACCCCCAGAGTATCAAATATGTGAGACAAAACTCTAGATCAGCAGTAGATATCCATATCAGTTGGATCTAGGATATTTCAGTGGTATCAGAGCTTTAGTCCTGCCAGCCTGTGACTAAAGACAATGAGTGCAATAGAAGACCCAGATAGTCTCGAGCATGTAGGTGACGAATATGTCACTTACAACATGCACAAGGAAATAAGGCCTAGGCCTGAATTTCCTCCTTTCCCTCCCAGCTCAGAGGAAGAGGAAGAGGCGCACAGGGAAGCAGTGAGAAGGGCATAGCGTGGGGCTGAGAGGATGTTAGGAGAAAGATATGAGTGACCAGAGGGCAGTGGTAAGCCCCCATGGATCCAGAGGTAGCCTTCATGCAGGTTATCAATGATATGTTAGCTAGTCAGTGGACCATGAATCAGTCCTTGGCACAGATGGTTGATAGATTGGATATAGTTGGCACCCCGAGCACAAAAGCGCCACATGTAGCACAGGGGAACTCAGGGGTAGGAAGTAGACCCCAATCACCTACTCGCACATACACCTCTTCGAGTAGGATTCTCATACGTTTGTTTCCCATTTTCCATAGGGAACCCCTAGTAGCAGCACAGTTGTCGATAGCACAGAGGTCGCCCACTCATGCAGAGGACATTGCAGAGTACCGGAGGGAGTATGTCACATTGGGCCATGACTTCCATTAGGACATGACCCTAGTCAATTATTGTGGACTTAGACTTAGGAACCTCCCCAGAGAACCATAGAGAGGAGGACTGCAGCAGCAGCAGTAGGTGAATAACATTGATTTTATCTGAAAAGTTGGTAAACTCACCATACCTTCTTTCGATGGATCATCTGGATGCACCGCCATAGCTTGGGTACAGAAGCTAGACACTTACTACAAGCTCAACCAGATGACCAAGACAGAGTCCATCTGTTTCGCTACCTTACACTTGGAGGGTGAGGCACACGAGTGTTGGTATCATGGATTGGTGACATTGGGCCATAATCGCATCACCTCCTATAGGGGGTTCACAGAGAGACTTGTGGACATATTTGATAGGAGGGATCCATAGATCCATTTCAGATATCTAGCCCAGTTGAGACAAACTAGCACAACAGAGGCATTCATCTCAGAGTTTTAGCGGGTAGCAATGGCATTGAAAGATATATCTAAGCCACAACTGATCATGTTATTCACAAAAGGGCTCACAGAACCCTTGAGAGGATGGATGAAGGCATACCGGCCTCACACCTTGCAGGATGCCATCCTACGCACTAGAGATTTGGCAGACTCAGTGCCAAAAACTAAACCCTTCGTACCACAGAAGGATTGATACCAGAAGCCATTACAGAGGGAATGGAAGGGAAAGGAGATGTTGGATGATGAGACGAGACGAGAGCTCATGAGGAAGAAGCCTTGCTTCAACTACAGAGATAATTGGGTCCAAGGCCACAGGTGCATGGGAAAGGGAGATATTCACTATATTGAGGTGGTAGTAGACAATGTGGATTGTGAGGAGGAGGAGAAGGATAGTGGATCCACCAACTCAGAGGAGGAACCAGAGAAGGAGAAGGAGAAACCTACTCGTAGACCACCAACACTAATAGGGGCCCACCCACTGGTCGTTCCACAACCTCCTAAGCAGGCTAGCAGACGAAAACCAACAAAGGGAGGATTCATAGCGACCCTTTCTGGTGTTCCCAGGTATGACACCATCCATATCAGAGGGACTATTCAAGGGAAATGGGAAATCATCCTGATAGATGGTGGGGGCACCCAAAACTTCATCGATGCTTCATTGGTATCAAGACGGGCCCTTCAGACAGAGGAGTTTGAGGGATTTGATGTTGAAGTTGCAGATGGCCATACAGTGGAGTGTCTAGACAGTGTTTCGAACTTGGAGATAAAGTTAGGAAACTACACCGTGAGAGAAACATTCTAAGTGGTTGACCTATCAGACACAGATGTGGTTTTGGGAGTCCAGTGGTTGATCACCTTGGGTAAAATCACCACCAACTACCAAACCTTGGAGATGGGGTTTAGAGACAGTGAGGGAAGAGTGTTGTTCTGAGGGGCATGTCGACAAGAGCACCCAAGACAGTCTTAACCAAGAGGATGGAGAGGATCTTCAGGAATGGGGAGGTGTCATTCGTCGCAGAATGCTTGATCACTACACAAAAGGATTCTAAGGGTCGAAAGCAATATCAGACAGAGATCAAGAACTTGTTGGGACGACATCAGTAGGTTTTTGGCTCGATTCCACTAGGGAGACCGTCGGACAGGGGATTTGAGCACACCATTGAGTTGGAGGAGGGGGCCAAACCCATGATCACCCCACCTCATCGTCATCCTAAGAGGTTCAAGGATGATATAGAAAAATCAATCAAGGAATTGTTGGCGATGGGACACATCAGACCTAGTAGTAGTCCATTCGACTCTTCAGTTGTCTTGGTCCTGAAGAAGGATGGTATCATGAGGATGTGCATCGATTACCAGGCCTTGAATAAGAAAACCATCAAGAACTGGTATCTTATCCCTTGCATTGATGAGTTGATGGATGAGCTGCATGGGGCAGTTTTCTTCTCGAACATTGATTTATGCTCTGGATATCATCATATCAACATCAGAGAGTAGGACATAGAGAAGACGGCATTTCGGTGCCATTTTGGCCATTTCGAGTTTTTGGTTATGCCATTCGAGCTAACTAATGCACTAGCTACATTCTAGTCTTGCATGAACCACATATTCAGGAGGCAGTTGAGGAAATCAATTTTTGTTTTCTTCGATGACATTTTGGTCTACAACAAGACATGGAAGGAGCATATGGGGCACTTGGAGGAGGTGTTGAGCATCATGGAAGCGCATTCACTCTACGCCAAAGAGTTCAAGTTTGAATTTAGGATGACAGAGTTGCTTTACTTGGGACACATCATCAATGCACAGGGGGTTCAGGTACATCAAAAATATCAGGGCCATTTTGGATTGGCCAACACCCAGGAGTGTGACAGAGTTGCAGAGCTTCTTTGGGTTGTGCAGCTATTACAGAATGTTTGTCAGGGATTTTTCATAGTTAGGATCACCACTCACAGATTTGACCAAGAAGGGTGCCTTTCATTGGATAGAGGAGTCAAAGCGGACATTTGAGAACATGAAGGAGGTCATGAGAACATGACCTATTCTAGCCCTTTATGGACTTCAGGGAGTCGTTCGTCTTGGAGTGCGATGCATCAGGGGTGGGGATTGGAGCGGTATTGATGTAGGGATTCCATTGCATTGTGTTTGAGAGTAGGAAGCTCAGTGAGTCAGAGAGACTCTATTCTATTTACGACAAGGAAATTCTAGCAATCATGCACACCTTAACCAAATTCAGGCAGTATCTGGTGGGTAGCAAATCTGTAGTGAAGACGGATCATAATAGTCTCAAGTATTTCCTGGATCAGAAAGACCTCGGTGAGAGACAAAAAAATTGTGTCTCAAAGATCCAAGCCTTTGACTTTGACATTGAGTATGTCAAGGGAAAAAGGAACGTCGTACCAGATGCCTTGTCTAGGAGGCCACCAGGGTGTTCGATGATGGACATTTGCATAGATTGGAAAGCATATTTGTTGGTGGAATACTCCAAAAAAAAAAATTCATGTGAGGTGATGGATGAACATGTGGTTGATGATAGATATCAGGTACTAGATGACGTCATTTTCTACAAGGACAGGATCTACTTGGTTCCAGAATCTACCTTAAAGGGGAAGATTCTAAAGGTGTGTCGTGATTTGCCTGTAGCAGGGCACCATGGGTACTTCAAAATTTACAGGAAAATCAAGGAGAGATTTGCATGGAAGGGTCTCAAGGATGATGTACTGAGGAACATCCAGGAGTGCATGACTTGTCAGCAGAACAAGTCCGAGCAGACACACCCAGTAGGATTACTTCAGCCTCTACCCATTCCAGAGCAGAAATGGGGGAGCATTTCTATGGATTTCATTACAGGGATTCCTCGAGTGCAGAGCAAGTACTATATATTCGTGGTGGTCGAAAGGCTGACCAAATTTGCATATTTCTTTTCCATACCAACGGACTACAACGCCATACAGGTAGAAGAGTTTTTTTTCAGAGAGATATTAAGGTTGCATGTTCTACCTAGGAAAATAGTAAGTGATAGGGATGGGCGCTTCATCAGTGCATTTTGGTAGGAGATTTTTCAGTTGATAGGCACAAAGCTAGCCATGAGTACCATCTACCAAGGATATTGTCAACAAATGGGTGGAGGGGTATCTGAGGAACTATGTGGGAGGACAATAGTGAACATGGGTGAGGTGGTTGCACATGGGTGAGTATTGTTACAACATGACTCACCATATGTCTATCAGGATGTCACCATTTAGAGAATTGTATGGATAGGATGCACCCACTTTTGTGGAGACTTTGTTTGGGGATAGGGGTCTCGAGGGCCAAAGATTGGGTGGAGGAGAGCCATAAGATTCTGTGGGCAGTGAAGGAAAACTTGCAGGCATCACAGAACCAGCAGAAGATCTATGTAGATAGGTAGAGGGTAGAGCATAGTTTCAAGGTTGAGGACTTGGTTTTTCTATGATTATAGCCATACTGACAGTCCTCCTTGAAGAGGAGCGGAGCAGAGAAACTGAAGCCGATATTTTATGGGCCATACATAGTCATCAAGAGGGTAGGCGAGGTGGCGTATGAGCTAGAGATACTAGAAGGTAGCAATATTCATAACATATTTCATGTTTCTTGCCTCGAAAAGGTAGTGGGACAACATATCTGCACTTCAAAGGAGTTTCCACCCTTAGATGAGGAGGGTCAGTTGGAGCTAGTGCCAGAGGAGGTGGTCAAGCAGAGAGAGTGCAGGTTGAGAAACATGGTCATCAGGGAGTGCTTGGTTAGATGGAGGGGACTTCCAGTGGAGGATGCCATGTGGGAGGGGGAGCATATTTTGCAGCACCCAGGATTGATGTTGCTTGAAGACAAGCAATCTCAGGAAGGGAGGATTGTGATGTCCCGTTGCCAAGAGTAGGCCAGTAGGGAGTGACTTAGTAGTCTATATGTTCTCGTAGACTATAGTCAACCACAAACAGGGAACTAGAGGAGAAATAAGGGATAATTGATGGCTAAACGATGAATTAAGCCAAAAACAAAAGAAATGTCACTTAAGCCTAACTCAATGGAGAAATAGAATGAAAATGTGTTAAGGGGGGACTTAATTAATTAATTACTCACCTTAGGAGGAAAAGCGCTTAGCTTAAGTGAGTTCAATGGTGAATTAGATTGAGAAGCGTATAAAGGGAGGAATTCGACCTAATTCCTCATTATGCTATGTTATTATTTGATGTTGAGAGAATTCCCAGAGGAGGAGGAGATTCAACTTCTATTGTTTTGTGGATTTCTGGAGGAAACTACCACCGTTGATCAGTTTCGGTGTTGAGAGACACACCCTATCCCATTGGAGATACCATATAGGTATTTCACTGTGTTATTCAGGAGTATCCAGTTTGCAGTGTTGCGCAACTCAACCAATGAGGACGCAAGGTCAGAAGGTTTGTGTAGTTGCATGAGATCATAGATTGTATTGCAGATCCCTTCCAACCCAGTTGAGATCCATCCATGGAGCATAGATTAAGCCACCTGCCATCAGATTATGATGATGGAATCCTTCAGGGCACTCTAGTCATCCATCTAGGGAATAGCTCTTGACGAAGGACAGTTGGGGTTATAGATGGAATTTCATATCAGATTTAAGGAAACCCCTCTGACCCAGTTCTACATTCGCCAGGGCAAACATTTTGAGACATATAGCAGTTGATTCTGTTGGTGGAATCATTTGGGCGCACTTAGAGAGCCTAGGAGGTGTGTAGACCCCCATCGGGTGATATTCGGAGCCTCCGAGGACATATCTTATGTTCGACAGTCACCATGATCAGTATAGAGGCCAGGGCGCTTCTGTTGAGACAGTTTACAGCTCATTCTGATGGTTATATCCTTCCAGACGAGTTTTCCAGTTTGTAGTAGTTATCGTGCCTCTCTGGAACTGTCGATTTTTTCGATATGTCTATTCATGCATCATATCTTTTGGTGGCCACCCACCTTTTCCAACTAGCTCAAAATAGTTTTCTGACAATTTTGGCAATTTACTATTTTTAGCAGTTTAACTTCCGGGGCCATTTTGAGGGCCTAAATGAAGGTTTTTTGGGATAGAGATTCTCAATGATAGTTTAAGGCATGATTAATCCCCCACAATGAATATCCTTGATGATACCTTTCCAATGGGCTATCATACGCCTAAAACGGAGATCGTATGCAAAAGTTACGGCCTCGGGAAGTTGATGTACTAACTTACCCAAATGGGGCCCACATGAATTTTGGCACTTCATCTCCTAGGGTTAGGTTTTTGGATGTCTAGGGGTTTTCGCATTCCTGTTTATTGTAAAAATGCCTTCAAAGCCTCATTGTAATCATCTTCTTGTGAATGAGCATAACCGTCACATCTCTTCTCAGAGATAAGCCACCACCATTCCAACAAGCTTGTTTTCGCTGCATTTTACAATTTCAACTTATTTCCTTATTGAATAGAAAACCAGTTTTATTGTATCTTTGTTATTTTGTGTTAAGCACCTCTTAATAATCTGTAGTCATTTCGTTCTTCTCATAAAATATGGATCATCCCAAGAGGTGTGCAGACCCCCAGGGGGTGAGATTCAAAGCCTCAGAAGACATATCTTACGTTCGACAGTCACCAGGATTAGTATAGAGGCTAGGGTGTTTCTATTGAGAGAGTTTCCAGCTCATTCTGATGGTTATAGCCTTCTAGACGAGTTTTCCAGTTTGTAGCGGTTATCGTGCCTCTCCAAAACTGTTGATTTTTCCGATATGCTCGTGCATGCATCAGATCTGCCTTCAAATTCTGATCACGGGTATTTTATGGTAGTTTATGGTATTTTATTGTATTCCAGTGATGATCCATGAGATATAACTGAGGACTATTTTCTATATTTCCAGTATTTCATTATATTTCCCTACTTAAACCTCATAATACATATTTTTGGGTGGTTGTTGTTCCTTATTTCTGCATGCATCATATATATATTGTTTAAACCATAATGTATAACATGCACATGCAAAAATCACAAAAAATCTCAGGCATATAACTAAAACGCATTTAGAAGCCCCCAGAGTATCATATCTGAAGATAAAACGCATCCAAAAACCCCCAGAGTATCAGATATGTGAGACAGAACACTAGATCGGCAGTAGATATCCAGATCAACTGTATCTGGGATATTTCATAGCACCTAATACTTGGATCCCATTCTTGTAGAATACGCCACTTGAGGAACCTTCTCTTCACATGTGTACACCTTGGAGAGAGAAATATTCACTTGGAGACTCTATCTTGAGGATTAGATTAGGTTTCTTGTGGACTTAGTCTATTTACTATTGTTGGCCTTCATAACATATTCTATATAAAGGGAGGACACCATATTTAGTTATAGTAAGCATGTGAGTGGATTTCATTATATCAATGTATCTTGAATATGAACTTGTCTTCAATATTTGTACTTGTATTTATACAAGGGAGGAATGTATTAGGGTTTGTGTGAAGAAAATCCTAGAGGAGACTTGAAGTGATAGGATTGAATTATTTATGTGAGAAGGACCTAGGGTTTGTGGTAAGGAAACCCTAGATGAGACTTGGAGCACTTTTCTTGGATAGTTTGTGTGAGGATAGCTTGGAATAACATCAAGGGTGGACTTGTTGTTGTTGATGCTAGCTTGTTTTTTAGCTTTTTGAGTGGCCAAGAGTAGCCATGTGTGATGCCTTGCTAGGCCACAATTGTCGGTTAGTGTTGTGGAGAAATATACCAATGATATAACAAGATATCCCTAGGCTATGTCTATTGATCCTAGACAAACAGTGGGTCTAGACTTCTATGGGTTTCCTAGACAGAAGCAAACAAATTCATAACTAAACTAGGAAATGGTAGAATAGCATACCTTTTATTGAAGGTTGTCCTTGTATTTTCTAAATGTTGTGGTCTTGAATTTCTAGCTCCAAATCCTACAACCTGCTTCCTGCACACAAGAGACAAAAAAATACCATTCTACTTTTCTTCCTCATGTTAGAATCATATATCTAGCTTTTATCTACTCTAAGCTACAAGGAAATAAATCAGATATGAACATTTGAAAATGGAATACAAATAGTTGAAAGGGAAAACCAATGATCTAATAATCAATGTGAAAGAAATACATCAATACCATTTACCTCAAGGTGTAGATGCATTCCTCTTTTCCACTTTCTCTTTTCTCCTCCTTGTATTTCAACCAAGCTAGGAAACCTAACTGCAACTGATCTAGAATGGAAAATCACCTCTAAATTTTGGTAGCATATCTTTTTGAATGATTCTCTTTCCCCTCATGCTCAAGTATGACTGAGTTTGGAATTTTCTATGACGATTATGACCAAGTATACAAGACTACAACAATATTGACTAAGTAGGTCAATATCGATAACATTAACTTGACTATTGTTTATGTTTAACTTGAATGGAAAAGTCATCAACTAGAATAGTATAAAACTATCCACTATAACATTATTAAGCACTGAAGTTGATTACATGGTGGAAATGCATATACATAGAGAGACCATTTAAATTCAATATTTATGCAAGAATCTAAGGATAATGGAAATCAAAGTGTAGTGGTATTATGAAAGAAATTGACTTACCATCTCAGTTCTAAGCACATGAACATTTGGTACAACTTCATCAAGGAGATGGTTGATTCTAGAAAGGTTAAGTTGATGAAATACAAGCATGGATATATGGTTGAAGATTCACTAATGAAATAGGCAAGTGAAAATAAATTATATTTGTGTTAAGATTAAATTGGAGTTTTACAAAGCTTTCGATGAATAAATAGAATCTATGAAATCAATAAAGTAACCAATAAATGAGATATTCTTGAAGGTATTGAACACTTGATTTATTGGCCAACTAAGTCAAATATTCTAACTTGATACTTGGTCAACATACAACATGAAGCAACATGATGGGGTCAACATGGTAAAAGTTATATTGTCTATCGAATGAGTGGACCTACTCAACTAATTGTCTACCAACCTCGAATTCTTGTCATGTTTGAGGTTGTGTAGTTGACATGAAACAATGGAGATCCCTTAATTTAGGGGATATCTCACATTATATTGTCTACCGAATGAGTGGACCTACTTAACCAATTGTCTACCAACCTCGAATTATTGTCATGTTTGAGGTTGTGCAGTTGACATGCAACAATGGAGATCCCTTCATTTAGGGGATATTTCACATTATAGCTAACATATATAGATAGGGATTACTATAACAAACATTCTAGATAAATAAATTGAAAGATATGGAAAATCATTATAATGGATGTAATGTATGAGATGTAGTAATATGGAAGAGTTGTAACAAAGCCTTGTATTATCCTTTGATAATTGGATTTGAATGTAATAATGATTGAAATAGTTGTGTTATGAATATATATGTATGTATTTGTGAATTACATTAAATGCATGTGCATATTTATGTTATTTTACTAATGCTTTTTTTTGCATTAGGTTTGTATGTCGAACTATCTAATAGTTGACTATTCTTCTCAACTCTAGTCTAATTGGTATTGGAGATAAATGGTTAGGTATGGAATACCTTAGTTTTAACAAAACCAAATAGAGGTAGTGGACATAATCATTATACACCTTTTCTACATATACAACCATATGCATCGACACACATATGTAATTGGCAATCCTATTTTCATTCAACATAACTATAAGCAACCTCATTACAACTCAAGAATTCACAACACTTTTGAGGTTTCATCAGCTTCTAACCAGAAACATTTTTTAATTTTTACATATCTAGTGTGAAACATTGTCAAAGAATATTCTTAAACCTAGAAAGAGGATGGAAGAGTTGTCAATTTCATTGAAAAAATCAAAGCATGCAACTATCATGGAAAAAAATTCATAGAGATGTAATAAGTGACATGAAAAACATTGTGTGCCTCATCACTTTCAAGTTTGTGATCAATTTTGGTTGCACATATAAATGGAAGGTTCAAAGGACCTTATTGCAAACTACATTCATTGTAATATTCCCCCTACACCATAACAAAGTAAATTGGTGACAATGCTTTCTATTTGATTTTGTTTACATTCAAGCTTCCTTTGACTATTAATATAACAAAATGTACATCACTTTGAGACAAAAGGATGGGTCGTGCATGCATGTATCACTAGCAACAAAGAGACACAAAATTCAAAAATTGTGTTTGCTTAAGCCAAAACACCTGAGACAATAGAGTTGCAAGAAATAAAATATCAAAGTCCAAAGTGCCACATGACCTACAACTAAATAAATAAAACAATAATACATGTAATAGAGGGGGACTCATCATGATGACCTAGGGCAAGGCCCCAACCAATTATTGCATATGAATCCTTAGTTGGTTGTTCCCATCCATCTCCAACCTAGAGGGTTTTTGGGATCCTCTAAGGTAGAAAGGGCCATAATTGGAAACTACAATTTGAATTTTTACATTACTTAGGTCTTCACCCTATATTCAATGTGGAGATTTTGTGACCTTACAACCCACCTTTGGTTGAACATTTCTTAATGCATCTTGAACCACCAACTGAAATAATCTTGAGTTAATTGCACTAGCAGACAAATATCTTAAAATAAAAAAGAAGATTAAGCATATCCATGAAACGACCATTCCACTATTACAAAGTATTATAATTGGACAATACCCCTCACAAGATAAGTGGTTCAAACTTGAAAAAATTCAAAAGAAATATCCTCACTTGTATTTTGATATAATCGATACAAATATAAACACAATTATGAATATCATTTCTAACCAAGTTGGGGAATTAATCCATGTGCAAGTATCAAATCTAGCTCTGACACAAGAAATCCAAGTATTTTGTAAAGTCTATGTACCATAACCATATCTTATGCTATGGATCAAATATCCAAATAAGCATAAAAAATACCCAACTACGTAATTCCATGCCTAAATCAAGTGAAATATTGAATGAATAAGGAACCTCTTCGAGGGAGTTGTTATCACTCTATAAATTCCCAAAGGTTGTTTACGAGTTAAGAAGAAACTTATCAGAGGTAACCTTAACCAACCGCTTCGAAACTAAAAGCTAGCCCTACCAGTTTCCGAGAGGGATCTCTCTGTGAGTTCTAGATCTGTTCAAGTTTTCAAAGATTTTAGGCTAGTTAGAAAAAATATAATTGAGTTGTTTGTATTTGTTTTTGAATGAAGTGGTTGAATATCAATTACGCTTCCATTGGGCTATGGGGTCTACTTTTAAGAGATAGAAGTTAAAGACAACTTTACAAGATTCGTTTCACAGGGCGAGATAGTGCTAATGCTGGATTCTTTAGAAATAAAAATGGTGTATTGTTGAAAAGGTGAGATATCAATTAGAACAAAAAAAACATTTAATAATTTCTTTGTTATAACATTAGAGGAAAAATGTTTAAATTTGTAAAAGATTAAGAATAGAGTACACAATGGTAAATTATGCAACTTTAACTTCTTTTAAAGATTAGATTTTGAAAGACAATATGATAAATGAGAAAGAAAAAACTCGTACGCAGACAGAGGGAACTTCACCAACAATTTGACACGCAGGAATCCTGTGAAACTTCTCTTTGTATTACTGGAATAACTTCTTGATACAAAATTACAGCGACTAGAGTTTGCTCGGGTGTAAAGATCAACAACCCTTCCTACTTCTAAGTGAGAAATATTTATAATAAAAGTTACAATGACCCTGTCATTAATGATCAAGACGTGAAAGAGTCTGAGTCTAACTAACTAATCTAACAAGATGCAGAAAAGTAGTAAGTGATGATGATGTGTTGAATATCTCATGCTGATTTCGGGGAAGATCATTGTTGATTCATTTGGATGACCTCAACCATTATGTACACTGAGTTGGACGTTGAGATGGATGATGCTTTGCCTTTAATCAATCAAATCGCACAGCTCATCCCATCTCTGTGTGATTGGGATGGTAATTTTCAATAACTGGTGGTAAACTTCATCCATCTCGGTGTATTTAGCAAAAGTCAACTTGATGATGAAGACATACTTGATCTCATTCTGAATGATGAGGTCATGCTGCAAAGTCTCCAAGAATGCTTTGCCCGTGATGATGCCATGTATCCCTAAAAACTTGGAACTATCTTTGGCCACGGTTGTGATCCTTTGCTTGTAATCGGACAGAGTCATTAGTTTATCATTTAGGACACGTAGATCAGGAAGACTCTTTTTCTGTAAGGCTTCAATCTTGCTCAAAAATCTTTGAACTCCAATGTCGATGTTCTGAGCCTTTTCCTCCAACTGTAACATCAATCCCCTTTTAGTCAATACTCTTTTTACCTTGAGGATAGTCTCTGTTATGTCTTTGAATTTTAATTCTTCCAGCTCTTCTTTGGTTTTGGAGTTCAGAAACTGGATGATCAAGTTGGCCGCTAAGGGAATCTCACCCAGCTCTGTTCTTATCCTGTCAATGGCTTGCCTACTCTTTAACACCAGATCATGTTTCTCAAACATGATTTGCACCATGGGCCAAATTTCATTTATGGATTTTGCAATATCTGTCCATATGTTTTTCTTAGCCTCTGCTAGTGTCTTGCCTGCCACTGTTTGTTTATGGATCTGTTGTGTTTCCTGCTTAAGCTTCTCTGTTGCCTGTCTCTCAACATTATAACTTGTTTGGAAAGAGTATTTGAGTTCCTGGATATTTTCAACCTCCCTTTTCAACCTATTAATCTCTGTCTCTTGCAAATTCATTTCCTCCATGGACTTTGCGAGCTCCATAGTTTTTTTCAGTGCTATCAATGGGGTTGCTAACGGAATTTATGTTGTAGTGGTTGTTGGAACTGTTGTTGTACTTACTTCTGCAATGGGAACTGCACTCAATGGGATGACTTCCATTGGTGTCATTTGTTCCTTTTCTTTCAATAATCTTTCCAACTCTATCTCCATTTCTCTAAGTTGTGCGTTCTGTTGCATGATAAGCTTCAGCAATTCTTCTTTCTTGTTTTCGGCTTCAGCTACCTCTTTAGCTTGTGAATCCTCTGTTGGTGGTAATTTCATTTGTTTTCTCAAAGATGCAATGTCAGCATTCTTTTTCTTCAACATTTCCTCTGCTGCTTTAACATTCGAGGGATCATATCCAATCTTAAGCACCAACTCCTCTAAGGATTTTATTTTATTATCCTTTGCAAAAGAGGATATTTTCTCCAACTTCAATTGGGTCTGAACATTGCTTAAAGACACCTGTAACTTAGCTGCAGTAGAGGAAGCATGTGCTAATGTGGAGAAAACCATTTCTCTATTCTGTCTGTGCAAATCCATCTGGTCAGCTGGATGGACTTGTTTAGTGTCAAAAACAATAGTTGACCTCTTGTAGTCAATGATCTCTTTGGGGTGAGGCACCTGTGCTTGCAGGAATGCCAGATTCATTCTTCCTTTCTCTGTATCAAAGGCTAAAAATAGTCTGTGTTGTGTTGTGGAAGTTTTCTTCCAGAACTGGGAGTAAGTGCTATTAGTCATCATCTGGTTCTTCTTTTTAATCATATCATATTTCTCAAAGATGCTTACAGGTGCAGATCCTTGTGGAGTTTGGGTGGTCACAACTATTTTTGTCTATTTCTTCAAGGAAGAAGTTGACACCACCTGTTCTCTTATCTCAATCACTGTGGCAGAGTAGGGATCTCCCTCACGAGACATGTGAGTAGCAGGAGTGGTTTTGGGTTTCTTGTTGTATACTCAGATTCTTCTGCTGATACCTCAATGATTGGAGATGAATCATCCTTTCTTGGACTTTTTTCCTTGGGTATCTGAGGAGTAGCAGTTGGTGAGATAGATACTGAAAGATATTTTGGTGTCTCTATATCTACCAGATTATTTGCTTCCCATTCTGTCTGGTTCACATATTTTTTGT
Source organism: Picea engelmannii (assembly GCA_009831015.1). Taxonomy (NCBI): domain Eukaryota; kingdom Viridiplantae; phylum Streptophyta; class Pinopsida; order Pinales; family Pinaceae; genus Picea; species Picea engelmannii. The sequence continues at coordinate 227,854 of ML790748.1, read as the reverse complement.
TTTCTAGCTTGAGGGTGTGGGCATAGGGTGAAATTTTTTTCTTGGACCTCATCTCTGCAATGATCCCACTGGGGTCATATCTCCAAATAAAACTAGTGTTGAATTTCATCTCCTTCAACAATTTGTCTGCTTCTTCTCCGATAGCTCGACTGTTGCAGATAAATGGGCCTATTTGTCCTTTGATCCTCATTTGTTGTTTTTTATTTAGAGACACAAAATGGATATCATCTGAGTTTATCATCTGATGAATATATTCCAGTGTGAATATTCGAACAGGCATATATTTAGGCAACTTGTATGGGGCTAGTTCGCACCCATACACTCTGATTTCCATTTGATTCTGGTATAGAAACCAATCTCTAGTCTTTGCCATATCTGAAAGGTGCAGAACTCTTTGAATTTCTTCATTTATTCTCGGCTCAGGTATCCCACTAAGCATGCCTACAACTAGATGATAAAACAATTCAATGAATTGTTTAAAAGTGAACTCAATGGAGTTTCTCCTGAGCAGCAATGTCCATAATGTGACTGCTTGAGGTTTTCCTTCCTTGTCCATCTTCTGCATTGAGAAAGAGAACCTATCCGCCTGAAAAGAAAAAAGAAAAAAAAAAAGACGAACATGTAAGCCAGGATGGATGAGTATTGGAACATGCCCTCTGTGGTGAACTGTGAAAACTGCTTGTGAATGTTCTCCACCAGGAAAGTGTTGTAGTCAAACTGAGTGGTGTATTTTTCCTCGGTAGAGAAAATGAACAGAAAACCCAATATAGGCTCATCGACCCATGCGTCTGAAAAATAACCAAGAAGACAACGGAGTGATGAAATGACTTGGTTTCCCTTTTCTGAGAACAGGGAGGATTTGATTTGGGGAACTGAGCATCCTCTGGGAGAAAAAATTCAAATATCTGGGCTCTTTGAGGAAAAGATAATTTCTAGTATAACTCTGTTATGATATCGAGATTGAAAGGGGATGCAGATTCATTTTTGGGTATCTGCATCATCTGATCAATGGCCTCAGGCGTGATGAAGAATAGATTTTATCCTAATGACGAGACTATGTCTCTCTGGTCAGGAAGGTAATGAGCCTGGCATTTGAGGGCAAATTCAAGGAACTGATGGACCTGGGGAAAAAGATATAAAAGAAGATTGGACTCCCAGAGCCCAATTTCGTCGCTCTAATATAAGAAAGTGTCTTTGAGACACGACTACAACTCCACGAAGTCAACTTCACATCTTGTATCCGATATCAGATGATCTTTGTCGGCCAATGGGATCTTGTCAAGGTCGACAGGAGGTGGGAGGAAAGGATTTTCCCTGGCTTCTACTTTATTGGATTTTGGTGCCATTGCTGTGAAGAGTACCTGCAATTCAAACAAAATGTTATCGGTAATGGTTGTGGCTAGATGAGGCGTTGTAGAGGTGGAGGAAAATGACTCTCTTGATATGTAGGGAATGTGAATGGAATGGGAGATGGCCGAAACAGGGTTGAATTTGAGTGGACGGGTATCCATTTGGGTGAACAAGGACAAGTCAAATGGACAATGGGTATGTGGCCAGTCATAAATGGCCAACGGGTCGTTTAGAGCGTGAGAGTGCAGGATGAAAGACATCTGAAGTGTACCTCTGGTCGACGTGTGCACTAGTGATTGGAAGGCGAATGGGAAAGATATGACCTGTAACGGTTAAATGGATGGGACATGTTGACGGGGTCATGACGTGGAACTTACAGAGTGTAGTGGTGAATTGTAATGTTGATAAGTGGTATAAGTTCAGAGAGGGGGAGTTGGGATGCAACGAGGTGATGCCACATTGTGATGGGGCCTGCCTAGATTTGCTTCATTCTGAACCCCCCCTTCAGTTAAAGGCAGAACAGTCGAGGGGGTCTGAGTTTCCTTGTTGACCGTTGATCTGGGTGCATTGTTTAACATCATGTCATACCCCCCCCCCCCTCCGTTAAAACAAGAATGGTCGGGGGGGTCTGGAATCTTCTGTGGACCATCCAATTGTGCATTGGTGGGATGGTCGTAGATCTGNAAGATCGAATGATCGGGGGGGTCCGAAATCTTTTCAAAGCCATAGATCTGGGCGCTCACCGCTCAATCGTAGATCTAGGCTCGATCTTTGATTTTCTAGGGCACGATTCAACATATGGCACAGGACTTAGGCTTAATGGATTTTTATGGGTTTTGTGCACTCCTTCTTCTTCTCTTTATCACCATGGGATTAGAAAAACACTTCATCATCCAAAATCTTGCATTTTTCATCAATCATCATGCATATTTATTGAAAAGAAATTTTTTAACCTATGTCCTACCCTACATCATTTGCACCTTTAGCCCAGCTTAGACTGTTGGAATAAGAAAATACTCTATATAGGGGCTATTTGACCAAGATTAGGTTGTTTGGTCAAATTTATTCACTAACTAACCTATCATCTTGACTAAGATTAGACAGTTTCGTCAAGCTTATTCACTAAGACTATCAATGTCAATTTAAAAGGACTTGGCCATGCTTAAACTATATGGACCAAGCCATTGTTATTGCATGGGGCTTCATTTAATTTCTTTTATGCCTTCTTTTATTCTTTTCTCATTTTCTTTTTCTTTTTCTTTTCTTTCTTTTTCTTTTTTTTTTCCTTCTTTTTCTTTTTCTCAATGCAGTAGTCTCTGCAAATCAAAAACACTGAAGGGAACAAAAATACAATCAACAGTTGATCCTATAAATTATAGGGTTATAACAGGAGTAACATTCTATTACAATATATAAAATGCACAAGATGAGATGATTATTCCAATGAGTCTCCTTGATGAATATATAGGAGTAAAAGAAGGCTAGAATGAAATAATAAGATGATGTAACTAAGTAATTGAAAGATAATGAATAAGGGTTATGGTCATGGGCTTAAGATGCCCCTCCCATTAAAAGTAGTGTTTCCCTCAATTGTAATTAATTGTGGATGATTTGGTATGAAAAAAACATCTTCTCAAGCCACATATTCTATTTGCAAGATTTTATACTTAATGTGGTACTCAATAATTTCTTGGTTCATTGATTCCTTGATTTGTGTTTCATTGATTGTTTCACGTTCTAGCATGAATTTTCCCTTCTCATCCTGATTTAACAAAATAGTCTAAACTTGGATCCCTTCACAAATTACCTTCTTTAAAAAAGAAACATGGAAAACTACATGTACATGTGAAGACAATAAAACTCCAATCTATAATCCATATTTCCAATCATTTGCCACACCTTATAGGGACCACAGTACTTGGGTGCTAATTTATTTCCCTTCTTTTGTTGTCTGAGGAACATATGTTTTCATGGTTGTAGTCTCAAAAATACCCAATCCCCAACTCCAAAGTTCCTTTCACTATGATGTTGATATGCTTTTTGTTTCATCTTATTTTGTGCTATAGCCAAGTTTTACTTCGATAATTAGAGAACATTTTGTGGGTGCTTGATGTGATCTTCCACTACTTGAACCTTAGGTGCCCCTATCAAGAGTGAATTTATGGGTGAAATATGATACCCATAGAGTGCTATAAATGAGGACATTTTGGATGAAGTATAGAAGGAATTATTGTCCCACCATTCTACCAAAGGTAACTATATGACCCATGAGACTATTTATCATATGAAAAGCAATGGAAATAACCTTCTAGACATTTATTCACATTTCAATTTTCCTATTAGATTAGGGATGGTAATTGGAGTTGTGATCCAATTGAGTACCTAAACAAGAAAATAAGTCAATCTAAAAATTACTAGTGAAAATAGGATCTCTTTGACTTACATAATCTTGGGGTTTCCATGTAGCTTCTAAATTGATTCCTTTAATGTTGTGGTTATTCTACTGGCTTTAAAAGGATGAGAAAGTGGGAAAAATGGGCATACATTGTGAGTTAATACACCACCACCATGATGAGATTATTCCCTTCAAACTTTGGTATACTTGTGATAAAATCCACTGAGTGATCTTCCCAATGTTGATTTGGTATGGCTAATAGTTCTATAAGACCTGGTTTTTGGTTGTCTCTCCTTTGTGATGTTGGAAAACCAAACACTCAAACAAAAACATTTAAACATAGATTTTAAGACCTTCCCAAAAAAAATACTTCTTAATCATGTGATAAGTTTTCAGAAATCCTGAGTGCCCCCCTATAGAAGAAGTGTGCAATTCTAAAAGGACCTTTTGTTTATGTTGGGATAAATATAGGTGATCCTTATTCTAGAGTGAATTATTCTTTCATACAAATTTATCTAATGCACTAGGTTAATGTCATAGTTGTTGAATGAGATAGAATGTATTCTGGTCCTACTACCATTTCATCCTTTCTTCTTTCACCTAATTAGCTTGTAGAATGGAAATAGCGTAAAGTAAGGCTATCCTCTTATTTCCTTGAAAGTGCATCCATGACCACATTGTTTTTCCCTTTTATAGATAATTTCAAATTTATAACCTAGTATATTTGTGACCCATTTTTGTAATATCCCTAGGCCGAACCCAATTGTAAATGTAAATGCAAATGTACTTAAGCTAGTGAGCTATTTGATATCATTTTGTATGCACCAACCATAATATAGTGCGTGCATGTACTACGTAGTAAAATGATGAAGTGTGCACATTCCAGGATACCGCGCGCAACAACTTAAGTGTGAATGATTTTGATGCCAGGGAGCCTTTATGTATATTATGTGTTTTATAGGCTGGTGAGCCAGTTATTATAAGCTAGGATGCTTATGTTTTGATTAGGCCAAAGAGCCTAGATTTTAAAGGCCAGTGAGCCTATTTTTGTATATATCTCATAATTAATCTAAAATACATCGTTGCACGCAGACCGACCACGATAAATGAGTATGGGGGACTAAACTCCACTAGTTAGGGAAAGGGGGGCTAAAAGTTAAGGAAAAGGGTCTAAGCTAGGGAGCTTAAGCCAAAAAGGAATATTATATTAATATTTATTAAAGTATAAAGTATGGATAATTATTTTATCCTAAGTTCTAAATATGGGGACAAGTGGGTTATTCCTTCCATCATTCATCATCCATGCAGCCATTCCATGAGCATTCACTCACTCAATCATTTATCCTTCATACCTTCCTATCACTGTACCTGAACCTATATCCATAACCATACATGTTTGTGTACCTGGTTAGCTTAGGAGTTGGACTGAAGAAGCGAGTTGTTAGGCCCATGGGATATTGAAGAGGTGGGTTGTCAGGCCCGTGAGCAATTTCTCTCTAGGTGAGAGAATTGTTGGGGAATTGATTTCCTAAAGGTGTTAAACTGCATCTACAAGGCTCTGAGACTTCCTATCCAACCTGTTGTTGAAGCTCGGAAAGGAAGTGGGGCAGCCGAAACACTCTTGAGCAGAGAAGGGGAACACTTCCTGGGGTGGGACAGGCATGTGGGGAATGAGGGACTGTAGGCTGTTAGTTTGAGTTGGAACTTGTAACAGAGTCTTTCTTGTTGTCTATGAACCATTAGCCTAGTTAGGAATCCCTTTACCCGGGTGGAGTTTAGTCCCAGATCGGGGGTGACCCACTGCTGAGAGTGATGAGCAGTGTGGTCTAAGGCTGGGAGGTTCATGGAAGGTCTGGACGCAGTTGGTGAAATTCCTACCAAGATAAGTGTCAATTGTGTGATAAATTTACATGTTGCATTACTATTTACGTGTTTATTTTCATGGGTTTATCCCATGTGTGGTTAGAACTGTCTTTACATTTATGGGTATTGCCTGTATATGTTGCATGTATATGTTTATTGTTATTTCAGTATGAATCTGTGCATTTACAGAAAGTATTTGTCTACTTACGTTTTATATATAAATTTCTGAAAGAGTTCTCCGTGTATATGTTTTAATTGCATGCAATTCGAAAATTTTATGTGGCATAGCTCAGTTGAATGTTGGGTATGTTACAGTATGTTGAGCAGAGAACAAAAGCGTTTTCTAGAGTAGCATGGCCCGACATGGGTGGTCGGGGATGTTACAATAAGGTATCAGAGCTTCAGCTTTCAACACTAAGCCTGGATGGGTCGAGCAAGTTTGAGTTGAAGCAAAATTTCACAGAGGGTTTATTTTGAAGTGGCCAAATTTCGAGTTGCAGAGCATCAATGGAAAAAAAAAAAGTAACAGCAATTGTGCGGAATTGGGAAAAAGCCCCATTTTTTGTTGTTAAATTCATGGGAAAATTGAGAAATTTGGCCATGTGGTGAGATATTCTTGATTTAATATCTGTTCTAGCAAATTCAGACCTGGAATTGGTCGAATTTGAAGTTACAGTGAAGCCATGACAGTTGGAACGAGATTAGTAATTAAAATTCTCAATTCGTGACTTGAGTTTGTGAAAAAATCGTTCCAAAAATGTCAAACTGCAGCAATTTGTTGTTGCAGAAGTTGAACTGGTGTCATCGGAGTGAAATTGAAAAAATTTCATAGTTTTGGAATGTCTATGGAAGAAATTGGGAAAAAATTAATCAAAAGCCCCAATTTCTACAGCGGAATTCATGAGGAATTGATGCGCATAAAAATGAATGTGCGTAGGTGGGCGCACTAAAAATGCATGATGCGTAGTAAAAATCTTGTGATATGTAAAAATTGGGCAGTGCGCGGAAAAATATTGGCGTGTTGGTGCGCACGCTAAATTTTGGCACCGTGCAGAAAAATGTTGGTGTGTGGGTGCATGCACTAAATTTTGGTGCCGCGCAGAAAAATATTGGTGTGCGGGCACGCGCGCTAAAATTTGGTGTCGCGTGGAAAAATGATGGTGTGCAGCTGTGCATGCTAAATTTAGCATTGTGCGGTGTGCATACACATAATAAGGTGTGCGCGGTGTGTACAAACATAATAATGGCGCGTGTGGTGTGCGTAGTATTGGCAAAGCGCAGAGGAGTTTGGTTGGTGTGCGCACAATGTGTGTATATGTTGTCGTGCGACCATTTAGTTAATGGTGCACACAGATTATTGGTGCGCGGTGGGGGCATACTAAACTTTGGCATGGTACAACACATAGAGTGAAATGCACACAGAATATCAGCATGCGATACAAAAATTGTGCGCAACAGATAATAGTACAAGAACCAAAACTATGCGCGGTGGATATTGGCGCGTGACACAAAAGTAGTGTGCACCAGTTATTGATGCGACAGAGAAGTTATGCACAGTGGTTATAGGTGCACAGAGCATGATTTACCTTGTGGTGTTGCTACGCATGCTATATATGGGTGTAAAGGTTGAAAATTGTGCACGCGAAGTTGTTTGGAGGGTGAACAACAATGAAAACCCTGTGATTTTCCATGACATTTTATACCATTTGAACGTCATCTTTTTGTAGCCCATTTTTTAGGCCCTTAATAGCGTTTTTGAGGTCTCTCCAACTCAAATAAAATAGCTCGGAGAGATCTTTCTAATGGTGTAAACCGTTCGTGAAACAGAGCTTTTACGAGAAAGTTACAGCACAAATAGTGGAGGGTAAATTTTAAGACCCAACTAACTTCAAAGAGACATAACTTTCTACTCCGAAATCAGATTGAGACGCAGGAGTAGTCAATGGAAATATATTGAACCTATAAGACATTATCAGAGATGAATTAAATTTTTTGGCATGTTAAAAACGTTTAATATGGAAAATAAGGTACATGTAGCATTCCAGACCAAAAACATGAATTGGCCTAGAACTTCAACAGGTTGTATGATCCAGGGGATCAAATTTTGCTCAAAATTCAAAGTGCTCAGAATCACTTCAAATCGAACGGGTGCATAGGCCTCATCATCACGAACCCAACGCAACTCGTTTGGGTTCAAATGGACGTCGGATGAGAGAGATATCGCATTTTTTTCAAATCGTCAAACAGGCAAAAAAAATGTGTGTTGACTGTACAGTCCATACAGTTCGTACGGATGCTGATGTGGCAGGGTCGTAAGACACATGGCAGGTGTTGGTTGGCAATCATGTGGAAGAATTGGCATCTAACATGTGGCATGTTTGTGGCAAATGGAATGGTGACATGTGGCCCAATCAATGGTCGCCATGTGTCACCTGGACAGTGGTTTAAAACTTATGTAGTTGTCAGGACTCGACCCCGCGACCTCCGGGCAAGGGGAAGAGCTTTGGAAAGGGTCACCCAACTAGCATGCCCACCTATGGTTCTTAACATATATATGGGATTCAATTTATTTGAATTTCAAATGTTGTGATTTGGGGCGCAGTCCGGGCCGGGGCTAAGCCCCAGCCCCTGGTCATATATATATGCCATGTAACCACCTATGCACATGCATTCCAACCCTATTACCATATGTTTTAAAACCTTGGCCCCTTTTTGTTTGTGCGTGTGGTCACATGGTGACCCATATGTCCACGGTTTTGGCGGTTAGGGGCTAGGCACGCCCTAACCGTCTTACAGTTCGCACCATTTTGCGGTTGTGCCCGATGCTAAGTTTTAACACAAATATGTGCGTCGGGGCTAGGTTGAGGACACAGAGGTGCATTTTGGTGATCCAGAGACAACAAGTTTGAAGGGGAACTTCCAGGAAGCCTATCTTCTTCAATTTTTGGCCAAACGAGGTGTCGAAAAATCCCAACTAGGGGTTTTTGGACGTTCTGAAGCCATTGGAGCCATCTATTTGGCATTTTTAGCATTGTAAAGCACATATTTTAGCACTTTGAGAAAATAATACAAAATATCCTTTGGAAGCTGGACCAGGAGATGTAGCCCAAGAGAGGGGTGAACTCCTTTATCATTTGTTGTGTTATGTGTTTTCTGTTCACTGTTATTTGCTATTGATTATATGCATCTTGAATGTGTAATTCCTATAAAAGTTGTGTTTGCAAAATTGATCCATTTGCATAAGAACACTTGAATTAAAACTTGCAAATATTTTTCAAGATTACAATTCTTTATCATTTTTAGATCAAGTTGGTAACAGAGCTTAGGTTTTTGAAGGCTTGATTATTTGCAAGTGTTTTGTTTTTTGATGCTCACAAGGTTGAAACTCACAAGAGGAGAAGGTCAACTTGTAGAGCCAAGTTCTCATCCTTCAAGAAGAAAAATTATATCATCACCTCA
>ML790748.1:176708-203126 GCA_009831015.1 Picea engelmannii | reverse complement strand
CCAGAGAGGGGTGAACTCCTTTATCATCTTGGTATTGCTGTGATTTTTATGTGTTATTTGCTGCACTTTTTATGGCTGTGTATTGATTTATAACACATATTTAAGCATTTAAAAGAACATTCCTCACACATGAACTTTGCAAAAAAGAAATCTAAACTTAACACATAAACCATGCATGCACATTTTTAACACATGAAGCAAGGTCCTGTTAAGAAATATTTTATGAGGTAGAGGGTGATTGCATAGCATAACAAGTTAGCATCCATGTGGTTGGATCATCTTGTGTAGGTGCAACACATCAAAGATAAAAGTGTTACTTGGAGGGAAGTCAAGAAGTATTTTGAGAATAAATACTTGACTAAGAGATACTATGACAAGAAAATGAAAGAGTTATTTGAACTCAAGCTTGGGAGTATGACCATAGATGAATATGAGAGAAGGTTTTTAGAGTTGTTGAAGTATGTTTCTTTCATCAAGGATGAGACAGTTAAGATTCAAAGGTATTTGAGTGGATTTGCATCATTTATCAGTGACAAAATATAGTATGATGATCCCAGGACATTGGAGGAGACCATAAGGCGAGCTAAATGCCTATATGATCAGCAAAAAGAAAGGCCATCTTTCCAAAAAGCTTGGGAAGACAAAAAGAAATTCAAGATGGATCAGAGGAAGAAGGGAGCTAAGCCACCATTATTCAAGATTAATCCTCAAGGACAACCAACTTCTAGAGAACCCAGAATGATTGAGACAGGGGCTCAAAGGCCAAGGTAGGCACCTATTCAATGTTGGGGTTGTAAAGGAGATCATATGTTCAGATATTGTCCTCACAGAGGTGAAAAAGTGAGGACTATTCACAATGTACAGCAAGCTGAAACAGCGGAGGACATGGGTAGAAATGTACCAAGGATCTATGCATCCCTGGACAACAAGCAAGCAGAGTAGCAGTCACATATGATTGAAGTGGAAGGTATGATCAACAACCAAACCATTGCTATTTTAATTGATTCGGGAGCTATTCATAGTTATATAGATCCTAATATGGTGGAAAGTTTGCATTTTCCAAGAAGCAAGCATGGAAATTCCTAATTGGTGTAGCTGGCTACTGGAGCCAAGAGAAAAGTTAATGAGATGGTTAAGTCGTGTCTTATGGACATGAATGGATTGAACACCAGGGAAGATTTGAACATCTTGCCTTTAGGTTCTTATGACTGTCTAATTGGGATGGATTGGTTGGATCATCATCATGTTATCCTAGACTGTCATAACAAGACATTCACTTGCTTGGATGAGGAAGGGAATGTAAGGAAAGTGCAGGGAATTCCCAGGGCAATAACCATCAAAGAAATTTCAGCATTGCAGCTGAAAAAATGTTACAGAAAAGGGTGTCAAATATTTGCAGCTCATATGGAAGAGACACCTAAAGATAATGTGCCAAATTTGGAAGATCATGTAGTTCTGGAATATTTTGAAGATGTGTTCAAGGAGGTACTAGGACTACCCCCAAAGAGAGATATTGATTTCTCTATAAATTTAATGCCTGGAGCAGCTCTAGTGTCAAAGACTCCTTACAGAATGAGTACACCAGAGCTGAAGGAGTTGCATATGCAGCTTGAAGAACTTATGAAGAAGGGGTATATACACCTAGTGTGTCACCTTGGGGTGCCCCAATCTTGTTCGTGAAGAAGAAAGATGGGACATTAATATTGTGCATTGATTCCAGATAGTTGAATAAAGTGACTGATAAGAACAAGTATCCTCTGCCAAGGATTGATGATATTTTTTATCAATTGAAGGATGCAAATATATTTTCCAAGATATATCTCAGGTCATGATAAAATCACGTAAAATTAAAGAGGAAGATATCAGCAAAATTGCCTTCAGGACAAGGTATGGTCATTATGAGCTCACACTAGTGCCATTTGGGTTGTCAAATGCACCAGTTGTTTTCATGTTCTTAATGAATGGTGTTTTCTGAGAATATTTAGATAAGTTTGTCATTTTCCTTTTGGATGAAATTCTTATACATTCCAAGTTAGAAGAAGAGCATGAGCATCATTTGAGGATGGTGTTACAATTATTAAGGGAGCATCAGTTGTATGCCAAATTGAGCAAGTTCTCATTTTATCATAAGCAAATTCATTATTTGGGATATATCATTTTAGAGGATGGGATAGCAGTGGATCCTAAGAAGATAGAAGTCATTAGAGAATGGTCAGTGCCAAAAAATGTGACATAGGTCAGATCATTCACGGGCCTTGCAGGCTACTATAGGAGATTTATTGAAGGATTCTTAGAGATTGCACACCCAATCACTTCCTTACAGAAGAAGGGTGTGAAGTTTCAATGGACATTGGATTGTGAAAAGAGTTTCCAACACTTGAAACAATTATTAACAAGTTCTCCAATACTAAGGATTGCAGACCCAAATGAAGACTTCAATGTATGCACAGATGCATGTAAAGAAGGACTTCGTGGAGTCCTCAGTCAAAATGGGTTTGTTATATATTATGAATCAAGGAAGTTGAAGGAGCATGAAAGACATTATGCCACTCATGATTTGGATTTGGCAGCCATAGTGCATGCCTTGAGGAAATGGAGGCACTACCTCATGGGGAAAAGGTTTGAGCTAAGAACAGACCATAATGGTTTGGAATATTGATTTGATCAACCAACTCTAAATGCTAGGAAAAGCAGATGGTTAGAATTTCTAAGTGAATATGACTTTGATATAAATCATATCAAGGGGAAAGAGAATAAAGTGGCCGGTGCACTCAGCAGAAGAGTGCATGAATTGCATGCTACAACCATTAGCATGTACCAATCAGATTTGAAGGACAAAATTATAGAGGTTGCCAAATCAAATTTGCAATACAAGGAATTAGGTGCAAAATTACAGCAAGGTAATTTGTAGCAGAAAATTAAAGAATACAAACTAGATAATGATGAAATTCTCATGTACAAGGGTAGAATTTATGTACCAAATTCCCAGGAATTGAAAAAACTGATATTTAGAGAAATTCATAATGTACCTTATGTTGGGCACCCAGGTTATCAAAAAACTATTGCAGTTATCAAGAGCCAATATTATTGGCCATGAATGAAGAAAGAAGTTGTTGATTTTATTGCCAAATGTTTGGAATGTCAAAAGGTAAAGGCTGAACATAGACAGCCAGCTGGTTTGCTACAGCCATTACCCATTCCTAACTAGAAATGGGAATTTGTAATGATGGATTTCATCACCGAACTACCCAGAACAAACAAGCAACATGATTCTATCATGGTAGTGGTGGATAAGATTACTAAAGCTACCCATTTTATTCCAGTTAAGATCACTCACAAGGCAGCCAACGTTGATGATATTTAAATGAGAAAAATAGATCAATTACATGGCATACCCAAGACAATTGTGTCTGACAGAGATCCAAAATTTACCTCAAATTTCTGTAAGGGATTATTTAATGGATTTGGAACAAATTTGAATTTTAGCACAGCTTATCATCCAGAATCAGATGGACAAACAAAGAGCGTGAATCAAGTGATTGAGGATATGTTGAGGATGTATGTGATGGATAAACCATCAAAATAGGAAGACTACCTACACTTGGTAGAATTTGCTTATAACAATGGGTACCAAACATCTCTAAAGATGAGCCCATTTGTGGCACTTTATGGTTGAAAGTGCAACACATCGGTAAGCTAGGATAACCCAGCAGATAGAGCAGTGGTTGGGCCAGATTTTCTCAAGGAAATGGAGGAGAAAATGTTGAAAATAAAACAAAATTTAAAGGCTTCCCAAGACAGGCGTAAAATCTATGTTGATAAGGGCATAACTCACAGGGAATTTAAAGTTGGGGACCATGTATTCTTGAAAGTGAAAGCCAACAGAAGTTCCCTGAAGTTAGAAATTGTTCAAAGTTGGCAGCTCGCTATTGTGGGCCATTTGAATTCCTAGAGAGGATTGGTCCAATAGCATATATGATTGCATTTCCTGCATCTATGTATGTTCATAATGTATTCCATGTATCATTGCTCAAGAAATATATATACCTGATGTTAATCATGTTATTGATTGGAATGTGATTCAGGTGGAGCAAAAAGGCACTTTCCAAGTGCATTTGGTACGCATTCTAGACCGAAAAATCAAACAACTCTGGAATCAATACATAGGGCTTGTAAAGGTCCAATGGACCTGGTACGGTCCTGAGGATGCTACTTGGGAGCATGAGGATGCAATGCGAGTAGAATACCCGCATTTTTTGAGGATTTTTGAAAATTTTGTTGTATATGTGTACATAATGCACTAAGGACAGTGCATAAATAAGGGGAGGGGATTGTATTATCCCTAGGCCAATCCCAATTGTAAATGTAAATGCAAATGTACTTAATTTGGTGAGTTGTTTGATATCATTTTGTATGCACCATCCATGATATAGTGAGTGCATGTACTGCGCAGTAAAATGATGAAGTGTGCACATTCCAGGATACTGTGCACAACAACTTAAGTGCACACAATTTTGAGGCCAGGGAGCCTTTATGTATATGATGTGTTTTATAGGCTGGTGAGCCAGTTATTATAAGCTAGGATGCTTATGTTTTGATTAGGCCGAAGAGCCTAGATGTTAAAGGCCAATGAGCCTATTTTTGTATATATCTCATAATTAATATAAAATACATCGTTGCGTGCAAACCGGCCATGATAAAAGAGTATGGGGGACTAAAATCCACTAGTTAGGGAAAGGGGGGCTAAATTTTAAGGAAAAGGGGCTAAGCTAGGGAGCTTAAGCCAAAAAGGAATATTATATTAATATTTCTTAAAGTATAAAGTATGGATTATTATTTTATCCTAAGTTCTAAAGATGGGGACAAGTGGGCCAAAGTAGCTCCCAACATGACAAGTGTCAAGTTGGGAACATTCATACATATAGTTTGGACTTAGTTCATTTTCTATGATTCCTTCCATCATTCATCATCCATATAGCCATTCCATGAGCATTCACTCACTCAATCATTTATCATATGTACCTTCCTATCACTGTACCTGAACCTGTATCCATAACCATACATGTTTGTGTACCTGGTTAGCTTAGGAGTTGGACTGAAGAAGCGGGTTGTCAAGCCTGTGGGATATTGAAGAGGCGGGTTGTCAGGCCCATGAGAAATTTCTCTTTGGGTGAGAGAATTGTTGGGGAATTGATTTCCTGAAGGTGCTAAACTGCAGCTACAGGGCTCTAAGACTTCATGTCCGACCTGTTGCTGAAGCCTAGAAATGAAGTGGGGAAACCGAAGGACTGTTAAGCAAAGAAGGGGAACATTTCCTGGGGAGGGACAGGCATGTGGGGAATGAGGGACTGTACGTTGTTAGTGTAACACCCTATTTCCCCCAGTTTGTAAATATAAATGGATTGGCCAAGGACCATGGCAAACTCATAAGTATGAATATGTGATGTAAATGGACCTACAAGAAGAGGTCAATGAATGTGAATAACATTCTGAATTTATTGCAGGACTGCTGATGAGGGGATGTGCAGAAAAAGAGACCACGATGGCGGTGGAAGGCACCTGAAAAGGAAGCATTAACTTCCATCGAGAATTAAATACCGTATTTGGACTCCACTGGCCCGGAGAACCAAAAGCGGCTTGTTGGCCCTGAAATTCAATGCCTCACAGGCTGGTAGGCAGATGGCTTGATGAGGGATGGGATGGTGAACCGCCCATCCGTAGATCCGTTAGGCCTGATCGGCGCGAGGGTAATTGTGCCACACGCAACCTCGCGAGAGGATAAGGTGTATGGCAGAGACGATTAAAAGGGAAGACGCGAGGGGAACTCTGGCAATTTTTACGCAGAGTGAGTGATAGCAGAGAGGAAGGATTGCAACCTTCACTACTGGTCACTGGCAGACAAAGAGACACAGTCTCAGAGCATCGTGGTCTCATCTCAGGGGTGGCTAGTGGTAAATCCGTTGGGAGTCGCTGAGCCTACGGTTGGGTGGAAACGAGCACCCCTCTCAGCAGTTGCACCCATTTCTGGTGTTATTTTCGGATAAGTGTTTTACATATTTGTATCTTGAAATTTATAGAACGATGTATATATGTATATGTTCATAGAACTGTGAAATTATGAATGATTTCTGTGTAAGAACGTTTGTGCAGTGTTTGATAAGGATGAATAGATATATGCTCATAATAGAGGAAACCACACATGATGTGCGTGGATAAAGAAATTTTATTTATGCCTAGAATGAGCTAAGTTAGTTTCCCAGCCCGTTCTCGGGAAGTTTCTTTCCCTTAACCGTATCCAGGGATGCCCGGTACAGATCTCTTCACAGAGATTTCCTCCTTAGAAACGTTCACAAAGGACCCAAAAAAGAGACTTGAATGCACAAGTCTTAACAACCTTGTATAAAGAGGAACGACCCTCTTAAATCCTGAAGTAGCAGCGTAGGGATAAGTATTGATCAACGAATTAGATTTCGTTGGAGAGTCTGCGGTCATTCATGATCGTTAAATCGATGGAATAAACGAGGGCGTTAAGTGCCATTAACCCTTTTTCCTCTACCTTCATGAAGAGCGAGGAAATCTGAATCGTAGACCCCCAGGCTCCATAAGAACATCTAGACCGTTGGTTTATCCACGTCCAAAGAGCAGTAGGAAAGGGCGCGGCATCGGGACCGATCTGAACCATCAAATCTTAGATAGGAAACCCGATAGTCGTTAGATCCATAGGCAGATAGATGAGGGTTAAGCCTCGTGAATAGGGGAAAAAAGGATCCGAGCCGTCCATCCGAGGAGGACAGGTGGCAGAAGATCTAGGGATCTCGTGAGCTCAGAGGTTCGCGGGGTAGGAATCCAAAAGTTGGATGCTCCAAGTCATGAGTGGCGAAGCCACGAGAGGATCAGAGCCGTCCATCCAAGGACGACAGGTGGCAAAATATCCAGGGATCTCGTGAGCTCGAAGGTTCGTCGGGTAGGAGTCCAAAAGTTGGATGCTCCAAGTCGCGAGTGGCGAAGCCACGAGAGGATCAGAGCCGTCCATCCGAGGAGGATAGGTGGAAGAAGATCCAGGGATCTCGTGAGCTCGGAGTTTCACGGGGTAAGAGTCCAAAAGTTGGATGCTCCAAGTCATGAGTGGCGAAACCACGAGAGGATCAGAGCCATCCATCCGAGGAGGACAGGTGGCAGAAGATCCAGGGATCTCATGAGCTCAGAGGTTCGCGGGGTAGGATTCCAAAAGTTGGATGCTCCAAGTCGCGAATGGCGAAGCCACGAGAGGATCAGAGTCGTTCATCCAAGGAGGATAGGTGGTAAAAGATCCAGGGATCTCATGAAATCGGAGGTTCGCAGGGTAAGGGTCCAAGCATTTGGTGCTCCAAGTCGTGAGACACGAGGAGCGAGAAAGAAGGGTAGTCATTGGTTCTGGGTCGCAGGAGAACCGTCAGATCTACACGTAGGATCGGAGAATCAGAGTTTCCGAGCACAAAGAGATCTTGTCATACGGAATCGCGATCCGCAATTTACCGACAAGATCAGAATCGTCCATTGGATGGAACACGTGTCAACATATTCCGAAGATTCGAAGTTCGAGGCATCGGAGTTTCCGGAGGTAAGAAACTCCCACACCTTGGAATCGCGATTCGCGATATCCCGACGGGAGAGCCGTGTGGGCCACAGCAGGAGATAGTGGAGGACAGGTGTCGTGCGCATTTCCGTATCGGCATATCGAGAGTCCAAGGGACTTGCGCATCGTGACACTGAAAGGCGCAAAACCTCAACAGGATTAAAGGTTGTGGTCTTGTGAAGGTTGTGGTCACATTGACCAGGGCTTAGCCTGGAGAGCCGATATGCTAGGGGCATATCAGGGATCGGAGAATAGCGAGTTCTGAGGACTCATGAATTACGACATTAGAAACCTCGTAGCCCCGGTGGGAGTTATGACCGTGGTCATATAGAGGAGGCCATGCAACCAAGAGCTTAGCCTAGGAGGCTAACTGGAATTTAAGCGAGTCGGGATGGTTGAAAACAGAAACCCCGACAGGAAGGGACATAAGACCACGGTTATATACAGAGAGCCAGGTAGGTAAATAGAAGACCTGTGAATCGGGGATTGGCTTTTTCCTGCTACAAGCTCCGGGGATTCTCATTATTGAGAAATCAACCAAAATTTTTGAGTTATGGTAGTGGGTGTGTTACAAAGTGGTATCAGAGCATGGTTACAACACTCGTCCTGATTGGGCTCATGCACGAGTCACGCATCAACCGCGTTCGAAGCACTCCTACGAGGAGTAATCCCCTGACTTAACTCTCTTCTCCAGGATTAAGAACTTGGAAAATGAGAACCCGACTGTGAATGCATGTGAAAGAGTTATGAATTTATGTGCAATTTATAAAAATGAATTTAACTCTTGACTAACAGCTAGTGTTTGTATTTTCACTCAAGCGGATGATCAACCGTGGGAATATACAAATGCAAAGAATGGTGACTCACCAAGAGGTGGGAGAAGGCTCCCACAATAGATATGAAGAGTCCGATGAAAGAAGAGCAATAGGAACCCCTCCAGGCCTAGCTGAGACTGTGAGGAGTCTCATGGACAAATTGCAAAGTTGCAAGGCCGATAACGAAAGGATGATGAAAGAACAACAAAAGCAAACCAAAATTAATGCAGTTCTACTACAGAGCGTATCCGACCTATAGCGACAAATGCAGCATGAACCTGAGATGCAGAATCATGGTCGTGTCAGTGGCCACACTGAGAGAAGCACATCCAGAAAGGTCCACCCCAGAGGTAAAGGACCAGTGCCAGACAATTCCACTGAGAAGGAAGCTGGCGATTCAGAAGGCTCTTCCAACAGCAGGACCAGTTCCTATTCTCAAAAGAAACAGAAGAAGTAAAAGACTTCTAAGAGTCATAAATTTGAGGAATTCAAAAAGGCCAAACCTCCCTCCTTCGATGGAGAGATAAAGAAGGGAGAGGACGTTGAGGCTTGGCTACTTGGACTGAAGAAATACTTCAGAGTCCATGATTTCTCAGAGAACCTGAAGGCCCGAGTGGCCACTTTCAATCTAAACGGAAAGGCTTCCATTTGGTGGGAAGACCTTAAGAATATGAAAGGGGTCCGCGAGGAGGATTTGTCTTGGAAACGGTTCGAGAAGTACTTCTGGAAGAAGTATTTGTCGGAAAGGTATTTCGACGAGAAGGCTAAAGAGTTTTATGAACTCAAACTGGGACAACTCACTATGGAGGAGTATGTCAACAAATTTCTTGACTTACTGAGATATGTACCCTACATCAAAGCAGAGAAGGCGAAGGCACAACGCTTCATCAGTGGGCTACCCAAGGAATACCAAAACCGAATCGAATTTGATGAGCCAAAAACTTTAGAAGACACTATTCGAAAAGAAACATATTGTCATGAACAATATGGACATCGACAGAGTCTCGTGGAGACTGGAAACAGAAGAGTGGTTCGAGATTTCAGAAAAAGGGGAGCAAATCCTCAGGATTTAAAAACTACAAGAAGAACCCCAGAATGAACTTTCCAACTCGGAGTGTACACCAGCAGAACTTCCCCTCGGTGGACGGAAATAAAAATTCTGGACCTATACCAGTAAAGATTGATAACCCAAAGAGGAAACCTTTGGAATGTTGGGATTGCGGAGGAGAGCATCTCCGAAGAGACTATCCACACCGACAACAGAACAGTCGGAAAATTTATAACATGCAGGAAGCTACCATGGTCAATGATGTGGCAAGGAGTGTGCCACAGATCTATGTAGCCTTGGGTAATAACCAATCTGACCACCAAGCTTCAGTGGTGGAAACATAAGGTATGATTTTCAACCATCTGGTGTCTGTTTTGATTGACCCTGGTTCAAATTTGAGTTATATAGCCCCTAAAGTTGTTGATAAGTGTAAGCTACAGCCACAGAAGCAAACTAAACCATGGTTCGTACAGTTAGCCACTGGCACCAAAAGAAAGGTGGTAGAGGCCATACCAGCCTGCCAATTAATGTTGGGTGAATTCCCCACCCAAGCAACCCTTAATGTATTACCCCTGGGATCATACGATCTGTTGATTGGTATGGAATGGTTGGCTGCCCATAAAGACAAACTGGATTGTTACTATAAAACCTTAGAATGTGTGAGCGAAGAAGGAAAAAGGATAACCCTTCAAGGGATCCGAAAACCGGTCTCGGTGAGACAAATATTAGCATTGCAAATGAGGAAGTATTTCCGAAAGGGATGTCCCCTATATGCAGTACAGGTGTTGAAAACAACTGAAGGTGTAGATCTAAGCCCTGATGATTACCCTATCCTGAGAGAATACCGAGATGTGTTTCCAGAGGAGATATCGGGTCTACCTCCGAGAAGAGACATTGACTTCTCAATAGAACTTGCACCAGGAGAGGTGCCAGTGTCTAGAACACCCTACCAAATGAGCACACCTGAATTAGTTGAACTCAAATTGCAATTGAAGGAAATGATGGACAAGGGTTATATTCGACCCAACGTGTCCCCATGGGGAGCACCAGTAATGTTTGTGAAAAAGAAGGATGGCACCCTTAGACTGTGTATAGACTATAGACAACTTAATAAAGTAACTATAAAGAACAAATACCCCTTGCCTAGGATCGATGATCTATTTGATCAGTTGGGAGGTGTGTCTGTTTTCTCAAAGATTGACTTGAGGTCAGGATACCATCAAGTCCAAATCAATGATGAAGACATCCATAAGACTGCTTTCAGGACCCAGTATGGTCATTATGAGTTTGTGGTAGTACCATTTGGGTTAACCAATGCCCCTGCCACTTTCATGTGCTTAATGAACAATGTACTCAATAAATTTCTAGATAAATTTGTACTAGTTTTCATTGATGATATCTTAATCTACTCTAAGAGTAGAGAAGAACATGAAGAGCATCTTAGACTTGTGTTGCAAGTGCTAAGAGAGAATCAACTCTATGTTAAATTCAGCAAGTGTGACTTCTTTCAGAAGCAAATACATTACTTGGGACATGTTCTATCCGAGGAAGGGGTGGCAGTAGATCCTGACAAGATAAGGTCTATCATGGAATGGCCTACCCCAAAGGATGTCTCAGACATTAGATCCTTTATGGGATTGGTGGGATACTATAGGAGATTTATAAAAGATTTCTCCAAGATTGGTTGTCCAATCACTGCCCTCCAGAAGAAGGGAACAAAATTTCTGTGGACACAGCAATGTGAAGAAAGATTTCAAACCTTGAAACATCTACTAACCCATGCACCCGTGTTGACAATCGTTGACCCAGAAGCTGACTTTCTTGTGTGCACAGATGCCTGTAAAGAAGGGCTCGGAGGAGTCCTTATGCAGGAAGGAAAGGTGATCTCCTATGAATCCCGAAGATTAAATGAACATGAGGTCAACTATGGGACTCGTGATCTATAATTGGTTGCCATAGTGCATGCCTTAAAAATGTGGAGGCATTACCTCATGGGAAGGAAATTTGTGCTTATGACAGATCACTGTGGATTACGGTATTTGTTTGATCAACCCAAGCTCAATGCTAGACAAGCTAGATGGATGGCCCTTCTTAGCGAATTTGATTTTGAAATCAAACTCATCAAAGGGAAGGAGAATAGGGTGGTCGGTGCCCTTAGCAGAAGCATGAGAACAATTCACCTGGCCGCGGTGAGTACCTGCGAGACAGATGTCAAGAACAGAGTCAAAGAGGCACAAGAAACAGATCCCTTCGCCTGAAATGTGACCCTGTACCTACAGCAAGAACCCGCTGGAGAAAAATACGAAGGCTATCAAATGATCGAAGGAGGTCTACTCACCTACAGAGATAGATTGTACATTCCCAACTGTGATGACTTGAAGAGGTTCATCATGGTTGAACTACATAAAAGAACCTACACTAGTCACCCAGGATACCAGAAAATGATTACTGCCACCCGAAAACAATTTTATTGGCCGGGATTGAAGAAGGACGTAGCCAAATATTTGGCCCAATGCATAGAATGCCAACAGGTTAAAGCAGAACATCGACACCTTGTAGGACTATTACACCCTTTACCCATCCCAGAATGGAAATGGGAAACCATCTCCATGGATTTTATCATTGGGTTACCAACTTCAACCAAATAGAATGACGCCATTATGGTAGTGGTGGATAAACTGAGCAAGTTTGCTCATTTCATCCCCGTCAAATCGACCTGCAAGGCGATAGATATCACACGGGTATTCATGAAAGAGGTGTTCCGACTGCACGGCATGCCGAGAGAGATAATATCTGACAGAGACACAAAATTCACTTCCAAATTCTGGAAATCACTGCTGGCGGGTTTAGAGACCAAATTGTTGTTTAGTACCGCCTATCACCCTCAAACCGATGGACAGACAGAAAGAGTAAATCAAATATTAGAAGATATGTTAAGGATGCATGTGATGCATCAACCCAAGAAATGGGAAGACTACCTTCCATTGGTAGAATTTGTCTACAACAACGGCTATCAAGCGTCCTCAAAGATGAGTCCATTCGAGGTCCTCTATGGTAGAAAGTGTAATACTCCAGTCAGCTGGAGTAATCTTGTAAATAGGATTTCTATTGGACCCAATATGTTGAAAGAAATGGAACAACAAGTGACTCAGATAAAACAAAATCTGAAGGCCGCTCAGAACCAACAGAAAAGTTATGCTGATCAAAAGAGAACTCCAAGAGAGTTCCAAACAGGAGATCATGTATACCTCAGAATTAAGCCCAGAAGAAGTTCCCTAAAAATGGGATCTTGTGCCAAATGGGCACCCCGGTATTGTGGACCCTTTGAAGTTCTAGATAGAGTGGGACATGTAGCCTATCGGCTAGCACTTCCTCCCACAGTAAAAGCACATAATGTTTTCCATGTTTCCTTATTAAAGAAATATGTACATGATGCTAATCATATAATTGACTGGTCTGTGATCCAGGTGGAACCGGAGGGAGAATTTCTACCAGAACCCCAATGCATACTGGACAGAAAGGAAACCCCTCTCCGGAACAGAACCATTGCACAGGTCAAGGTGCAATGGAAACATTTTGGCCCAGATGAGGCTACATGGGAAATGGAGGATGCCATGAGACAGGCATATCCGATTTTGTTTATTTCTGTACATGTAATTCATGTTAGTAGCTAAGAACATCGAGGATGATGTTCCTTTTTAAGGGGGAGGGAATTGTAACACCCTGTTTCCCCCAGTTTGTAAATATAATTGGACTGGCCAAGGACCATGGCAAACTCATAAGTATGAATATGTGATGTAAATGGACCTACAGGAAGAGGTCAATGAATGTGAATAACATTCTGAATTTATTGCAGGACTGCTGATGAGGGGATGTGCAGAAAAAGAGACCACAATGGCGATGGAAGGCACCTGAAAAGGTAGCATTAACTTCCACCGATAATTAAATACCGTATTTGGACTCCACTGGCCCGAAGAACCAAAAGCGGCTCGCTGGCCCTGAAATTCAATGCCTTGCAGGCTAGTAGGTGGATGGCTTGATGAGGGATGGGATGGTGAACAGCCCATCCGTAGAGCCATCAGGCCTGATCGGCGTGAGGGTAATCGTGCCACATGCAACCTCGCGAGAGGATAAGGCATATGGCAGAGACGATTGAAAGGGCAGACACGAGGGGAACTCTGGCAATTTTTACGCAGAGTGAGTGATAGCAAAGAGGAAGGATTGCAACCTTCGCTCCTGGTCACTGGCAGACAGAGAGACGCAGTCTCAGAGCATCGTGGTCTCAGCTCGGGGGTGGCTAGTGGTAAATCCGTTGGGAGTCGCTGAGCCTACGGTTGGGTGGAAACGAGCACCCCTCTCAGCAGTTGCACCCATTTCTGGTGTTATTTTCGGATAAGTGTTTTACATATTTGTATCTTGAAATTTATAGAACGATGTATATATGTATATGTTCATAGAACTGTGAAATTATGAATGATTTCTGTGTAAGAACGTCTGTGTAGTGTTTGATAAGGATGAATAGATATATGCTCATAATAGAGGAAACCACGCATGATGTGCGTGGATAAAGCAATTTTATTTATGCCTAGAATGAGCTAAGTTAGTTTCCCAACCCGTTCTCAGGAAGTTTCTTTCCCTTAACCATCTCCAGGGATGCCCGGTACAGATCTCTTCACAGAGATTTCCTCCTTAGAAAGGTTCACAAAGGACCCAGAAAAGGGACTTGAACGCACAAGTCTTAACAACCCTGTATAAAGAGGAACGACCCTCTTAAATCCCGAAGTAGCAGCGTAGGGATAAGTATTGATCAACGGATGAGATTCCATCGGAGAGTCTGTGGTCATTCACGATCGTTAAATCGATGGAATAAACGAGGGCGTTAAGTGCCATTAACCCTTTTTCCTCTACCTTCGTGAAGAGCAAGGAAATCTGAATCGTAGACCCCTAGGCTCCATGAGAACATCTGGACAGGTCCACGAGAGGATCAGATTCATCCATCCGAGGAGGACAGGTGGCAGAAGATCCAGGGATCTCGTGAACTCGGAGGTTCGTAGGATAAGGGTCCAAGCATTTGGTGCTCCAAGTCACGAGATGCGAGGAGCGAGAAAGAAGGGTAGCTGTTGGTTCTAGGTCGCAGGAGAACCATCGAATCTACACGTAGGATTGGAGAATCGGAGTTTCCGAGCACAAAGAGATCTTGTCATATGGAATCGTGATCCGCAATTTACCTACAAGATCAGAACCATCCATTGGATGGAACACATGTCAACAAATTCCGAAGAGTCAGAGTTCGAGGCATCGGAGTTTCCGGAGGTAAGAAACTCCCACACCTTGGAATCGCGATCCGCGATATCCCGACGGGAGAGCCGTGTGGGCCACAGCGGGAGATAGTGGAGGACAGGTGTCGTGCGCATTTTCGTATCGGCATATCGAGAGTCCAGGGGACTTGCGCATCGTGACACTGAAAGGCGCAAAACCCTGACAGGATTAAAGGTTGTGGTCTTGTGAAGGTTGTGGTCACATTGACCAGGGCTTAGCCTGGAGAGCCGATACGCTAGGGGCATATCGAGGATCAGAGAATAGCGAGTTTTGAGGACTCGTGAATTACAACATTAGAAACCTCGTAGCCCCAATGGGAGTTATGACCGTGGTCATATAGAGGAGGCCATGCAACCAAGAGCTTAGCCTAGGAGGCTAACTGGCATTTAAGCGAGTTGGGATGGTTGAAAACAGAAACCCCGACGGGAAGGGACATAAGACCACGGTTATGTACAGAGAGACGGGTAGGTAAATAGAAGACCTGTGAATCGGGGATTGGCATTTTGCTGCTACAAGCTCCAGGGATTCTCATTATTGAGAAATCAACCAAAATTTTTGAGTTATGGTAGTGGGTGTGTTATAGTTAGTTTGATTTGGCACCTGTGACGAATTCTTTCTTGTTGTCTATGAACCATTAGCCTGGTTAGGAATTCCTTTACCCAGGTGGAGTTTAGTCCCAGCTCGGTGGTGACCCACTGTTGAGAGTGATGAACATTGTGTTCTAAGGCTGGGAGGTTCGTGGAAGGTCTGCACACAGTTGGTGAAATTCCTACCAAGATAAGTGTCAGTTGTGTGATAAATTTACATGCTCCATTACTATTTACGTGTTTATTTTCATGGGTTTATCCCATGTATGGTTAGAACTGTCTTTACATTTATGGGTATTGCATGTATATGCTGCATGTATATGTTTACTGTTATTTCAGTATGAATCTGTGCATTTACAGAACGTATTTGTCTACTTATGTTTTATATATAAATTTCTGCAAGAGTTCTGTGTGTATATGTTTTAATTGCATGCAGTTCAAAAAATTTATGTGGCATAGCTCAGTTGGATGTTGGGTATGTTACAGTATGTTGAGCAGAGAACAAAATCATTTTCTGGAGTAGCATGGCCCGGCATGGGTGGTCGGGGATGTTACAATTTTTTTCTTCTTTTGAATATATTCATTGTTCCTAGAATTAATTCAAACTATAATGATATATTTTTACCTTGAAGTGTCTTCCTATCAGGTAAGGGTGTCATTGCTTAACTACATGTTGTATGGCCAATATCTCATTCTTATGAATTGGTTTGAGTAATTTTTTTTCCTTTAATTTGGAATCTTTCAAAGGCAATAGGACTTCCTTATTGCATTAAAACTACATCGATGTCATGCCATGAGGCATCACACTCCACAATAAAAATTTCCATGAAGTTAGGCGTGGATGAGAAAGGAATTATATATATGGTCTCCTAAAGTTTATCAAAATCTTGGGTTGCTTCATGAATCCAAGAAAAGACATCCTTTTCAATAATGATGTTATAGGTCTTTCTATTCATCCATATCTCATAACAAACTTACAATAATATCCCGTCAATCTTAAGAATCCCTGAAGATTATTCAATGTTTTGGGAATTGGCCATTCCATAATAGTTTTAATTTTGCTAGGGTCTACCTTGCACCTTCACAACATATAATATGTCCCAAATATTCCACTTCGTGAACCCCAAAGGCACATTTGGAAGGCTTTGAATATAATTGTTTCTCCTCCAATATTTTTAAAACCATGTCAGCATGTTGTACATGCTCTTCCCAAGATTTGTTGTCAATTATTATATCATGAAAAATGACCAAGATGAATTTTATGAGGAAGGGATTGATAATATAATCCATCAAGCTTTGAAATGTAGGAGGTGCATTAGTGTTACGGGACTTATCGGTAAATTTGGACATAAATAGATCTCCCTAGATCCACCTAGATCTAGAACAAAACAAAACAAAACATGACGCTTTCCCTAAGCTCTAATCATTGAGTTTACTATCTAGCAAGGGATGGGCAACATACCATTTAAATATCGCTTCCTCTTGTCATTGTCATCCTAGCTCCACTCCAGTGCTCCTATGATATTGGATCTGCAAGGGAACACAAGCCAACCAAAGTGAAAGCAATATATCACACTCAAAGAGAACCTATGTATGTGATCAAGGAATCATACAATAAAACGAGATGAGTTTTATGGGAAAGAAACATATCATTGTATTATATAATAATGAAAGTGGAGATTACAACCAAATCCTTGATGTTGCAAGGTCCCCTTCCAATCACCCTTTGCTCCAACACACACACTTGCTCCAATATTGAATGAAGAAGATCCACAATGACTTGATGAACTGAAATGAGGTTCTCAAGAATGATCCAGTGCAGAATTCTTCATACAATCTTAGCCAATTCAACCTTCATTAACCTTAATTCCTTTCTTAACCTTTTCCATGAGATATCCCTCCTTATATAAGGGAAAGAGATATGGTTAAAGAGATTAGGATGATCCCACCAAATTAGAGAAGCGAGTAGGATCCCAACCATATGGATGCCACCTCACCTTCTAGAATATCTCCTTCTAGAACTTTCGGGAACATCAACCTTTTCTTAGCCTTTTGACATCATCGCAACCCAACTGTAGAGAATCCTGCGGAGACGTCGTAAACCATTTTTAGAGCAAACTGCGACAACCAGGCATCGTCGCACCCTGCTTATGGTGCAGCCTGCGACAACCTTCATTAATAGGGTTTTCTAGAAGAGAAAGTGAGTCACTTTCCTCATGGAGAAAGGCTCTTTTTGGGAACATGAACACATGTTGTCAATGGATCACTATGATGACCAAAATAATGTGTAACAATTAGTAATCTCAAAAGGCATCACCATCAACCCATAATGGCATTCATGTGTTCTAAATATCTTTTTAGGCAAATTTTCTTCCATCATTCTAATATGATGATATCTTGAAAAAAGATCCAAATTACTAAAGAAAATTGATCCCTATAATTCATTAATGACAGGAATAGGAAACTTATTTCTAATGGCGATCTTGTTGACACCTTGTCAAGATATATATAATCTAGATGCATACACGATGAATTATTTTCCTAATCATCTCCACCAGTTAAGAGAAATCACTCTATCTAGGTCGAATGATGTCAACCTCTAGAATTTATTGAGTCATATATTCAATCACACTCTTTTGAGCATAGGAATATATATAAGGTCAAATGTTAGGAGGAAGGCTCCATAAGAATGAGTTGAATAGTTTGAAAATTCCCTCAAGCAGAAGGAAGACCTTCAATCATCTCGACAAATATCTTGGAATGATTGTCAATTGGACTTTGGAGATCCAAGGGCACAAATGGGTTAGATGTTTGAAGAACTAGTGAGAATGATTGTTCAATTGCTTTTGGGTGTCCCTTTTGTAATATTTGTGTCACATAGTTATAGATTATCGCTTTATATGTTTCCTTGAATACCATTGAGTTCAATTTCCATGATTTCTAAGAAAAATCTGATGAAAAGTTCCTGAAAAAAATCATTATTGTAACCATTGGACCCCTAAGACCACATCAACGCCACCCATTTGGATTGCAATCATTAGGAAATCCAATAAATAATCCTCAATATTGATATATATATATATATATATATATATATATATATACTATGGCACTTCTCTGAGCAATTTATGGTACCTCCATCTACAATCATTACATAAAACTCTAGTGCTAGATATGTATAAAGAAATTGATAAGTTTATCTAATTTGTGGGTAATGAATTTATTTGTGCTACCACAATCAATTAGCATTGTTACCTTTTCTTCTTGATTATCATTCTATCATGAGATTTTGAGGAATCCTAATGTCGGGTAAAGAATGACAAGATATGGTTGGAGTGGTCTCATATGCTTCTAGATATTGAGATGGTACCAACTTTTTCTTCTTCCTCTTCACAATCTATGTAGAATAATTTATTTCAACCACACTTATGCCCCTTACTACACTTGTTTTCACAATTAAAACATAGTCACTGCACTATTTATTTTTTTCAATTGTTGAGGTGTCAACCTTGTAGGTTGATTTAGGTTAGTAGTGAGAACATTCCACTCCCTATATTGTTATTGGAAATCCTTATAGTAGCCATATTGTTACCTTCAACTCTCTTTGCCACACCAAAAACCTTATCTAAATATTTTGGTTCCAAGAGATGTACCTCATGTTGAATGCTCTCCTTTAAACTACAGATAAAGAGACCCAAAAATTTATCCTTTGAAAGGTCCTTTACTCTAAGAGTCAACTTTTGAAACTAACAAATGTGCTCTATAAATGGACCTCTTTGCCTAAGATTTATCAATTTTCTAAAGAAGGTGTGCTCATCCTATGTCTATAATGTGCTATCAACTAATTTTAAAAACATACCAAGAGACAATAAAGTTTGTTTTTGTTCACAAAGCTACCAATACCACACAAATTGAAAACGTCCTAAATATAAGGATGGAATAGTTACATTTTGTATATTTGGCACTTGTTATGGATTAAAGAATTTGCTCCATATGGAATATACATGCCATGGAATCATTACCATCAAACTTCCACATATCAATCTTGGGAATGAAGTAATTCCTTGGTCCTAAGTTGAAACCACAATGTTGTGGATCTTGAAGTGATGAACGATCAGGTGTTTAGTCTCAACCCTCATGTTCTCTAGACGTGTTAAAATATTCTCAAAATGTGACTGGGACTTGATCCTATTGTTATCCTTATCCTCTTCTTGAGAATTTAGAATGAGGAGACTTGTTAGCTCCTTTGTAAGGTTCTCCATCATGTCTTTGAGATCATCTTTGTTTTACATCCCTTTGAGATCAAATTTGTTTTCCATCTCTTTGGGATCATCTTTTCTTTATGTGTTTGACTTGATATCATCTTTAAAATTTTGGAATTATATTTTACTTATTGTATATAAGTTGTCAACCTTATTTTCCATTGTATTATGCATACTTATTATTATCTCTTCCAACTTGGACATCTTAAATTCCAATTCTTCATTCTCCTCTTCTATCAAGGATGAGCCTTCAAAATTATTTGTAAGAGTCAATTTTGGCTTATTGTGTCTAAAAATGATGGTGTTAGGGTTTTGTGGGGTATTATAGGTAAGGAGTGTTAGAACATATATCTCTCTAATATATTATTGGGTTTTCAACAAAATTATGTGCCTGGTATTTCACGGCTTTTCCTAAGGAGGATGGACCATACCCTTAGTTGTACTACTTTATTTGTTTGCAAGAGTGATATCCCCAACTATTGTGGTTGGTGTGTTATAGATACAAATGGTTGAAGGGATACCTAAGTATGGTCTTAGGTATGCCTATGGGGATTCTAATAAACACTAGGGTGTATGGAATATCAAACCCATGAACAATTTGTGTCTAATACAATGTTACTCATTGAGTACTAACAAAGGTATACAAGGCCATCCTATGTAGACCCCACTTGTATTCTCTATGTGTATGTTTCTTGGCTGCAGTTTTTCCCACTGAATTCTAGATATATTTGTGTTTGTAAACACTGCTATATATTTCTATCCTAAAAACTTGAGTTGTTCCAAAATAGGGAAAAATTTTAAAATTGGTGTCTCCTCAAAACCCTTGTAAAGCCTTGCACCAGGGTCTATTATCTAACCCTGGACATATTACAACTTTTGCAGTTGTAATCTTCTATTGGTGAAATTTTTATACGATGTACTATAATATTTTCTCTTCAATATCCCATTGATTTCATGTAATGTGGACCTTCTAAGATAATGGTATGGTGGAATTAACACAACCTATGTTTCCCTATTTCAAGAGAGTAAACATGTATAAACTACTACTTGGCCAATATTTCCCTAATAGGTCTTAAATTTAAACTTGAAACAACATTTTATTTCTTCTTTTTAATGCCACAAGTAGTTGTCAATTTGAACCTCGCAATCTCCAAATACGACAATTTTACCAAAACCACCTATTTAAGCCTAGTTTGTGGACTATTAAAAACCTTAACTTGTACAACCTATAACTCTGAAACTAGGGAAAAGTGAATTCTAATTTTTTTACCATATGTTTTTCACTATGTATTTTGTCAAACTTGACATTTACATGTGATGCCAATGATCCCAAAAAAAATTAAGAGTAATAATGATAAGATGCCTCATTTGAACGAGCTAAATCAAGGATCATCTGCTTTGATACCAAATGTTATGGACCAAATAGCTATATAAGCATAAAAAAGACCCAATTCATAAATCAAGTGAAAGGGTGAATGAATAAGGAACCTCTTCTAGGAAGCAACCTCATATTACAATATATTGAATTCACAACATGATATGATTACTCAAATGAGTCTCCTTGATGTATTTATAAGAGACAAAAGAGGGATATAATGCAATAATAAGAAGTTGTCATAACTATAATTAATGTAAAGATAATGGATGTCGGTTATGGTTAGGGGATTGATACCTTATCAATACCAAAAATAGATCAACACTTGATATTTATGTGAATCCCTTAATGCAAACATGACATATATTTAGTGTAGAGTGATTAACAATCCTTAACACTAATGACAAGCACATTTGTCATTCATTGAAGCCACACTGGAAGATCAATTTTGACTATGGCAACCACCAACACCAAAAAATCCACCATTGTTTTCTTAAAAACAAGGAAAATATCCCAAGTTTGACAATCAACATAAAGTATAGTGCCCAAAGTCGATTCTTAGTTTCTACTTTGCTAACTACATTTAAGGCATCAATCATTCTAAATTAATTTGTATAAATATATCATTTTCAACCATTATAGCATTCTTCTTATTTGACTATTGGCAACCTAGCAATTGACTCACTTCAAAACCTTTTCTCAAAGTTTTGGTGCATAGGAAATCTTACTATCCATAGTCATGACTCAATTTTGTACTCTTTGTAACAAATAATAGTCAATATAAATGTGAGCTAATATCTAAATAGTTGTAGGATGCTCAACTATGTGATTACCTTGGTTTGATTTTTTTCTCTACTATTGTGCACAACTACGTTGATTGGTAATTATTATTTATGCTCATCTTTTCTCTTCACTAATATTAATGCTTCTACCCATAACTACACATATAAAATTTGTAGTTGTCCCCCAAGTGCCTAACCCATGAATACTTCGATCACCAATTGGCATAAATTTCAAGATTGTGAAAGCTAATTTATCTTCAATGGTAAACTAAATAACAATAAATATGTTATAACCTTTTGTTGCTAACCATCAAATTCCTCTGTGTTGAAATACAATATGTCTATGTTAGCTTGCACCTTAAATGGTTTGCGTAATCCAAATAAACCAATTGCAACTATCAAGGACATGCTTCGGGGAATGAACTTCTTTAATATATCTGTGACGTGTCATACATCTCCTATATTTTTCTCTATAATACTTTTTCTAGAATAGCATGATGAAATAAACTAAAATATTGGTCGTTCTAGGGTTGGCTATCATTTGAGATTGTAATGAGAATAAGGAAGGTGTAGTTGACGAGTTGTGGGTGTAACTCTATGCTTCTTGTACTATGATGTAGTCTAGTTGAGAATTCAACATAATTAAACAAATACTTAAGATAATATGAGTCACCGTGCTAATGGAATTTGTTCTTCTAATCCCACTTATCCATGCTCTCGAGTGAAACATGGGGGAACCACCAAATTTAGGAAGATGAGAAAGCATGAAATTCAAAGGATATATGTAGTTTCTGCTAATATATAGCTTGGTGGACTAGCTCGAGTGGTTGAGTGTTGTAAATTATAAGCAAGAGGTCATGGGGTCCATTCCTTGAGTTGGTTGCCACTATAGATATTATTGGGCCTCACCTGAAGTCCCTGTTTGGTTAAGTTGCCAAAAATGCAACCGATCGGTTCACCTCCCATACCATCCTCAAAATGAGGGGAAGTACCTGGAGGGTTTCCTAGGATGTGTATTCAATCGAAAAAAAGGTTATGCTAAGAGATAATATAATGAAAAATAGCTATACACAAAAAACATCAGTGACCAAAATGTCTTATTCTAAAGTTGTAAACTTATCATCACACATTATGATATACATTACAATGTTAAATGAGACTATCTTCTATAATTTGAGGAGGATTGTGAGGTTGGTCTCACATTGTGGTCAAGAGAATTAAACTTCTCATCGATAAGATTATAAACAATTTTGTGTCATCTCAAGTGCCATCATGGAGCTAAGAGATAATGGAGCATTGAGTTTTTCATGTACATCAATGCACAATAAGAAATTAAATATTGGTTGCAAAGATTACTATCACAAATATTATTATTGGTGTCATGTGTTTTATTAGTTGTGGCGGTGTAGTAAGGATTTGCAATAGCTCTAGTAGTCTAGCAGAAGTTTACATTGAGTTTTGGTATGTTAGTGCAGCATTGAGGTTTGTTTTATTGGCATAACACTAAGGTGATTTTTCCTAGTGCGAGTTGACTATGTCTTGATATATGCACACATATATGTGTACTTTTGTTTGTTTGGTAATGTCTTGATGATGCTTATACATGACCTATTACTCTTTTTCATACAACCCTTAGAGGATTCGGCTTATAGAGCATCTTTCACTCATGATCTACATGAATTCTATGTAACATATATATGAATAAATGATCTACATATGTTGTGAGAAAATCCCCCCTACGGACAGGTGGAACCCCCCTCAACTGGGTTTCCTTCATTTGAGACAGTTCTAACAAATGGTACTTAACATTCCCATCATTATGTATTCTATATTCTTGTATGAGAGTCAAAGAGAGAAAAAGAGAAAAAAGTATGCACCTTATTCCTGGAGTTCGTCCTCGCTACTCCAACGGTTGAGCTCCAAACTAAATCTCCCTCGTGAATATGATCTACAAGAAACAAACAAGTTCTCTCCTACTACTATCTAATTTTAGATAATAAAGACTCTACTTGTGAAGAATTGAATGCAAGAAAACATACATGACAAGAAATGAATAACACGGTTTAGGGAAATAGGCCAAGTTTCATTAATTAAGAAGCGTGAAGATACAACCTCATAGAAGTTGCTACTCCTTCAAACCTCCTCTTCAACCCTTGAAATCACATTCATGGATAGTTTCTCTTAATATCAGCAGTTTGATACTCAGTCTGGTCCCTCCTTTTCACCATGAATAGCCCTAGTTATATAGGATGCTTAACCAACAAGGTAAATAGAGAGTATGGTTGAGGATTTTGATGGATTGGGTTAATATTTACTTTATCCTCATGGTTATGGACCTCTCCCAACATAGGATAGAAGGTGTTTGAACCATATCTCAATGAAAACAACCAAAACAACCCAGATCCTTCTCGAACTAACCACCCCGGATTTGTGGAAACCTCTCTAATTGCAAGGATGCTCCCCTAGAGTGGGAGACATGGCATCCTGGATGCTCCCCTTGAATTGGAAAATGAAGAGGGACACTCCCCCAGAGTGGGAAGGGGGTTGTCCTTGGCCAAACAAGGAGAAAAGTGGGTTTTTGACCTCCAAATGATGCCTTTTCTCCTGAAACTTCACTAGGGATCATGACATGTGATTTTTACATGGTGTCAAGGTTGTAATACTTAGAAAAGCATGATATTTAGGCCATGACAGTTAGTGGAGTACCCCATTATAGTTGTGACACTTACGGAGTGAGATGTCACAATTGCGACACCTAACAAAGTGAGATGCAACATTTGCGACGTTTAACAAGGTGGAATGTGACACTTGCGACACTTATATAGGATTAGGGAGGCTTAACCAACAGGGTAAATAGAGATTATGGTTGAGGATTTTGATGGATTGGATTAGGATTTAATTTATCCTCATGGTTATGGACCTCTCCCAACATAGGATAGAAGGTGTTCAAACCATATCTCAATGAAAACAACCAAAACAACCCAGATCCTTCTCAAACGAACCACCCCATATTTGTGGAAACCTCTCTAACTGCAAGGACACTCCCCTAGAGCAGGAGACAAGGAATCATGGACACTCCCCTTGAACTAGAAAAGGAAGAGGGATGCTCTCCCAGAGTGGTAATGGGGGCGTCCTTGGTCAAACAAGGCCAAAAAGACAAGGAGAAAAGTGGGTTTTCGACCTCCAAATGAGGCCTTTGCTCCTCAAACTTCACTAAGGATCATGACATGTGATTTTTACATGGTTTCAAGGTCGTAATACTTATAAATACATGGTATTTAAGCCATGACACTTAGTGGAATGCCCCATTGTAGTTGCAGCACTTACGGATTGAGATGTCACAATTACAACACTTAACAAAGTGAGATGTGACACTTGCGACGTTTAACAAGGTGGAATGTGACACTTGTGACACTTAGCTAGGTGTGGGAAAATGGTGTATAACATATGCCCACCAAAGCGTGAGGTTAGAAGAGAAAATGATGGCCGAAACATTTTGCAAATTTTTTGCATTAAGGGACTGAAGAAGGAGAGACTGTTGGAAGCTACATGCAATCAGTAATCATTATACATATATCATCCCGAGGTAGGCATACCCATGCTCTAACAAAATGGACTCAAAGCATGGTCATCGACCAATACACTCTGGATCCATGAGGGTAATGACTAAAAATATGGCCAATGAACATACAATGTGGATCCATTTTTCCATGACTCGATCATAATGTAGCCACGAGATTGTACACAGTGGAGCTACAACACGACAAAACATAGCCACAGACCAATACAACATGGATCTATGTAATAGTATACATCAGTATAAGGATTGAACTTCATAATATCCATTGTATCCTGGGATAGACACATATATGAAGGGGGTGCCAACAAAAGGTTCCAGGGTCTTCATCCCAATCCGACACTTGGTACAGTTCTAGTTGTGCAAATAAATGTGTTGACGTCGAGCATGGTAGAACCCACTTGATTATCAGTAAATAATGAAAACCGTTAACAAGTGCGAGGGAGATCACCATTGATGACAATGATTCTCAAGGTACCTCTAGTACAATACAATGAATGTGAATGAATGAGTTGAAGTCGAACACTCATGGAATCATCTGATCAGAGGTCGATGATGTAAACCCACTATCGAATGCAAGGAAACCTAACATTGAGGCATGCAGGTCCCAAGGTACTAACTAGTTTCTAAATATAGTTCTTGAATGATGTACTAGAATCAAAAGGAATAGAATCGTCAAAGGAGGGCCTTGATGTATCTCCCAATATTGACATGAAACAAATGTAGAATAGTCAGAAATAATGATGGATCCAAAGAGCATGAACTAACACCAGGGTGGCGGTAAATGATACTGTAGAGGTGGAATTCCCTTTAACATGTGGCAGCGTGATAGATAACTTAGCAGCATTGACTCAGCAACATACAGACCAAAATCAGATGTGGCGACAACCAAAGGTTATTTTCAAATGAGTATGACGACACACGAGATTGGAATGATGTGGAGACAAGAAGATAATCCAAAGCGGAGACAAGTGCCATGTTCAAGGGCGAAAAAATAGTTGTCATTAACATATAAGAACTCAACCCACTTCCCAATCT
>ML790748.1:129687-165676 GCA_009831015.1 Picea engelmannii | reverse complement strand
TGATATGGAGAGTAAGTTCTTCTTTAGGCCCGATACATAGAGTACGTCCTTCATTGTTATTGAGTTTTATGAATCTAGCTTGTAGTTTGATTCTCCTATTCCCTTGATGGGATATTGATAATCATCTCCAAGAGTTACTTTCTAAGAAAACTTATTTTCTGAAATACAAGAGAGAGTATTTTTCTTACTCGTCATATGCTTTGATGCACCACTATCAATGAGCCATGTGTCCTCTCCAAGTGATACAGATCCTGAGAGAGATGAGATTAAGACATGGTCCTTAATCATCTTCATAGGTGGTTCTTCATCTTCGGCAATGTGAGCATGTTGCCTTTTGTGCTTCCTCTTGTACTCTTCTCTTCTCACTGGACAATTGTTTGCCTTGTGTCCCATCTTATCACAATGATAGCATTGTATAGATGAGAGATATCGTCCCTTGCATTGTCCTTTCTTCTGAAAATTTCTTGAATGAGATTCTTGATTGTTGAACTTGTTTGATGGTTGCGTTTCTCTATGAGATTCCCTTTTGAAGTAGGGTTTATTCCTTCCTCCTTTTGTATGAGTAGCTAGGGCTTGATCATCGTCCCTTGCTAGTAGTGCTTCACGGTTGGCTACCCTTGTCTCTTCTTGGGTGCATTCTTCCCATAGGATTTCAAACTATAGTTTTTCCTTTCTGCCACATACTGGCTGAATGAAGGCATCCCAAGGTCTTGTGAAACCATTTAGGGTGGTTATTACAAATTCGTCTTCATCGATGGTGTCTCCAATCACTTTCAACTGTTCTTTTATTTCGAAGATTCGGGAGAAATATTCTTGAATCATTTCTCCTTTCTGCATCTTGGTATTCTTCAACTAAGTTATGAG
The DNA here is from genome assembly GCA_009831015.1 of Picea engelmannii. NCBI lineage: Eukaryota > Viridiplantae > Streptophyta > Pinopsida > Pinales > Pinaceae > Picea > Picea engelmannii. The sequence continues at coordinate 164,812 of ML790748.1, read as the reverse complement.
ATTCATCTTTCGGTTGATATTCTTTCCTTCATATAGTTTTCTTAGAGCATCAAACTTCTCCTTTGGGGTCTTCTTTGACGATACATACGGGATCAGGTGGTCTTTGATTGAATATGCAATGATTCTCTGAGCCCTGATTGAGTCCTTCTGATACACTGCTTTATCTACGACATCTTCAGGTTCCTCCACTTCTTCTTTGATAAATCTTGATAGGTCATTCTCTGCAAGGATCAGACCGATCCTATACTTCCAGGCACGGAAGTTGTCTATTCCTTCTAGTTTCTCAACAATCTTTGTGTTTGCAGACATCTTGTACTTTCGGAAACAAAAATAACCAAAAATTGAAAATGCTCAAAATCAAATTTTGACCTTACCAGGAGGTGCGCTTGGCTGAGGCGAGTAGCCTGCTGTCCTCAGATCTAAGAAAATCCAAATTTTACCCCGTCAAATCTGGTCTGTGGATTTCTAGACTGGTGCTTCTGGTACTTCTGGTACTCTGGTACTTCTGGTACTTCTGGTACTGGTTTTCTAGTACTTCTGGTACTTTTGTGAAACTAGGGTTTCACTTTCCGGGAGATCCAGCAACTGAAAAGGTGTTCTCTAGGTGCCAAATTGATCCTTGGGGGAGGGCGTAGCTTTCTAGGAGGTTAGGGAGCTGAAAATATTCACTTTTGCAAAGCCCTAATTTTTGGGTACAGTAACAGTGACGTTTTTCCTCTTGCAAATAATGCTTTCTTCAGGTTGGCTCTGATACCATGTTAATGTTTATGCCATTATTATAGTTCTTTGCATTTCAATAGATAAGAGCATAATAAGAACAAGATCACTGAGAAATACACATTCACAAGAAGCACAACATTTATCTTGGGAAACCCTCTAGGGGAAGAAAACCCAACAAAAACTTCCTTATCATAAATAGCTTATACAATGTTCAAGAGATAACTCAAACCAATACAGAAAGTCCTCCCCAAAAGATGCACCACCCTTCTTCTCCTCTCTAGCAAGTGAGTTGTATGTTTGAAGTGAGGCGCTAGCCTCTTATTTATATCAAACTGGCACGTGTGAAAGGTCACAACTGGCAGGGCCGACCTCTCACTCTGGGTGGGTAAACCCACCTTTAATTAATTCCGGGTCTTCCATTATAATTGTTGGGGCCAACTTCTTATTCTGTCCTTTGTAATTGTCCGATGACCAATCCGCAAAAGGGGATTTGGTCCTTATACAATTACCGACATGATTAATCCTCAATGGGGATTAATCCAATAACAATAATAATAATAATGACATGATTAATCCACAATGGGGATTTAATCCAATAATAAAATAATAATAAGAATTCTCTTCGCAGTTACATTATTTCAACAATGTCCACATCTCTATCTCATTGCGTCTCACATGAGAACCACACTCACTAGTGCTCAACCACTAGGATCACATTCACATGTGCTCATCCACAGACACGTCCAACTCAACAGATTTTATTTCCCACTGCATTACAAAAGAGAGTCATTTGGAGTTCATCATCACAACTCTCTGCTTAGAGGAGGCTAATACATCGTTTCATTTTTGTCTCAGAACGATGCACCCAGCTCATGGGAATTCACATGTTCACCTGTGTTCAACCACAAGTACATCTAACTCAACAGATCTTCTTTTTAACTGTGTTACACAGGAGAATCACTTGGAGTTCATCTCAACTCTCTATAAGGAGGAGGCCAGCATAACGTTCTAATTCTGTCTCAGATAGGAACCACACACCCAACTCAGGGACTCTCTCTCAGTTCTGTGTCCTAGAGGATGTCTCACACAGCTATAATCATCAACAGTATTTTGGTGCATCTTATTAGTATTGTCTTGAGCATCTTGTTGGGATTTAGGAAATTGTTGTGGTTGCTCCATTATATTGGGATATGGGTAGTTAATTCTTTCTGAAATGGAAAATCACAACTCTTCTCTCTCGTACATAGAGTTCATCGAACATAAAATTTTGCATTTCATTATATGGCACTCTATTGGAGTCAAGGTCATACTATCATCAGTTTCACTTCCATGCCCCTGAGTAAACAAAGATATTATAATTAAGTGCCAATTAAAACCTATTTGGAAATAAATCTTATGGATATTCAAACCATCATTAGCTTAAGTCTAGAGATTTGGATTAGGTGGTGAGAATAACTCTCCAAAGCTATCAAACAAATATAGCATCCAACCTTAGGGAGAGAAACTCATTTGCAATTTCATTTTCCTGGGCAACCCTTCTCACACAAGAGTCAATCACGAGGTCACATTCGTACTAGCAGAGTAACTAACTGTGCTTCATTAGTCTTGGTGGCCTGGTTTGCATGTATTACAAACGGTGTCGAAAGACACTTGGGGGTCACTTGGGAAGACAACCCCGTGTGGGATTTCTCAAGGGGATTTCGGGCCTTAAAAATCCCTTCCCTTGTGTATACAACCCGAATGTCAATTGTTTCCCTAGTCTCTAGTGTTGTAATTGGTATCCTTAGTGACTGTCATATTTAGGGCTCTTGCACGAGGAAATTCTTCATTGTACCTGGGACAGACATTGATCAAACTCACTCTGGCTCCTTCCTTGGAGGGTAACCCGCGGTTCTACCATGTCGGAACTTACACTATGGTGCAATATCATTAAGCAGGTCATGAACATAATTGTTCCACTCACTTTACCCCCACCCCTTCTCGTTTTGATTCTGTGATGTTGGATTTCATCACCAACTAGTGGTTTTATTATGGGAAGGTCTTGGTTTGCTTGCTTGCTTCCTAGATTCTTTTAGTGTGTGTTGTTTTCTTCCCTTAGTCGGCCCTAAGATTGTTATTGTCGTAATTTCATTATGGACGAACAAGGTTCGTGTAGGTCTCTAAGGATGCAAGGTTCACGTAGGTCTTAGAGGATGTAAGGTTTGCCTCCAGAAGATTACGAGCCTTTACCTCTTCATTCACTTGAAGATCACTTTCGGGAGGGACTCGTTAACGAGGATAATTATTCTAAATCTGGGAGTGTTGCTACTCCATTGATTGATCTCCCTAAGGGGCCCATTTTTTAGGAAGGTTTTGTCCCTCCTGCAAACCCACCATTAACTGATCCTCTCGGTCCACTTCTTGTACAGGTAAACTCTTCGAGAGAATTTGAAACTAATTATCCTTGATTACCACTTGTACAGTTTGAAGACATTGTGAATTTGGAATTAGAACAACCTAACCTGTCGGTAGGGTTTACCACCCTTCTACGAACATCTAGTCTACCTAATCCTAATCAAATTCCTTTTCAATATGTGTGGAGGACACCCTCAGGACATGATATCTTTGATAGATTTGATATGTCTCTAAACCTGATTCCTCACCCACTGCATTGGGATCCTTCCCATGCATCCTCATGTACACCTCATCTCTCCGCCTCTATCATGCCTCCTCCCCCTCAAACTTTACCACCTACTCCTCCCCCATTGGAGGGAACAATGGTGCTTCATCCTGTCTCCCAACCTCCTCAGGTGCATGTACCCCAGCCTCACATTCCTATATTGACATCAGTCACACAAATTTTCTTGACCATCCATGTTCCTTCTTTGACAGTACCTCCGTATACACCTTACGTTGGGGGAAAAACCCTGTTGAGTGAACCTCCCGAGATGCAGCAGGGAGATGACAGAAAAAATGAGCTCCACGATGTTTAGCAGAATCATAGAGGACTGATCATGGGGGTGCCCCCCATGCGACTGTCAGATATTCCCCGACCCATGCAAAGGCATGTAGTGGGAGTGTCCACAGAGATAAGCCATTTACTACGTAGGGTAACTAAGGAAACCATATACTATAAGGAGCACCATCTGAGAGGGGAGAACTAGTAGAGTCTCCTACTTAGTAGCACCCTATTTTGAGACATTGATATGATGTATGGACCTTGTAGCCCATTTTTTCCCCTTTATGTACTTTTTGGATTTTGATGTGACACACTCTTGCTATGTACACACACACACACACACATGGATTTTTGCCTTGGTTATTTATTTCTTTGTATCAAAATGAATTATGGTTGTTATTTTGTATTTTAATGTATGCTTTGATACTTAAATGTTCATCTATGCATGAGATGCCAATTTAACATGTAGTTGGCTAAAGAACTAGTCGTGGCATTACATTCCCTTGGTATGTTTCTATATTCGATGTAATCAAAGAATCTTTTGAGGCAGAGAATCCTCAAGGATAGACGTAACAAAGTCAGTTCACAAATGGAGTAAACACGGTTAAGCTGACAAACTATGAGTTCAGAATCAAGATAGACAATCAGATAGGAAATTCCAATGGAGGAAGCCTCAATCAACAAACCAATCACTGCGTGATATTTTGCAACATTGTTGGTGGTGGGACCAAGGCATACTCCACCTGAACTCACCAACTCATCAGTGGAGGAATAGATGGTCCAAGTTGCAGAAGTTAAGTTTTGAGTGTGTCTACTTGCACCATTCATGAATCTGAAATGTACAGGGAAAGACGTCAACATTTGTGCATGAGAGCATAAAGCGAAATAAGTAGCCATGGATAAAAATCCTCACGCAAAAATTTAAAACACACCACACTAAATCACACCAAACCATATCAAACCATATGGCACAAAATGTACAAAACACCACACCAGGATGTCCCTAGGCATAGTATTTTTTAAGATAGAGCCCATTACGAGGCTCCTTGAGAGGTGTTCCGTCATAATCGACAAGATCTTAGGCCCCTTTTTGCAATACTCATTTCATGATATAGATCCCATGGCACATAAGTTCTAGTTTCCCTACCTCCATCTGATCATGATCCTGGTCATAAACCAAAATTAGGTCACCTTCTGAAAAGGTGCGAGGATGAATGGATATATTGTACTGGACTTTGACACGTTTTTTATGAGCTTCATTTGCAAGAGTGGCGTCACAACGGGTCTAGTCAATTTTTTCCAAATATTGAAAATGTTCTTCTTTGACAGTGGTATAAGGTAAGAGCTCAATGGCCAATTTTAACAATGGAATTTTGCACTCAATCGGTAATATTGTCTCTAAGTCATAAACTAATTGGAAAGGGGTAAAGCCTATGACAGTTTTGGAAGAGGTCTTATAGGCCCATAGGGCTAGGAAAATCTTTAAGTGCCAATCATATTTGTGTTTTCCTACCATTCATTGAATCATGGTCTTTAAGACTTTATTAATAGCTTCAACTTGACCATTGGCTTGAGGGTAGTAGGGAGACAAGCTCTCGTGGCAGAATCCTAATTTAGTACTTAATTCATCCTTCATATGGTTGCATAAGTACCAACCATGATCAATGACTATGGCCTTGGGGACTCCAAATCCAGCAATAATACATTTTAATACGAAGAGAGCGACAGTCTTGTCATCGTTTGAAAAGGTAGGCATAGCCTTGGCCCACTTGGTAAAATAGTCGATAACGATTGTTATCACTGAAAAATAGTCCACAACATTGCACACAATGGTTGAAAAAAGACATCAATTCCAACAACAATTAGTCCACCTGCAGCACCAAAATCCATCAAAAAGGCAAAAAACTATATACTTGGTTCAAAAATCAAAGTGCACAAATTCACCAAAGGAAGCACGTGCATAGTGCACAGGCTAACACAGTCTTTAGCGTGCACCGTGCACAAGATGCACGACTGTCTATGAGAAAATCCATGCACTTCTCATGAATGACACATTTATGAATCTTTTCGACCTCTCAACCACTTCTAGTCCAACCCCCAACACAATTTGACAGTCAGTTCTGAGCAAAATCTAGCTTGGAGGTTGGTCAAGGGCTAGGAAGTGCCCTAAAAGGCCCCTTGTTCACACTATGACCCAATTGTATCTTGCCATGAATGAACACTATAAATATGTGCCATGGGTGTGCTAGAAAAATAAGAACTTCAAGGTATTGTTATGCTGCAAGAATTCTTCTTGGAGAATCATCTTTTCTCTTTGAATCATTCAAGCACTATAACAAGGGCCATTCCACTCGCCTCTTGAGAGGAATGGCAATGTATTTCTTCACCATTGTCATTTTCCATTGTATGAAGAGAAGAGCTCTCTATTAGGGAACGCAAGAGCCCTCCCAAGGAGGAAGAGGGGATTCATAAGTCCCTGCCTTTCTCTATGGTGTTAGCCTATCAATATATTGATCCATTGGTAGCTATATGATGATCATTTTTTGTTTTTCATGGTTATAGTTCTTGCAAGCTTCTCTAATATTTTATTTCTCTTTGTTTTTAGTTTTATTTCTTTGATTCATGTGTATTTGGTTATCTAATCAACTCACAAACCTCTGTCTTGTTTAGTTGACTTAACTAAGCAGGTAAGTGTTGTGTTTTTTTCTCACCCATGTGACAAAACCAACACAATAGATTGACGACCATATTGGGGATCGATATCGAATTCCTCCCTATTTAAGTCTTGAGAGAACTTATTTTTTATTGTTTGGATATGCAGGTACCAAACTGCCCTGGTCCAACCTTCCAAAGTCAGAATTCAGAGCCGGAACAAGAGAATTTCACTTGGAAATTTCCTTCTCGACACGTGATAGGAAGTGCGTGGTTTTCAAGGCACACAGACGTGCACTGTGCACGTGACAACCTGCATTACTCTACGCATTTTGCGCCCTCTATGTGCCTATCAGAACTGCAACCCACACATATGTTCAGTTTTTGCAAATTGTAAGGTTTTTTATGAGTGATTTGAGGGCCCCTCGCCTTCAAAGTTTAATTTCCTACACTTTGTAAAGCAATCACACTTCACTTAGAGTCCTTTATCACAAGAAAGGTTAGCTAACATAAGCACATACGGGTAAAAAGAATCACTATTCTTCTCTTTTCTTTGTTTCCACATGGATGGCTCATTTGGCATTTAAAATTTTGAGTTGAAGTTATTGTTTTTTCAAACATAATCTATTAATTTGGGACTAGAAATCAATTTTAACCCTCAAGTATGCTCTTCGCCCACACCCAAGTGTGATCTCGAGAATCGAAAAAGGTGGTTGAAAGGAAATTTCATCTCCCTTAAAAATCATTAGGAGAGGACAAAACCCCCCTAGAGTTCCTCTTAGTTTTGGAAATCATATTAAAGCTTTGTAAGGGCGCATACATGCCCACATGTTTGCAATATTAGGATAGTTTCTAAAATCTTTCTTAGTTTAGACAACACTCTAGGAAAGTTTAAAAGATCAAGTAACGGGCCCATACATGCCCACATGTCTACAATCCTAGGATAGTTTCAAAAACTTTCTTAGTATAGACAACATTTTAGGGAGTTTAAAGGATTTGTAAGGACCCATATGTCCGCATTGCTAGTTCTTTAGGGCTTTAAATATTCTGCAAGGTTGTACCAAAGAAACATAGTAAGCTAGGTAAGAATATTTGTAAGGACCACAGGAAGTCCACATGTTGCAATCTTACACTTAACTTATTAAAATATTTTGCAACACTTTTCACTTTCTTGCACACAAAGCCACTCATCACACACATAGCTTCTATTTAGAATAGTGGAGGTCGAAGTAGGCTTTCTTTTTTAGTACCCACAAAGTACTTCAAAGGAACTCCAAAATATCTGACTACTTTTTTGAAAATTATCCACACCAATTTAATTCAAATGAGGTTGGTCCATGACCCTAATCTCTCAGCCCAACACATCTAAAACAATTCTAAGAATGCACTAAATTCTCCTCCACAGGAGGTGCCAAAAGAATTTTTTTAGTCTAGGTAGGATCTCGGGGGTAGGCATCCAAATAACCCCCCATTATCAGGTTCTAACATTTTGAAACAATAGAAGTTGAGAATAGGGATATTCCAAATCCTCCAAGTCAAGTCTTCCTATACCATAAGGTAGGGAGATACTCGTGAAGGGTCAAAGGCCGAGGTCCGGTTGTTCTGTGCATCCCTCCTTAGGTTACCCAACTCTTGTGAGGGCATCTAGCGCGTGACCCATTTCTTAGGTCGAAAATCTAAATGTCGCACTTTGACCGAGGTACTTAGTGACCAAACATAGAATATCCACCCAAGTGGCGATTGTGGGATGCAATCGTACCTTGATCAAATTTTGTGCGGCTATTGGGAAATATCGACAGCTCTTTCGGGATATGCACTCTCTACCCCTCATTATAACTGATTACTTCAACCTTCACTAGTTCCTCTTCTAGTGGCTTCAGACCCCACTGTTGAGTGCTATTGGAAGGTCCAGTGCTAAATTGAGAGGAAGAACAATAGGTCTTTTAGGACACAAGCAATTTTTTTTTGTTCCCCCACGTGGACAAAATCCACCTATCCACATTCCACATGCTTCTTTATTTACAATTGATTTATGTGTGATGTTCATTTGATTACATGCAATTGTGAGTTATATTATTTTGTGAAGGTCAAAAGGTCTGGTTCATTTATTTCTCTCTTGTCACCATTTGCACACATTCACTTTGCTAGTCGGAACCATAGACGAACCACAGAGTCCCCGTCGTTCTAGACGCTTGGAGAATCTCCCTCCTATTCTAGGAGTAGTCCCTAGTCTTGCCAACTCACCGGCTCAACCATCTCACACCCCTATGAGTGCTACTATTTTGAAATCAGATTTACTTGGTTCCACTTTTCTTGGATCAAATACCCTAGGCCATCCATCTGTTATTTCTCCTTCACAAGGAAGCGGGGGTCAAACTTTTTCTCAAGGAAGAAGTAAAAACCCACCAAATCCCTCTCAATGGACAAGTCCATTACCTACACACACAATGGTTGGAACTAATCCTCCACCAAATCTCCCTATGTCATACTTGGCATCCCTTAACATTCATGATTTAACCAAACTCCACAAATGATCTCATTTTGCATGACGCCACCTGGCCCAATATGCCTACCAAATTTCCTTCAGATATTCCAAAGTTTGAAGGAAAACCAGGGGAAGATCCCACCAACCATGTTATGACCTTCCACTTATGGTGCTCTTCCAACAACATCATGAATGTTTCCATTCGCTTGAAGTTATTTCAAAGAACTCTCAGTGGTTCATCAGCCAAATGGTATGTGGACGAAAAATCAGAGTCCCATGTGACTTTTGAATCATTGGCTAAAGCCTTTTTGTCCTTTTTCCAATTACCAGTTTGTATGACACTAGTTTAGAACTTCTCTCCAAGTTCAAACAAACCACTGCTATCCATATCGACGACCACATCCATGAATGGTGTCGACGACGTAGTTTGTGTAAAGCAGAAACCACCAAAGAACAACGCCTCGATTGGTTTCTTAAATTGTTTGTCTCTATCATTGCCAACGATGTAGCATCCACTTTTCCTCGGTCAGAAGAGGAAGCCATCAGCAAGGCCCAAACATTCGACCTCATATATGCCCTATCGGGTTACTTATACACAGTATTACCTGATTCACCTGGACCCATACCATTTGGCCAGGACAAACCAGGGATGTCCCATGGGATGTCCCATGTTACAGATGGGTTGATTGGTTCTATGACACATCACAACCCTTAGGACCACCCGTCACCTACTTATGGTGCAAATCAGTATCCACAACCATAAGGAGGGACGTCTTATTACCCTCCCCCCACTCACCAATAGTCATATCCTGTTGTCCCCCCTCATCCATTGGGGGGACCCCCACCGGTACCCCAGATGCATTCGGTCTCACAATCCAGTACGGGTCCACCCCCAACCCTTGAATACAACCCTAACAATGGTGGAAGAACCTCAACTTCTTATACGCCATATGGATCATCTCCACAAAACAATCCATATTTTCCATTTCCCGGTCCTCTCCAGTTGGTTTCTCCTCCACCAGGACAACTACATGCCAGTGTTAAGTTTGTTCCTCCCTCTCCCATTCAACAGGTTCATGATTTTGAACAGATGAATACGGAAAATCGGCCCCATCGGTCGAATAATGCCCAGAAGAAAGGAAAAAACTAAAACAATAACAACCCGGGACCAGGAGGAAATAATCCCCAAAAAAAATGTCCTGCTGGGGGGAACCAGAACCCCCAAGGGGGAAACAATAAAAACCAACCATTACAAGGGAAGAATAATAACCTCAAAACTAACTTCCCTTGCACTCTATGTAGTGATTATGGACATTATACTCACCACTGCCTCCAAATTTTTTATTACAAATGGATGAATGAATCCATGAACACACAACACCCTCTAACGCCACCTGCCCCCTAGTAGGCTCCACAACATTATTTGCAACCACCACCTCCAACCGTTTTACAAAACTCCATTCCACACCAAGGTGTGATGAAGACCTAATAAGAGGTAAACTCTTCTCCACCACAAATGGGGCAATATCAAAACCCAGGTCCCACTCAACCTGGGAATAGATCCGATCGCAATATCCTCCTTACCAGGGAAGAAGAGATTCTTCTGCAAACACACAATCATCCATATGTCATGCCTCTTGACTCTACATCAACCACCTCAGAAACAACTCCCACTACAACTGGAAAACCACTGATGATTCCACGCCCTAACACTGAACCAAACCCTCGTGTGCCTAGCATTCCTTTACGATGGAATGTACATAACCCTCATGCTAGGGCAACCCATAATTACAGTTTGGTCGACAACTTAGTGCAGTTTCCTGCAACCATGTATGTATTGGAGGTCCTCCAAACCCATCCATCTCAACACAAATCCTTTCTTTCCACCTTGGGGGTAGTTGACCTAGTTGATACTCGACTCATCACCTTTGATCTAGATAGCGAAGAACCACATCTCCCTGCCCTGGTATCTTTTTAGATACCAGTTAAGATCCAAAACATCACAATTAATCGATGCATCATTGATGAAGGTGCATCCACATGCATCATGTCCAAAGTAGTATGGAAGAAACTTGGCTCACCTGAGTTAGTACCATCTGCCATCACCCTGAGAGCTTATGACGGTCACCCATCATCCCCTGAAGGGCTCTTCAAAAATGTCCTCATAGAACTTGGGGGCAAAACCATCTTCATTGACATTGAAGTTATTGATGCCCCATTTTATTACAATATCTTGTTCAAACGTAGCTACATGTATGCTATGAAGGCGATAGCCTCTTCTGTGTTCCATACAATGATGTTCCCCCACAATGGGAAAATCGTCACCATTGACCAACTTACACATTATGAGCCTAATCATTCCACCAACATTGATAACATCCTCCCTCTTGTCTACACTAGGTCGGATGATTTTTCATTCATCGACATTGGTCTTGGAATATTCAAGGACCCATCCTTGTTGGGGGAATATCATGGAGCTCCACCTCTCCTACACCCTTCTATTTCAGCACAAGTGTGTGTAGTGTCTTCTAATGGAACATATGTTGAAGACCATACTCCTCTCAATGAGGCCCCTCCCCACATCGAAATTCCACAAGTATGAAGAACTATTACCTCAGGAGTTCCCTGAGAACCCCACTGCACCACTTGTTCTAGATTTTTACCCCCCCCCCCTCCAAGGGAAAATCCCAGTTTGGGAGATAGTCCCCCAAGCCATTACCCAAATTCCCTTTTTCTACCCCCCATCTGGATTCCAAGCATTCTAGGTAGCTGCTACCGTCACTCTTCCTAACATGGTTCTCGCCATCCCTATATGGTATCTCCATCCACACGCTATGGTTCCTCCACCACCTCTCCCTCCTCCAACAAAGGGATTACTAATGCATATCCTAGTACAGGATCCCACCACACCACCCCCAACCCCAACTTACAGCACCACCACCATTGTTTGGGGAAGATGGAGGAAGAACGAGCCCATAGCTTCACTTCCCCCCCCGAGCTCAACCTCCTTGCGCCCTATGTGAAAGAGAAGGACACCCCAATAACAGATCTCCACTCTTCCCGAGTTACGCAATCTTATCCAACTCCCTAAAGCAAGCCCATTGCTTGCTACTCCACCAAGTACCTCCACTATTACTACAGAGTCCTCCACCACATGCAAGAAAGGGTTACGAACCAATTTCGCTTGTGCCATATGCTCAGAATATGGCCATTACACTCATCTTTTCTGAACTCTACCTCAATTCCACCAAACATTAGTCGTAGTATGCCACACGTCTCTGCCTGAGCCCCCTCAGGCTCTCCCTACTGAGGCTCACATTACTGACATTCACTGTATTTCGTCGTCAGTCCCCAAGCGAACAAGGTACCATCCACAATATCGTGACGTTTGGTTTATGTCAAGCGAACCATCACACCCCATAAACGATATCCCTTCTACATCCTTACCCCTTTAGGACAATAACACTTACCCATTGATAGTTCCCCTGTCATCTCCCATGATCCCCTGTATCCTCGCATTTTCCACTGCGACGAAGATATCTTGGAAGAACTGACTACCCCTGATTTCCCTTGGAATGTGCTCCATCATCGAGCACTTTTCCTCTCACAATAGGTCTTTCACCCGCTTGATCTGTAGCCCCAAGCTCCCGTAATCTTCCAAATCACTTCACAACACTCTCGCTGGATCACCACTAGTGTCAGTGCAAATGAGGTGGCATTGTGGGTCCACCATCCATATATAGTCCCTTTTACCCAACTTCCACCTTCTGTTACAGGAGCCCAAAACCTTTGTTTTTCGATCCATTCTCAGCCATGAGATCCCGATCCAACCATCTACTCATTCACATTCCATGGGTTATCATCTGAACTTTTCCCTGGAGGAGCCTTTTTCTCATGCCACATTCAGGTACGCATGCTCACTTTCAGTTTTATCAAATAGTTGTTATATTTTCTATATCATCAGATATTGTTCATGTCAGGTATTTGGTTTTTATGTGTGCAGGTACTTTTTCAACAAGCTTACAACCCCTTCAGGTTTATGTACAACACTGGCATGTAGTAACTCCCTCTGTTAATACATTGCATATCCCAGTCACACCCTCTGACATTTACCTTTGGGGTCCCTACATTCAGCTCTGCAGTGCCTTTACCTCTACCATATTTTAGTATTGTCATCTGATAACACTCTCCCCCACATGAGTTTTCCCATTCATAGTTCCCCTAGGCAACTTGACACTCATGCTGATTTCACCCCCTAGGGTTTGGAGTCCCAATAGTATTTTTCACTTCCGAGAATGAACCCCATACTTCTTCTCATCATATTGCTAACCTTCCCAATGGACTCCCGGGTCATATCATCTTACACCTAGTTCTATTGACTGCACTCTCATAGTTTCATTAGCCCTCCATTTCATCCATCATCAATTTTCCCATCCTCGGATTGTCATCCATCCACTTACATAATACAGAAACCCACCCATGGGTCCCCCACCCTCCACCACTTCTTTTTCACAAAATTGTGCTCTAAACAGGCCAATCCATCTTTCACTAGAGCACACGTTCTTGTATCTGTATACTCAACCCAAATCATTCTTTATTTCTTTGGTAATTGTATAAATCCATTGTTTCCAGCATATAAATATCTTTTTAGCCGTCATCCTCAATGGCCTTCTTTTACCTGGAAAAGCAACCCATGTCGCTCTTGGTTGTGGCATCCACCCTTTTTTCATATCAACGTCATTAACAAACCCCAAGTATCCCAAATCCATGTACCCATGATCTCTGAGTTTTCCCACTTTGTTAACCTCTGGTAGAGTTTAACCCCATATCTAGTCGTCCCCCTGACGCTAGATCCAATTTTACGATTGCTACCAATCATCCCTCAACACCCCAACCAAGGATAGTCTTGATTCCCACAGCATCTTGACTTCGTTCATGTTACTCGTCAGTACCTAATATCATCTATTACTCAGTGTATTTCAAGAATCCCTTTGCTTCTTGGTATCGTGTCTCCCTTCATGTCAACATCAACACAGTTTCCATAAGGGAGACAATATCTTGACTCTCATTACCTTTTCAACGAGGATTCTCAGACGAAACAGAGAGAATCATCATTGCTTTCTGATTCTATTGACCCCCATAAAATTTGACTTCAACAAACTCTCATGTTACGATGGGTCTTACTATGCGACCATTGCAGTTGTTTCACACTAGTCTAATGCCTCTGAAGTTGATAGGCCATCAATGCGTACAACTCATCAACACTTCTTACAGTCGTCCATTACTCGCTTCAGAGCCATTTCACCAGTCACAACCATCATTTGTCGTTATCAACCGCCCCTAAGGGTGCTACAACTATCTACACCATCATACATCTTCAGTTACAGTCCCACATTTTGGCTTCATGACACAAGCACGGGGCATGCCCACCTCGTTTGTATACAAATTATATTTTTTCTCCCTAGAGAAACATTTGGTTCCTACAGTTTTTCCCTTTCCCTTCGGCGGATCGCTCTTGCAGTTCCTCTCTTCACTCTTCATTACAATGGCACTCTCAACAAAAGTCACATTGATGCACTTCGTCTATACGCTTCTAACCTCACACATCAAGGGGCATCTGTTATCATTGAAAAATCGTTCACAATATTACACACAATGGTTGAAGAAAGACATCAATTCCAACAACAATTAGTCCACCTACAACACCAAAATCCACCAAAAAGGGAAAAAACTATATACTTGGTTCAAAAATCAAAGTGCACAAATTCACCAAAGGAAGCACACGCACAGTGCGCAGGATAACACAACCCTCAACGCACATAGTGCGTAGGATAACACATCCCTCAATGCGCATTGTGCGCAAGATGCGCGGTTGTCTATGAGAAAAGATGTGCACTTATCATGAATGGTGCATTTATGAATCTTGTCGACCTCTCAACTACTTCTAGTCTGAACCCCAACATGATTTGACACTCATATTTGAGCAAAATCTAGCTTGGAGGCTAGTCAAGGGATAAGAAGTGCCCTAAAAGCCCCCCTGTTCACACTATGAACCAATTGTAACTTGCCATGAATGGACACTATAAATATGTGACATGGGTGTGCTAGAAAAATAAGAACTTCAAGGTATTGTTATGCTGCAAGAATTCTTCTTGGAGAATCCTCTTTTCTCTTTGAATCATTCAAGCACTATAACAATGGCCATTCCACTCACCTCTTGAGAGGATTGGCATTGTATATCTTCACCATTGTCATTTTCCATTGTATGAAGAGAGGATCTCTCTATTAGGGAACTCAAGATCCCTCCCAAGGGGGAAGAAGGGATCCATAAGTCCCTGCCTTTATCTACAGTGTTATCCTATCAATATATTGATCCATTGGTAGCTATATGATGGTCATTTTTTGTTTTTCATGGTTCTAGATCTTGCAAGCTTCTCTAACATTTTATTTCTCTTTGTTTTTAGTTTTATTTATTTGATTCATGTGTATTTGGTTATCTAATCAACTCACAAACCTCTGTATTGTTTAGCTGACTTAACTAAGCATGTAAGTGTTGTGTTTTTGCTCACCCATATGACAAAACCAACACAAGAACAACAATGATGTAACCCTACCCCCCAGCCGAGGTGGGCCTGCACTGCATGAAATCAATGCCCCATTTGGAAGAGGGGTCAACAACGATGATTTGGTGAAGGGGAGCAGGAGGAGAGCTCTTTTTGGATGGAAAACCTGACAAGGGGGACATTTCTTAAAGGTCTCAATGCAATCTTTGAAAATGGAGGGCCGAAAATATCTAACGCTTAAAATTTTCTGGGTTGTAGCCATCCTAGAGAGATGACTACCACATGCTCCGGAGTGACATTCATTGAGAACGTGTTTGACTTCATCATGGGTCAGACATCGTCGTAATATGGAATCGACGCCCCAACGGTATAAAGTATCACTAATGATAATATAATGTCAGGCGTGGTAACATATGCAGTGATGATCATCACGAGAAAGTTCAAGACGAAAACGTTGGGTCTAGAGATACAAGGTGATATCTCCATACCATGGATCAGACGTACTGATAATAAACAATGATTCGTCGAGAAGGGAGTCACTAGGCTTGAGTTCCTCATGTGTACGGGGAAGATCGCACATTAGCTCAGCAAAAATTGAGGATTTTTTGGATTTTATTTTTCAAATTCGAGGTCAAATTCTTGAAGGATGAAAATCCAATGGGATTACTTTCCCCCAAGTACTTAATGCATGAGAATACGATACATGGGATTCGAATCCGCAATCACAATAGTTTTCCAGAGTAGAATATATTGAAAAAATCTCTGGACAACGATGATCGCTTCCAGAGCCAACTTTTCAACATGTAGATAACGAGTTTTGGAGCCAACAAGGCCCTTACTTAAGAAATATATAACATGTTCTTGGTCGTTGTCCGTTTCTTGGACCAAAACCATACCAATGGTGGAAGTAGAGACTACAGGGTACAAGAGGTAATCTCGGGTGTAGTCTGGGGGGTGTAACAATGGAGAATTTGTCAATGCAAACTTCAGATTGTCAATTGAGTGTTGGGCTTGGTCATCCCAGAGGGAAGGGACGCCTTTCTGCAGCAACCAGATGAATCCCTTAGTTACCTCCGCATAATTGTGAGCAAAATGACGCAGATTTTTTTCCTTCCCTTGCAAAATTTGAAGTTGGGTAAGGGTTGTAGGAGGAGGTAGTGAAAGAATAGCCTCGAACTTCAAAGGATCAACCCATATTCCTTCTTTGGAGATGATGAAACCTAGTAGTTTACCGGTTTTGACACAGAAAATTCATTTGTGTGGGTTGAGGTGGATCCTGTAATGGCGACATTGAAGAAAAATGGCTCTAATATGTGTGAGATGGTCCTCGTGACAAGGTGTATGGGCAGGCAAGTCATCGAGGTAGGGATCCAAGGTATGTTTAATGTCATGTAAAGCATACAACATGGTCCGCTGGAAAGTAGCCCCACCATTTTTAAGGCCAAAAGAAAGTTTGCGGTAAGCAAAGGTTCCCCATGGACAACTGAAGGTAGTTTTGTGCTGGTCGGTGGGGAGTATCTCGATCTGGTTGTATCCATAGAATCCATCCATAAAGGAGAAGACGACACTTCAAGCACAGTTATCGATAATCTAGTCAATAAAGGGTGTGGGGTAATTGTCCTTAGGATAGGCTTTGTTAAGATCTCGATAATTGACACATACTCGAATGGTACCTTGTTTCTCTACTTCTGATTTGATGGCTGCAGTTTTCCTGGGATGCACAGGGTGCAATTTTTGGCAAACGGGTTTGGTGTTCAAATAGGTCTTAATCTCATGTATGACAATGGATGGATCAATACCCGACATTTTCTCGTAACTCCAGGAAAAAACATCATACAATTCCTTGAACAAGGATGTATATGCCTGGATTTCTTCAAGAGTATAGTTCTTGCTAAGGTGGATATATTCCATGACACCGGGATCTATGGATATGTCAATTGGAAAGGTTTCAGTAATAGTGACCAAATTCCCCTCGAGTAGAGCTAGAACAAGTGATTTGGCGTGATCGACAATATCAGACTCAATACTGGGTTGAGAAGTACTCTTTTCTTGATTTGGTAGAGTAATAAAGCCTGAACAATGATGGGCAACGACCCTAGGGGTGTCGTCAAGACTCGGGATCTCCATGATTGACTCATTGGATGGAAAATTTTGCAGGAGATGGTCGGAAGAGAAATCCAACCAGGATGGAAAAGAGTGAGGTTCTGACGTCGTCGAAGAAGGATCAGAAGGATCATAAATGGAAGAGGTTCTTTGAATGGCATGATAGGCTGCCTTAGCCAGAATCAGTGGCATGGTGTCAGCGGACAAGTCAAGATCAGACAGATTAGGCACAATACAAGGATTAACAGATCTGAGGGAGTGGGATGTCATGGATGAAATCATGTTAATCGAAGAAATCATGTCGGTAGTGGTAGGGGCAGGTAAGGGAAAAGTTCCCATAAGGGTATAGTATTTAAGAATACCAACCCCTACACTCTTGTACATTATTTGTGAATCTCTGACTAAAGGGACATTGTTTGTGTTGCTGGGAGTAGTATTCGGTAGGTAGTAGTCGAGTTGGGCAATTGTTACAATTTTCCCTTGGTGAGGGAACTGCAACAAATGGAAAACCGAGGATGCAACAACGGGCATGGCTAAAAAATAACTAAGACCAAGTAATAAGTTGTAATCAAAGGGTGCAAAAACCACTTCCACCTCTACTGAAGCGATTTTCCCCCCTACTTCCACAGCTAGTGAAGTTAAGATCTCATATGGTTTAAACCCACATCCATAAAAATCCTTGAGGGTGGTGGGGTATTGGTTAAGACTGCGAGAACCAACGACTTTCCAATAGGATAATGACATGATGCATGTGGAGGCTCCTTCGTCCAAGATGGCACGATGTATTTTTTCCCATGAAGACTGGCTTGAATCTGAAAAGCGATTTGGTGGGAGAGGCTCGATTTAAAATATTCTAGATTGAACATAAAAATATTGAATGAATCAGGTTCTACAGCTCCAAGGGCTGACAATATCATTTTATGTTGACTCAGACAGTTCTGAAGAACCTCGAGAGTCAACATAGCGTAAGGTGTTTGTGCCAAATCCTTAACAATGTTGTAATTTTGAGCGTCAGGAGCATTGGGATTAAAAGCTAACTTATGAATAGTTCCCTTCAGTAGGCGCAGGTGCAATACTAAGTCAACAATGAACTTCTCTATATGGAGAGCACCAAGAAAAGGAGGAGGAACCGATGAGGTGGAGGTTTGATCATTATCACCCCCAGAAGTAGTGTTCTCTAGAGGAACATCGTAATTCTTAGCTCTAGTGATGAGGTTAACAGTCTTACACATGAAAACTTGTTCAGGTCGATGGGCACTAGAAGAAGCATCCCCCTTAGGAGGATGGCGTGCTTTACCCCCTTGCAGAGGGGTAGTAGTTTTGGAAACCATTTGTTGTTGTTGAGGGGGGAAAGGATTAGTCAAGATAGCGGGTTGAATTTTACCTTTGAGAAATTTAGTGACTTCTTCTCGGCGGGGACACTCTAGCATATAATGGTCCTCTACACAAATGAGGCAAGGATACTTGGATTTCTATTTAGGCTTGTTCTCAAGAGATGGATCAAAAGTTTTATTACCTTCTTGTGGGTTTGAATCTTTTTTGGATTTCACCTTGTTCTTTTTCTTTCCTCTAGGTTGTTGGGATGAACTGGATTGGATTGAATTCGCCTCAGAGGATCAAGCAGGAGGGGAAGTAGATTTGGTGGTTGAAGTAGCATGGGAAGGAGTAGGAGTAGAAGTTTTTGAGGTTTGTGATCCTTGAGATCCAATCGAAGGTTGGTATTTAACAGAACCAACCATGCCATCGGCATGGGCATCTTGAGTGGGGTGGGATGGATCGATCGACAAATGAGGAGAGTGTAGAATAATATCATAGAGTAAGTCAGATTGGGAATATACCAAGTCCAGGTATTAAGCGCGGTTGATGGAATGCTCCTCGGTAACAATGCCTCCCATGGCAATGTCTTGTGCAATAGGAGCTAGGAGCGACTTCATGAACCAATCTTCCAGTAACTAATCTACAATAGTTGCTTTTCTGAGATGTCTCCACCTCCATTCACGAATGTGATCAAAGATATGTGTGGAGGTGGATTGTTTTAACAATGTCAAAATCTCAGTATCGGTCTCATACCAGATTGGCAATTGGAAGTGAGTGAGAAAATCCATGGCAAGGGAATTGAAGTCACCGAAAGAGTATTGTGTCAACTCAATGTACCATTTCATTGTTGGACCCATGAGAGTCTATTGGAAAATACGCAACCTAATGGAGTCATCCATCAAGGAGTTTGAGGAACACCATAGATGGAAGATCATAAAGTGGGTACTAGGGTCTTCTTTGGGCTTGCCATCGAATTTTGGAATATCAAATGGAAATTTGTGAGGAATAGGTGGCCAAAAAGGATTGTGCCGAATAGGGTCATCGGTCAATCTCAACAAATCAGGTATATCTAGAGTGGCTAGAAAGGGTAATTGTCGGTTTACCTATGAGTTTTGGTAGTAGTGATGATGCATGGCCTGAGCACCAGTGGGGCCCTGAATGATCTGATATGGTCCCCCCACAAATTGTTTCACTTGAAGGAAACCCAGTGGAGTCACCAAAAATTGTTGTGAGAAAATCCCCCCTACATATAGGTGGAACCCCCTTCAACTGGGTTTCCTTTAGTTGAGACAGTTCTAACAAATGGTACCTAACATTCCCATCATTATGTATTCTATATTCTTGTATGAGAGTCAGAGAGAGAAAAAGAGAAAAACTTATGCACCTTATTCCTAGAGTTCATCCTCACTACTCCAACAATTGAGCTTTGATCTAAATATCCCTCGTGAAGATGATCTGCAAGAAACAAAAAAATTCTCTCCTACTACTATCTAATTTAAGATAATAGAGACTCTACTTATGAAGAATTGAATGCAAGCAAAAATACATGACAAGAAATGAATAACACAGTTTAGGGAAATAGGCCAAGTTTCATTAATTAAGAAGCATGAAGATACAACCTCGTAGATGTTGCTACTCCTTCAAACCTCCTCTTTAGCCCTTGAATGCACATTCATGGATAGTTTCTCTTAAGATAAATAGTTTGATACTTAGTTTGGTCCCTCCTTTTCACCATGAATAGCCCTAGTTATATAGGATTAGGGAGGTTTAACCAACAGTGTAAATAGAGATTATGGTTGAGGATTTTGATGGATTGGGTTAATATTTACTTTATCCTCATGGTTATGGACCTCTTCCAACATAGGATAGAATTTATTCGAATAATATCTGAATGAAAACAACCAAAACAACCCATATCCTTCTTGAACCAACCACCCCATATTTGTGGAAACCTATCTAACTACAAGGATGATCCCCTAGAGTGGGAGACATGATGTCCTAGATTCTCCCCTTGAATTGGAAAAGGAATAGAGATGCTCCCATAGAGTGGGAATGGGGGCATCATTGGTCAAACAAGGCCAAAAAAACAAGGATAAAAGTGGGTTTTTGACCTCTAAATGATGGCTTTGCTCCTCAAACTTCACTAGGGATCATGACATGTGATTTTTACATGGTATCAAGTTCATAATACTTAGAAAAGCATGATATTTAGGCCATGACACTTAGTGGAATACCCCATTGTAGTTGCGACATTTACCGAGTGAGATGTCACAATTGTGACACCTAGCAAAGTGAGATGTGACACTTGCAACGCTTAACAAGGTGGAATGTGATACTTGTGATGCTTAACAAGGTGGAATGCGACACTTGTGACACTTAATTAGGTGTGGAAAAATGGTGTATAACAACTTCCCAAGGTGAATCAAGGGATACGATGTCAAAGACCGAATAACCTATGATTGTTGTGGACAAATGTGAACATAAATATACATACAAATGCAATTAATAGAACATGAGCAAAATCTATTTATTAAATATAAGGAAATATTACAATCTAATCTCTATCAGAGTAGATCTCCTAGACAGGGAACTATTAATCATACTAAGTATTAATTGTCCAACCCCCTTAAATCACATAAGTTATATTATTTATAACTAAGGGATTTAGTTACATAAATTGGATTGAAATCGATTCAATTTATAGGTGATGGTTCCAGTTCTTGGAAGTTGAATAGGTCTCTAGAGTGAAATAGCATGCTATTGGGTAAGCTTGCACATTAGAGTGTCCCATGTGAGCATGTGGGAACTCGTGGGGTGCATGTGTTGGCTTGACCTAGAAGCACACATACTATGTGTGAGGCTTCATGAGGTGTGCACATAGGGATCAAGATGTTTCACATAATCTCTAGAGATTGTGGTGCTTTGTTGGAGGAAAATATTGTCTGAGAATATGCTATACATCCCCAGGAGTGTGCTAGAGTAGCTCGAGGGTGAAGGAAGTGAATTGAAAATTCATGGAGGTGCTAGAAGCATGATGATAATTCATTCCCTCTTGGAAAGTAATGGACCACATTGATTTAGGGAATATCTAAGGAAATCAAATTCTCCACTATTCAAGAGTGCATCACTTAACGTAATGTGGGTGTTGTTGTGCTTAAACAACTCTTAACTAAGGAATGTTTTTTTTCCTAGTAGACTTGAGTTATTGTTAAATTATCTAATGAATCAAAGCTAGTGCTAAGTGTTATTGATACAAATCTACAAGTATTGAAGCTATATGTTCTAATTCAAGTAATGGTGGATAGTAAGGCTTCAACAAATCAACGTTGAAGACTGGATGCATTCCCAAAAAAGGTGGTAGATCAAGTTGGAAAGCATTGCCACCAAATACTTTAACAATGAGTAAGCATCATATTGAAGAGGTTTGATCTTTCAATGAAGACACATAAACATTTTCTTTCTATAATTGTAACCAAGCTTAGTCACCTACTTGGAAAGAATGCAGGATATGGTGTGCATTATGTCTCTCTTTATACACATGTTGTTGACACTGCAAGATAGAATGCACTGAATTTGTTTGATGAAAGTGGTTTCTCTATCATGTTTATGGGAAATATGAGGAGTAGAGGATGTTGAAGGTGGTGGGAATGAGGCATCAACAAGGTTAAATGGATGGAAACCAAAATAAGTCTAAAACAAGTTATGTTCAGTGGAATTGTTGTTGAGATCATAAGAGACAGAAGGATCAAATGGAAGCACCAACAAACCCTATATAAATATGAGCCATAAACACATCATAAAGAGAAGAGAATATGAAACCATGAGCAAGAGAAACACAAGATATGGTGGTAGGATAAATAATCATGTTCGTAGATTAAAGGATCAATTGCATGATGAATCAATATGATGAGATGATACAAATGAGAGCTTGAGTTGAGTGTTTATACACAACTCAAGTGAGGTTTTCCTTCAATAAGGGAGACATCCCTTCAAGAGGGGGTCATGGGCACACAAATCAAGGGCACGGACTAGAAGAGGGTGACTATGCTAACCTAGTCAAATATATAAAAAATACAATACATGTTGTCTTTAGTTGTAAATATTCACATGAGAAGAATACCATCATTCCAACACCCCCCTTAATATTAGCATGGGGATATGAAGAAGGATGATAGAACACATAATAGGGAGTGTGCATACTCAAATCATTAGAGATACAACCACAACTAAAAATATAAACAAGATTGGGTATGAGATGACCCAACTCGAATACTAGCGTGGATGGGTATACAGAGAACCAACCAACATCATATAATTGCTCAAATCTTGAGGAAATGCCACCATTGAACTACTCATCATCTAGAGACATGTGATGTTGAACTAGTAATGTAATAAGGAAGTGTAGAAACAATCCATTGATACAAGAGAGAAAAGTGATAAAGAATACACAACTCAATGTAAATTCAACCATAGTTGGAAGAAGAGAGAGTGGGTTTGTGATGACCCAACATAATGCCAAAGTGGAACCAATAAGATAAAAAAATATTGCCACCAAACTACTCATCCACTGGAGAAATTTTTCACTGACTTACTCATCCAATGGAGGAGGGTGGGAAGGCAAATCCCTACCATATTTCACCCCTATGGGAAAGTGGTACTATTGAACTTCTCATTTGATGGAGGGATATTGAAAGGAAAAACTTATATAGAAATGAAGAATGTATCCACCGATCTGCTCAACTGCTACAAAAAGCTATCACTAACCTACTCATCTAATGGATGAGGATGGGAAGACATATCCCTACCATATTATTCATCTACTTGGAGAGTGGTACTTATGAACTATCCATCCGAAGAGGTGTTTGAAGAGACATCTTGTATAGGAATGATGAATGCAACTACTAATCATCTCAATTACTAAAAAACCTATCTTTGACATGGTCATCCAATGGAAGGCGGGAAGATATATCCCCTCCATACTATGCATATGTTAGGAGAGTGGCACCAAATTGTCCATATGAAGAGGTGTTGAAAGAAACATCATATTATAGAGTGGATATAGGAATACCCACCTTAAATAAGATTAGTCATAATTGGAGTGAGGGTGAGAAGATCCAACTCCATATATTTGAAAGAACTTGATTACAACCAAGCGTGCTCAATTATAATAGGTGTGTGGGTTTATGGATACCCAACATAGGTGCACTTGAGAGATCAAATCTCAAAAGGGAGCTCAAATATTAGAGGAGAGTGGGTTTATAAATACCCAACTCCTTGTAAAGAGTGGTCATGGCCAAAATATAATAGGTTTCTAAAATGCAAGTGAGAGTTGGTGTGTGAATAACCAACTTGAAAAGATGGTTGACTATATGCAAAATAAAGAAGCAAGAGGGTTAATGAATATCCATCTAAGCATAGGATTGTCCTTATGCACAACATCCTTGATGATAGACATGAGGCCAAGAAGAGAAAGAATTAGATATCACCTTNCCCCACAAATAATGTTGAATATGAGCCATTTGAAAGTAAAACCTTCCTAAAACACCATAGTACCAATACCAATTGAGTTCCACAAATGGGAAAAATGGGTCTACGGTGTAGATTTGAATGAAGGATCCAATGTAGTGTGTTTCATATAAGATGTCCCATAATGACAAATATCATAGTGTGAAGGACAATTCACGTGGGAGAGGTCATAGATCCACACAATTGAACCGATCCACTCAAATAAGCTAAGAGTCATTTGTAGAAACATAAGTCAATTAGAGTGGGAAATTTCTTATGGACTGTGAGTGGAAACTACATCAAAGGAGTTGCGAGGGGTGTCCCTTCACAAACAAAAAACTACAAGCTTATTAGAGTCATTATGAATCACTACCAAAAGCTGAGGAGTAAACCTCGTGTCACCAAATGCAATATCCAATATAAAAGTACCAATCCTTGGAATATGAAAAATATCTCCACATAAGGTGGAGTCAATACCAAGAGTATCATTTTCTAAATTTGGTACAACATGATCTACAAAGTACACTACCATATGTGTATCAAATGATCAATCCATCTAGTCTAGAAAAGAGAAGTCTCTATGAAGACATCAAGAGAACCTACTAAAGGGGTCATGAAAGGGTTTGAAGACCTATAATAACAATGATCTAGAAAATGTCATTGTCAAGCAATCCTTCGAATGAATAGAACCAACACTGCGCTAGAAAAATTGTAGATTTTTTGTAGAAGGAGAGCAAAAAAGGAGTGCATTGCCCTAGAAGAGGGCACATATGTGTACAATGCATCCTTGAATACATTGAAAGGACCAAAAAAGTTCCAAAGAAGAAGGGTTCTAGTGAAATAGAGGGTACAAACCCTAGAAAACTTAAAACCCTAATTTATCAACCTAGAATAGGCCTAAAAATAAAGTGACAACCCTAGTTGACTTAAAACCAACATTTGAGCAATATTTACTAGCCAACTCTCAATTGGTTTCAAATGAGTGGCTGAAATAAGATTGCGAGTGAAAAAACCAACATGTATAGCCACAAATGAACCCTCATGTGAGTGCGAATGGGAGGAAAAAATCAATCCTACCATTAATGTGCACAAGAGAGAAAACACCTATCATAATGATAAAACAACAATCATAAAAAAGGTTGAATAAGGAATGGGAATTTAACACCGTCTTTGATACCATGTTAAGATCACAATAAAGAGAGAAGGATTGAATGGAACCACCAACAAACCATAAATTAGCATGAACCATAAACACATCATAAATAGAAGAGAAGATGACCCCTTGAACAAGAGAAACATAAGATATGATGCCCATAGGCTAAAGAATCATGCATGTAGGATAAAGGATCAATCACAAGATGAATCACTATGATGAGATGATACAAATAAGAGCTTCACTTGTGTATATGTACACAAATGAAGTGAGGTGACCCTTCAAGAGGGGTTTATGAGCCTACAAAACAAGGGCATACACCTCGAGAAGGTGACTAGGATGATATAGTAAAATATATAAAATAAAATATAATAAATAAGGTGCTTAGCCATAAATTACCACATGAGAATATTACCATCATTCTAACAATTGTGTCATGGTCTATTATAAGCATGTTGGGTGATAACTATGTTCTAATTTGAGGTGTGAGGGTGTGCATGATTATACATAAAATATATGAACTAGGGTTCTATTGACTACTTCTATTTGACCATCGATATGAGGGTGGAACACAATATAGTGCTTGAGTTTTCTATCTAGCATAGACTATACGACATTCCATAAAGTGCTTAGAAATATAGAATCATGATTGAACTTTATGAATAAAGGTAAACCAAAGTGAGACCAACCATGGGTGAAGTATAGGCACATTATATCAATAGTAGTAGTAGTTTTCCTACAAGGGATCATGATAGACATATTATAGAAGCGACCAACAATAACTAAAAAATGGTTATGATGGTTCTTAGTCATGGGTAACTAGGAAAGAAAATATAAAATGACAGATTCCCAAGGTTTGGAAGGAATATTGGCAAAGGTGTATACATACCTAAAAGGCGATTAGCTAGTTTGGAAATGAAACAAGAAACACAAGATTTGAGGTATTTCTCAACGTCTTGCTTCATGCAAGGCTGATATAAAAGCTGCTACAATGTTGTTACTGTCTTCGTCACTCCAAAGTGTCCACTTGACTTAGGAAAGTGAGATTACCAAATCAAAAGGTCTCTGGGTTCACCTATAGGCACACACAAATTATCAAGTTTATACAAAAGATAATGTTGTAAGTGGAAATCAATCAAATCCACATCAGGTCATGTGGAGGTGTTGTCGTGTTTGTGTTGAAGAGCAGTGAGTATTGTTTTGAACTCTAAGTCATTACCATACAACTTTGTATATCCTTGTATGTTACAACCCTTGGCATAAAGAACAACTATAAGAGAGATAAGAGGTTTGCTCAAACAATCATTGACTTTGTTTTCCTTATCCTTTTTGTGCTTGATGACTAAATGAAACTATTGTAAGAAAGTCATCCACTTCATGTTGCATGTGTTCTCCAATTTATTCTATGTGTTCTCGAATTTATTCTATGTTTGGAGGAATTGAAGAGGCTTGTTATCTGAGTGTATCACTCCCTTTTCTGAGAATGTATTGTTATCATTGTCAAACTACTTAATGGAGTACAACACTAAGTCATATGTAGAATAGTTGTGTTGTTCGACATTAAATGTCTTGGAGTAGAGGGAAATGGGATTCCCATGTTGGATGAGGATAGTTCTCATGGTGTTATTCGATGCATCAAATTTTATTTCAAAGGGCCGAGGCAAAGCACCAAAACAAGTGCAGTGCAAATCTTTTTCTTCAGTATATTAAATGCTTGTTTATATGTTTTGGTCCAAGAGGATACCCGCTTCTTTGTTTCTCCTCTCATTCGTTGATTGAGGAGCCAAACTAGATGTGAAAAACCTATGCCAAACACTTGTTGAAGTTTATCATACCCAATAAACTATATAGTTCGATAAGGTTCTTGGGTAGAGGCCAATTTTGCATGATCCCAACTTTCTCAAGATCCACTTGAACTCCTTGTCTGTTAATGGCAAAGCCGAGGTAGGGAATGGATGTCATGGAAAATGAATACTTAATGGAGTACTTAATTTGTTCTCCTCATATGTAGAATAGTTGTGTATAACATCATGAATGTCTTAGAGTGGAAGGCAATGTGATGCCCATGTTGGATGAGGATAACTCTCATGGCGTAATCGATGTATCAACTTCTATCTCAAAGGGTTGAGTCAAAGTGCCAAAACAAGTGTAATGCAAATATTTTTCTTCAGTATATCCAATGCTTGTTACTATGATTTGGTCCAAGAGAATGATTTGTTCTTTGGTTCTCCTCTCATTTTTATTTGAGGGGCCAAACTAGATATGAAAAACATAGAACAAAATTCTCGTTGAAGTTTATGATACCTAGGAAAGTACACAACTCTATGAGGTTCTTAGGAAAAGGCTAATTCTACTTGATCCCAACTTTCTCAGGATCCACTCGAACTCCTTATATTTTAATGACAAGGGCAAGGTAGTGAATTGAGGTCATGGAAAATAAATACTTAAAAAAATATCCCTGCAACTTATGACTTGGAAGTGTTTGTAGTGCATATTGAATATGTTGTAGGTGCTCATCCCACGATTTGTTGAAAATGAAAATGTCATCAAGGTACACCACCACAAATTGGTTCAAGGGGGGATTGAGTACATCATTCATTAGTCTCATAAATTTCCTTTAGGCATTGGCGAGACCAAATGGCATCACTAACCATCCAAACAATCCTCCCCTTGCTTTAAATGTTGCTTTCCAAATGTCTTTGGGTGGATTGGAACTTGATGGTATTTGATCTTAAGATCAATCTACTAGGCTCCCCATTAATTGATCCAAGAGGTCATTGACACGAGGTAGTGATATCAATCTTCATTATTATCTTATTTAGAGATCTATAGTTTATGCAAAGGTGTCGTATGTCATCTTTCTTAGGAACTAACAATATAGGGTTGTTGCATGGAGAAGAAATTAGTTTGATTTTCTTGCATTTTTGAGCTAGACTTGTATATGTTGACAAATCTCGTCATTCTCCCATAAGGATATATGGTACAATGGACCATTAAGTAATGGGGATCTTGGAACACAGATGATTTTGCATTGTACTAGACAATGTGTTGGGATCCTCAAACAAGTCACTATATTCTTTCACTGTTGTATCAAGTCGTAGCTACTATTGAGCTTCTCGTTCACTCTTCTTTTGTGTTGTTAATAGACATGTGCCAATGGAACTTAAGCTTCCTTATCAGTCTAACTACGAGGAGAACAAATTTCAGAGGATGATCAATGATCTTTCTTGTCATCTCGACTAAAATGAGTTGCATCATCTAGAAAGGAAAAGATTCTAGGATAGTGTATGTATAACCTTCAAGTTGTACATGCCACTTATATGGTCTAGATTCATACTTCCCATGGAAATCCCAAATGTAGGGTCATTTGAGGATGACATCACATACGTCCAATGGAGCCACATCATATAGAACTTCATCATGGGATGGTTGGAGTGTATATGCTACATTGCTTCTTGTCAAGTACTTCTTTACCCTTTTTCATCCAATGAAGAGGATAGGGTTGAGGGTGATCAACAACTTTCAACTTCAATGTTATATATGATTTTGGGCGGATGATGCTCTTTTGGCTTCCATTATCAAGAATGGCATGCAGATGTTGTCCTTTCATCCATCACTTGGTGTGAAATAGCCTTTCTCATTCTTCTTCCTCCTCTAATGCACTGACAAGTACTTGTGGATTTGTATTGTCAGTAGGAAGGGATACTTTGAGGGTTGTGAATTGTTGAGACATAGTACTATAGGCTGGTTGCAACAACACTGTGATAGACTTTCCTGAATTGTTTGCAAGATGCATGGGAGGTTTAGAATTTGTCTTAATGTTTTGACTTCTTTCTACAACCATGGTTCTCTTGTGCACTGTGCAAAGTTCATTCAAATGGGAGGATGATTGATGATGCTCACACCGGATTTTGAAGGTAGGCTTCTTGGAACCACCCATGTATTGAGAAGTTTGTATCTACTACTTTTGTTTCCAATGGAATTTGCCTTTATATTTGTCTGCAACATGGTTAGACTTGGGTGGTATTTTGTTTATTTGAGTGTATACATTTTGTGGTTTCCCTTTGTTGGAGTTTTTGAACTTCTCTTCCAACTTTATTGCATAACGGTATGCATCTCCCAATGTATTGATGGTTAAGAATTCTATTTCTTCTTTCAAATATCAAAGCATATATTTATAATGAAGGGAGTTAGTTATAACAATAGAAACATAACTGATTCAATTTTTTGGTCGAGGTCCGGGTTCTTGTGAGCAGAATATGGCTTTGGAGTGAATTGACATATTGTTGAGCAAGCTAGCACGTTGGAGTACCCTACACATGCAAATGCAAATTGGTGGGGTGCATACACTAGAGAACCCAAAAGCATCACTACCAAGATTCATGCATAGGGCCCAGGAAATCACACATAGTCTTTGTTTAAGGCAAAAGTTGTCCAACACTATACCAGACATCCCCAATGACACACTAAAACCTTTGGAGGACATCCCCAATGACACACTAAAACCTTTGGAGGGTGTTACATGAAAATGCTAAAAACATGTAAACACTATTACATATATTTAATGGGTTACTTGTAATATTTCATTATCTTACATTACACACACTTACCCATTCACATTTGTTCATTATAACGTTCAAATCCCTCGATTCTTTAACGTCAAAGTAATAGTGTAGGTATTACTTGGGTTTATTTTGGAAGGACAATGAACTCCATAAGGTATTTTTAACATGCGCTTTCTTGCTCTTAGTATTGGTTCAATCTTCTAGTTGAGAAGTGTGTGGTTATTAAAATAATACATGGATCCTCATACTATTATATACGTCGCGGGGGAGATATCCATCGCGTTTTTTATTATTTAATTGATCGGTTTTGTAGTTGCGTGCTTATATTTGGAGAGAGACATGGAGATGGCGCATCTCCATTTTCTTAGACATTCTCCATTCTTTATCCCACAGGTTCCAAAGGTCTACAGAATAATATCTAATTCTGCTTCCCGTTCAGATGGACAGTACTGGTCTAAGCGTGCAAGAAGAAGACAACGTGGAAGAGTTAATTGCAGTGACAACGGAGAGATTGGAGGTGAAGAGTGGCTGGCAAGGGCAAACCCGCTGGAAGTGCTGGGCCTGCAGGACGAATACTGCACAGAGGACGAAATCAAAGCGGCCTTTCGAGCTAAGGTAAGTTTGGTTTACTTCTGTACGAAATTAAGCTAACCGCCATATAATTGAGACTGTTAACTGAGCTTCCTACGCTAGTTAATTTATTCTCCGAGGAAACATAGTTTATCAGACGTATTCACACACTATTATTCTGCAAAGTTGCCAATGTGTATACTTACATGGGTGTGGAATTGATGTGATTGAATGAGACTTGTACCCTTGGAAGAGCTGCCTAAATAAAATAATATACCTTTGTCATCTGTTGTCTGATATATGTTTATGTTTAGACAATTCCAAAGCCAAAGTTTCTGCAATATCAAGGTACTCAAACACTTGCCGATAAACTTTTCTTGCATATACCGGAAAACAACGGAGTCGAAAGTTTGTGTTCTATTCATGCTGCTGSAGAGGCTAATTTTATTCAAGATCCAATTTGTTTCTAACGCTAGGAGTTGTGTTTGAGCTTCAAGTGCATCCGTATTTTGACTGGTTCTGTCCTTGTCACCAGTCCTGTTTGATTAGCTGGCCTGTGCTGCCATAACCGGCCTGCCTCCCGCGACAGGCCTCGAGAGCTATAAGGGGGCGTTGGCTAAACGTTCTACCTTTTGAGTTTTTTGGCCGGAATCTGGCGATGTAAATTTGGACCACTATTTTCTGTTGTTTAAATTGCATTTCTGAATGCATAAATGGATTCAGCGTGATGAAAAACCCCTGGGGCACTCGGATTATACAAACTTAGCCACTCAAATCTGCAGATCCAACCATTCATCACCGGATTTTGGGCAAAATCAAACGAAAAAAGTTGCTGGAAGACCTCCAAAAGTTAGAATGTTTAGACTACTGCATTTATGAGTTGGTTAAAGCTCAATGATGGATCGTTTGATCCTAACTCAGCTCTGGTTATTCAATGAGACACTGTTGCTGGTGGTCAGGAGAACGATGGTGCCCCCAAAGTTACCCAGAAATTCATCCCGAAAATGTATCATGAGCTTAATGACAGCCCCCCTGAGGGCATTCCTGTTGAAACTCCTGCTTCTGAATATGAAACTATTTGTGAAAAGTATGAAAAACACAGAGTGCTGGGGTATTTTGTCAGCCACATACCTCCAAAGGCCATGATTTGGGCCTGGATGGAGGTATGGGAGCCGCATGGCTGGCATCGCCAAAGTACCTGTAGCCTGACCAAAGGTTTTTTCTTGTATTCTTTCTTGTATGAATTTGCCTGTGCTGCTATAGCAGCTTGTGGTCCCTAGGTCTGTCGAAACACCCATGTTGTCTTCTTTGGTTGGTTTAAGTACTTTTTGGTTGAGCTGAGCGCTTGGCTTTGCTGCTCTGTGTGGGTGGAATTTCTCGGCCTTCCCATGCAGTTTTGGCCCTTCCTCAGACATGCTTCTAATCTGTTAGGTAACTTCATATGCCATGAAACGAATAGGATTTTTAGGCACCCTAGAAGAGACTTTGCCTCAAAATTGACCCATCGAAGGAGTTGAAAGAGTTTATCCTAATCTAGGTAGGGAATTGTAATATCCCTGTTTCCCCCAACTTGTAATTAATCATTACTTATGATTACCATGCCATGGCATGTGAACAATGTAAATGTATTATTGTTTAGATTGCCAACAACTAACCGTGGGGGTGAAGCCTTGAAGTACTGGCCATGATACCACTAGAGGAAAGAGTGAGGAAACTTGTAGAGAGGGTTCATCATGCCAAGATGACCCAATCCTCTTTGCTGAAATATTTGATCTGGACTAATAAGCCTAATCCTGATCCCAAGGAAAGATCAATTAATGAGAAAAGGACTAGTGGTTGAACAACCAACTACCCCAATGAATGGAAGCATGGAAGGCCTAGCCGAGAAGACAAAAAACTGTCAGCCCGAAGTACAATAGAGTGCAGTCTTCTTGTAGGCATAGATTGACCCGAGTTCCTTCTGGCAGAAGGAATAGGATAGGTCCAAAACCTTCTTGGGGGGGGAGGCGTGCAGGAATATACACGAAGGCAGATAGGAAGAGAGAGAGGAGAGAATAGAGAGGAAGACCTTTCCCAGAAGGGGGCTTGGGGAAAAATCATAGAACTCGTGGAAGAATTATGAGCTGGAGCATAGAAGACCTGAGCAAAAGAGATTACTCTCTGGTGGTATCATGGCTTGGCACGGGGGTGGCCAGAGTGCTAAGAGTGAATGCATCTGAGCCTACAGTTGGGTGGAAAGGCGAATACCCACAGTCAGTTTGGTAGCTCTAACTTACAATACAAATAAGTATTTCACATATTCTGTGTAATTGAATTGAAATGCGTTATTGGACGTCTGTGATTGTGATAGAGATGTGCATTGTATGATTAATAGTAAAAATAGTAACTTTGATGGCCTTGTGGCCCGGTAAGTGTGAAGTAGAATTTGAATATCACATTCTGTTAATGACTTTCTGTTTAATCCTGTCTAGCGAAGGAGGACTGTTAGTAATGGCCTTTAAACGAATTTGGGGAAAACAGTGAGTGACCCCTGTCTAAATCTATATATGTGCTAATCCTCCAAAACACTGTCCAAGGATAAAATCTGTGAATACAGAGTTAGGATGGACTCTATAGGACTTTTTTGAATTAGTCCATCCCTCAAAATCCCTTTTCTTGTTATAGAATTCGAGTTCTGAAATGGAAGGCGCTTCCTTCAAACCATTCTTATGAGTGACCACAAGGTCAAGTCTGCGGGCTTAACTAAAGCTCGGATAAGATTTAAGAGTGTAGTCCTCTGGGGCTTGTCAAAGTCCCATATGACCGGGACCCTGGAACCCTGCGTTACGCCCAAAGGGAGCTAAGCCTTCTGAGCTTTAGGACTTCGGAGGTTCGGAGCTCCGGGATGTTAGAACTTCACGACCTTCAAATCCTGTCGAAGGCAACCTACCGAATCAGTAACCTGATGGTTTGATCGGCAACTGGCGGTTTCCTATCCGTTGTCATGGGATCCGCCTTATTGTTAAACCTTGACCAAGTTTTCGGCCGCGAAGTAACGCGATTCGTCGATTTAAGAACTTTCGAGATCTTTCCTGACCGTTGGATATGCGCTACGGTCAAATTCGACGTTGACCCACTCTGGGAGTAAAAAGGTTTTAGATGGCCGGAATCCCCAAATGCTGAAATCGCAAAGTAACACGAGCCGTCAATCTGAGAATCCATCAGGATCTTTCCTAACCGTTGGATATATGCTACAGTCAAATTCGACGTTGACCTACTCCGAGAGTGTAAAGGTGTTAAATGGCCAGAATCCCCGAATGTCGAAATCACGAAATAATGCGAGTCGTAGATCTAAGGATCCTTTTGGTCCCTTCTTGACCGTTAGATCAAGTATAGTGGAAGGATAGGGTAAGCGGTACCATCAACCGACAATAAGCAGTCATCCCTACTTTATGACCTTTTCTATAGGTAAACCTTTGGGACTTAAATGGGTTAAGACATGTAAGGAAACGCGAAGTCGCGAAATCCCGCCAACCGTCAGATCAAGGGGAGGAACTCGAGAGCTATGTGGATTGTAGATTGAGGATTTGTTGGGATCTTTTCTTAACCGTTCAATCAACTAGTGGGAGAATAGCATAAGTACTCGAGCGAAGTCTTGCTTCGGGAGATGTAAGGTTCGAATTGTGAAACTATCCCGAAAGCCGAAGGCTAGAGTACGTGGCAAGGAATTCCGGAACTTCGAAACTTCGGAACTCTGAGACTCCAGGAGATTCGAGGATATAGGAGGGTATGTTAAACGCTGAAGTGTTGAAGTTCCCTTCTTGTAGTTGTTGAATTTTCACTATGCTAGGCTCAAGCATGAGGTTTATTTCATTTTAGCATTTACTTGAACCATAAACAAATGCAACTACACAATGTACAAGTGCTGCAATAACCAAGATCACAAGAAGAATAACCATGCACAAGAACACAAGAAATATCCTGGGAAAACCCTTCTCAACAAGGGAGAAAAAAACCCAACAATCCTTTGCTATATTCTCAAGAGAAGATCCTCCAACCATGAAACCCTAATGCACACAAGAGGGTGCTCTACTACCTTCAAACTTGCGCCCAAGAGAGGTGCACACTTCAGCCCTAGAAGATGTACTTGCTGAAATTTCCAAATGACAAGTGACTTGTGTGTTTCTTTAATGGGGAAATTACCTTTATTTATACTAGACTGGACAGACCAAAAGTGGTGTCTATTGGCACAACAGGGCTGACCTCAATAATTCAGAAAAATATTTAATTATTACAATAAACATTAATTATCTTTCACATATGGTGGGGCCGACGTGTACCCTTTACATCACAATTAGGGTTACAGGTAAATCTTACTCTTAGACAATATAACAAAGGATCCACACATCCACTAGTGCTCAGCCACTAGGGACACGTCCACCTGTGCTCAGCCACAGGGACGTCCTACTCAATAGATCTCTATCTCACTCGAACTTTGTCTTGGCAAGCAGTTTGGTGAAGATATCTGCAATCTGCTCATGTGTAGGAAGGTACTGCACGTGTACTGCTTTCCTC
>ML790748.1:65855-77039 GCA_009831015.1 Picea engelmannii | reverse complement strand
CAGTTATAATGAAAGGGCCATAATTAATTAAAGGTGGGTTTACCCACCCAGAGTGAGAGGTCGGCCCTGCCAGATGGTGACTCTTCACACGTGCCAGATTGATATAAATAAGAGGCTAGCGCCTCACTTCTAAGACACACTTCTCTTGCTCATTCTCTTATGAGGCAAGCTGCAATTACAAGTTGGTGAGAGGAGAAGAAGGGTGGCACATCTCTTGAGGAGGACTTTTCTGTATTGGTTGAGTTATCTCTTGAACATTGTATAAGCTATTTATGATAAGGAAGTTTTTGCTGGGTTTTCTTCCCCTAGAGGGTTTCCCAGGATAAATGATGTGTCTCTTGTGGATGTGTATTTCTCAGTGATCTTGTTCATATTATGCTCTTATCTTATGAAATGCAAAGAACTATAATAATGGCATAAACATTAACAAGATGGAGGGAGATCATTACAAAATTCCAAAAGAAGAGCATGCATTCATGCATGAATCAAGGATTAGGAGGGAGCTAATCCTAAATAATATGATCCATTGAGGATTATGAAGTATCTATCCATGTTCCCATTGAAATAGCCGCCATGAAAAGCAGTAAGTGTTCAGTTTGACTCTAGAAAAAGTCTTCTTTGAAAAGAAGCCTTAAAGTATCTTGGTTGTCCATCTACATCCATGATCCTATGATGAAAGGAAGAAGTTGGAATCTTTAGGGCATGAAATCTATAGAAGACACATGGATCCAAGAGCTAAAGAGAGACATGAGGAAGAACATGAAGATTCCAAGAAAGAAAGAAAAGCGAGAACAACCAATTATTATATCGAGATTGACAAGACTACCAACTTGGTTTGAAATCACTAAGAAGCAATCGAGCAATAGAAACGAAAGTTATGATAAAGAACAATGTGAAAAAGACTCATGAATGGAAGCATTGCAAGATTCAAAGATTCTTCCAGAAGGAGGGAGAAGACTATGACAACAACTTGTTTCAGATATACCTCTTGTATTATCCATGGATTGGAATTTACATGTAAAAGATTGTTCTTCCCAATAAAGCGAGAAAGAAGATTATACTAGAAAGAGACCCATGTATGCAGATATAAGAAGACCTTGTATGGATTCAAACAACTTGATGCAGAGTATCTCATATACAACAGAAGCGGGGTGAAAACTTTCTATGACAGAGATAGTGTATCAAATTAGTTACTCAGAAGTCTAGGATGATGGATTGCTAATCCATGGAAAAATTTCATGATGACAGAAGAAGTGCTACTTGGATATGTTTCAGTTTGAGCCTTGCCACAATGTCATGAGCTAGCAGGAAACATAAGTGCTGAATTTGACCATGATATATTGTAATGATCAGAGCTATATGAAGCCTTAAGAGAAAACCAGTGTTCCATGACAGATCGAAGAACATTGAGATCAAGCATTACATTCTTCGTGATGAAGTCTAGAAAAGAGAAGTGGTTCTCCAATATATCTCCACAGATGAGCACATAACGGATATTTTGGTAAAGCCTCTGTCCAAGATGAAGAAGTTGCATACTTAAGAAACAAGCTGGGGCTCATGGAGACGACTTCCTTATTGAAAAAGGAAGAGATTACTCCCAGGTTGGGAGGGAGCACTGATGTGTTATTGATTTATGGACAGTCATTTTTCAGTTCGAAAAATGGTCCAGGATGAGCAGTTCCTTTCCAGTTCGGAAAGTGGTTTAAGATTTCTGACGGACAGGCATTTTCCAGTTTAGAAAATGGTCCAGATCGGACAGTCATTTTCGTAATGAAAATGGTTCGATAGATTGGTGATGTACCATAGACAATGATTCCCCTTGTGGATAGTGTGGGGGAATGGTCTAGGAAAGTCATTCTTATTGGTAGTCACTCCGAGTAGTGGTCAAGTAGAATGGTTTGCCTCACCGGGCAGTCATTCTTTCAAAGTTCACAGTTGTGAGCAGTTTCGAAGAATGGTCCGTTTTGGAGGTTGGTGCAGGACAATCATTTCCATTAGAAAATGGTCCGGACAGTCATTCCCTAGGGTAGACTCATTCTATCCAGGTTGCACTATGATTAGTGTTGGAGGAATGGCCCAGTTAGGTGAATGGTCCAGGTTCAACAATCAGGGACAAGAATTCCCTAGGGCGGACTCATTCTCTCCAGGTTGCACTATGAGTAGTGCCGGAGGAATGGCCCAGTTAGGTGAATGGTCCAGGCTCATAAATCATGGACAATTATTCTTCTATGCTTGAGAAGAATAGTCCAGATAGCCCATGGTTGATGTTTTACCTTTTGAGGGCAGATGTTTTTCCAGATCTCACAGATGTGAGTTGAAGAATGGCTCAGTTGACTTAGTGTATATCATGGTATTGTTTTATGCAGGTTGATATCAGATTATATGATTGCTATGGAGACTGTATGTCTCTGGATAGTAGATGTATGATACTGTGATGGATGTGTTCCACTAGTTGTGACTATGTGTCACTGATTAAGTAGCCGTGTGCTACTTGGTGTGGTTGTGTACCACTAGATAGTAGTTGTGTACTACTATGGATAGACATAGTTGTGTTCTATTGAATGGCATTGTTTTGATTTCCATGTAGACTATCAGTAGTGTTGGAAATGATTATTAGCTAGATGGATAGTCAATGTGCTGGTGGATAGACATTCTCCAGACGAAAAGTGGTCCAGGACATTTATTCTTCTAGGACGTATGTCTGGATTAGAAGAATAGTCCTTGTAGCCCATGGCGTGGCTTCCAACATCTGTTGAAGTAGTTATTCTTCTAGGACATATGTCTGGATTAGAAGAATGGTTCTTGTATCACTCTGTGGAGTGAGTGACTTATTCAACATCATGCCTGATTACTCAGATGGAGTATGGCTTCGAGAGATGATGCAGTTGATGCTATCAGATGATACTGATAGTGATGATGGTGCTCTTGATCTAATCATGAGATAGCCTGTGTAGCTATGATGATGCTACCGGTTAAATGGTATGTTTGTGCTCAAGACCATTTCTTTCAATACCTCCCTAGCTAGGAGGGAGTGTTGATATTATGGTAGTTGCGGGAGGTATTAACCTCCACGTGTATCCCTGACAAGAATAAAATATTCCGGGAAGCAAGAAGAAACCCTAAAGCATTGGACATAACCCTATAAGACAAGTTGGGTAAAGGAAATATTTAATATTGAGTTTTTAGCCTCCAGAATGAGAAGTCGTCCTAGACAGCTAAGGAGGAACAATATAAATATAGGATGCCATAGCTCATTTGACAAACATAACTCGCATTTGCAGAA
This sequence comes from Picea engelmannii, assembly GCA_009831015.1. Classification (NCBI taxonomy): domain Eukaryota; kingdom Viridiplantae; phylum Streptophyta; class Pinopsida; order Pinales; family Pinaceae; genus Picea; species Picea engelmannii. The sequence continues at coordinate 73,756 of ML790748.1, read as the reverse complement.
ATCTAGTGCGCATTGCAAAAATTCAATAAGTGCGCAAGTCTAGAGAGTAGCTGCAGCTGCAACTACAGCAATTAGTATTTTTGGTTTTAGGCTTGGACTTTTTCTTGGTTATGGTTTGGAATTTCTTCTTGGTACGCTAGCTCTGGAGAGTGGTACACTACCTTGATTGTCTTTTGGACCTGTTATCGCACAATTTGTAGCAAGGATAGAAGGCTTGAGTATAGAAGGCCAAACTGGCGTAACAGGAACCAATCCCACCCAATGTCACCACAATGGGATGGTTCTTTCTCTTTAGGGAGGTTAGGCCCAAGGGAGACGTCCCCGGTGACCTGGGGTTTTGAAGAGGCAAAGGGCTAATAAGACAAAGATAAGATTTTCCCTCTTTCACAAGTCACCACCCAAGCAGATAGTCCGGCCAAAGGCCAATTAAGAAATAAAACCCCCCAAGGAAATGTACCTGCCAGGGACAAGACAACAACAAACTGATACGTGCAAGCTGTTTCAATGGGTTAGTACTTCATATCAATCGAGAACTATCTGATGAACTTATAAACAATTTGAATATAAATATTGACGGAGTCAATGTTTATCAATAGCAGTAAAAATCATGTCACTTCATCAATAATCATGGAATGATGCAGCATTCAATGTAACCAATCAACACTTTACTCAATTAATGCATTAAACACCATTTAATTGCTCATAAGGTAAAACTTTGCTACACTAAAGATGTAATAACCAAGTATGATGACAACAACTTAGGGTTAGTAGTTTAGGGTTTCAAAATTAAGTTTTGAGAGTGTTGTGATCAAATTCACTTCAATGCTGGAGGACTTTAGATCAGTGCCTTAGGGTTTAATGGAGTCAAAAGTTCAGGACGCAAGGGTTGAAGGAGGCAAAGACTTTAAGGACTAGAGGGAAAAGTTTTGAGGTGTTGCTAAGGCAAGGCCTCAAAATCAGAACCCTAGGGGAGAGAGGCTCACTCCGGTGTTGCTACAACAAGTCCTCGTGCTCTCTCCTCCTTTCTGGCAAAACGGCTAGCTCAAGAGTAAAGTTTGTAACCAAAACAAGAGGGTTTGATGAGATAAGGCGCTGCTACAGCAAGGCCTTTCAGCAAGCCCTAGAAAGAGTACGACCCTACTGTAGTAGACCTAGGCCAGGGACGTCTCACTGTTCTTGGCTTCAGATAGTACGACTAGCAAAAGAGGAAGAAGAAATAGGAGTGTAGCTACAGCTAGGCACTTTCAACAAAATTCGTAAACATATGCAAGAAATTGAACTACAACCATTCATGAAGAAGTTTTGCAGAAAAATACTTACAATTCATCAAGAAATAACCATGCAAACCCTAGTTGTAACACCTTCCTTCAAGAGAAACACCATAAAATGCCAAAAAAGTCTTCCTTCAACAAGTGCGCCTTCACCAAATCAGCAAGAATACCCAAGAGGGCGCAAATTTCAGACCTCCATATGGAGTGAATGAGAAGTGATGAAAACATGAGAATGCAAATCTCCCATTTATGCAAAACTTTGACCCAATTTTACATTTTAGGTCAGGTAAAAAGGCCGACAAGGCCAAAATATCAAATCATACTGTTTTACATTAAATTGTCAAGTTAAAAATCTAATAAAGAAAAAAGGTAAGACGTCACCCCTTCCTAGGGTGACATTAGCCCCTATCAGGGCAAATGTAGCCTCCTGAAGCAAGACGTTAGCCCTCATTGGGCTTCTCCAAGCTGCCACACGTGCCAACTGCCCTGTCCATTTGCCAACATGCTCATGATGATGTCATAAACCTCCTGGTGATGTCCTGGGCCATCTAGAGCCAACGTCCCTTTGAAAGTGGGTCAATCCCCCTAGGCCAAGCAGTGTCGGGGTACCTCTGGTGGAACGTTCTCTTCTTCTCTGGTGCAAAGTCTCTGATGATCCTCTGCCCTGTCTCTGCCCCCTGATTGGGTCTCAGCATCCATCTGGTGGGCTCTTCAGCCCCATGGAGGTATGAACTGATCATCTCCCCATGTGTACTGGTCCAAATAGTACCTGTCCGTCGGGCATGGTCCTGCACATCAAAGGCTACGCCCTCCATGGGCTCATTAGTCACAACGATCATAGCAATGTCAATCACATCTCATCATTAATATGATTAAACATATGCATAAAATCCTTAATACATCTGTCAATAGCTCAAAGAAATTACACAAGCTTGCTATACAAATCTGGAGGAAAAGACAAGATGTTCTATTGTGCCAGTGTCCATCGGAAAAGGGGATTTCCCAGAAGAAAATCTCATCAAAACCATGTGAGTGGGTGATGTGGTTAGGGGAAGTTCAAACATGTGGGTGCAGTGAGGTCCAAGGATGCAATGTGTTGTCTGTGGGTGCCTTTGTAGAAGGCGAGCTGTACCTGTCATGGATGCATTCTTTCCAAGCCCATTCTTTCCTTTATTCTTTTTATTCTTTTATTGCTTTTCTTTTTTCTTTTTTGTTCAAGAGCTAATCAGGGGACACTACCCTAGCGTGGTGACCAGTGGTGGCAGTGTTACCCACAAGTACTTTCATAGAAATGAAAGGCTGGCTCATGATGAGACCCCCTTTCCCTTGGCCATGCAACCAAGAGTCACTACCCTGGCGTGGTAACCAGCTGGTGGCAATGTCATACTGCTAGGTACCCATGGACCTAATAGGTTGGCTCGTGATGAGATCCCCTATCCTTTGGCTAGGTCTTGTTTTATTATTTTCTTCCGGGTCCCTCTAGTGTTTTACTGAGAAGCCTTTTATTGCTTTCTTGGAGATCCCTGGGTGAAGCATCTCGAGGTCTTATTTTAGGCTTTTATCTCTTACTAGCTTGCTTTTACCTTCTGGGCTTTTAGCCCCTTCTTCCCACGAGACAAGGTGCAATCCTGAAGAAAGGTCAACCCAATGCATGGACAAGGGGAGTGGGACAAGTGAGCGGGAAATAAGATGAAATAGTGGTGTTATGATGGGAGCGGACGATGCCTTTTCAGAAGTCCCCCCAGTGGCAAACCAAAACCTATGGAGAAAGGCTTGCTAGGACACTCTGTGAATTTCCCAAACATGGTCAAGTGGGCAAATGTAAGATCCAAGCAGTTGTTAGAAATAAAAGGAATCAGATGCATATAGTTAAAGGTTTTAATGATCAAAGGTGACACATACCATGATACCTGGACCAATTACCTCATGGAGCAAGAACTCTTTCTGATACAGGACCAAGCCGATGGTAATGGATGCTACTGCTGCTGACAGGATAAGGATGATGGAAGAAGAAAAGGTGGGCCCTCCAGGGCCATGCTTAGGTCAATCCTGCTCTCGGTACTCCATGTCTAGGCCTTGTGGGCCTCGAGACATGATCTCCTAGTTATCCCTAAAAAGTGGGGATAACATTTGGCTCCAACTCGGGGACATGTGCTCACCGTAGAGCACATGAGAACCTCAACATCCCTGGCACAACCTACAGACCTGCTCGATCTCGAAAGAAGTATCAGTAGCAAAATTGGGGTGGTAATGCCACCCCAACATATATATATATATATATATAAAAGCAATAAGTGTGAATATAAAAGAAAACTAACATGCAATGCAAATGATATAATACACGAGTGCAAAATGTCTACTTACCTGAACTCACCTGTGGAGTTAGGTCTCCCCACCTTGGTGGGGTTTGAGGAGGTGCTTGCTGATCGGCAACGGGCGCTTTCTTCCCTCGAAAATGGACAAGTAGTATGAGTTGTCAACTGATTCCATTCCAACTTTGAAGGGTCCGAGCCATGACTGAGCACTTCCTTTAACATTAGTTGGCTCTCCTTTCTAGGTATCCCACATCCATACCATGTCTCCCTCCTTGTACTTTCTGACTTTGTATTTGGTCGTTCCCTGGACAACCCTGGTGTATTGTGCCGAGGGAGGAGGGTGGGCTTCTGCTGTAAACAGTTCCTGTTGGGATGGGCGGATTTGTACGTCATCTTCAACTTTCTTTAATATCTTCACCGTCCCAATCTCTTTGGTCTTGAATTCGTCTAGGAGTTGTTGGTATTCCTCTTTCTTGGGCCGTTTGATCTGATCAAAGTCCTCTTTCGTTGCAAAGGGCATATCTTCCGGAGAATACTTTTGAAGGGTTTGTATCATCTCGTCTTGTGCCTTGTCATTGTTGATGGGGTGAGTAATATCTTGCACATGGTCTCCGGTTATTGGCACATTCAGGAGATGGCCTATTGTTCCATTTTTTAAAGGCAATTCCAAAAACGTGAGGTTCATCTTGAGGGTGCCACCCAACATTGCAACAAATTTCCTAGACAACAACATTCCCCACACATCTGGGATGTCAACTACCACGATGTCAATGTGGACCACTTTCTCTGGGTACTCCTTAAGGCAAACTTCCACATTCTCGACTACCCCATGTGTGGGTATAGCTTTAGATTCGAAGCCACATACATTCGTGTAAGGCCGTGTGATCTTCAAACCCAGTTGTCGCATGACTTTAAGTGACATCATGTTGGTACCTGCCCTTGTATCTAACATGCAATTGTTGAGGCTCTTGCTGTTCATCATCAAAGTCATGAAGAAGGGAGGGTTCTCACCATATTGGACCCTAAAATGATCGGCTTGCAACATAATAGGATGGTCCATGGGTTCATCTGATCCCAGAAGGAAAGTGTCAAAGTGTTCCTTGAGAGACAGGATCTTAATGGCTTCTCTGAGGGGAACGTTTACATGCATTTTTGATAATGCCCCTTCGAAGTCAAAGTTTAGGTCAACCTTCTCGGCCTTGGATGTCTTGGGAAGAAGTATCTTGAAAGGCGGGGGCTTCGCCTGGTCAGTAGTAGGTTGGTTCAACTTCTTTCTTCTATACACATGAAATTCTTGTCTCTTTAGATTATCTCGTGATTCCTGGTCTAGGTTGTTTATTACCGCCATCCTTGCTGACCTGGCTGCTTCTTTCACAGCTGGAATCAGATTCTCTCGTGATTCATGGAAGAAGTATCTTGAAAGGTGGGGGCTTCGCCTGGTCAGTAGTAGGTTGGTTCAACTTCTTTCTTCTATACACATGAAATTCTTGTTTCTTTAGATTCTCTCGTGATTCCTGGTCTAGGTTGTTTATTACCGCCATCCTTGTTGACCTGGCTGCTTCTTTCACAGCTTCCTGATGTTTTGCATCGGTGATATTTATTTGAGGGACTCCCATGAAGTGGTCCATATTGTTCACTTGTTGATGGCCATTATTATTGTAAGGACACTCATGCTCCCAATGTGCTTCACTGCATTCTAGGCACCAAGGGTTTTCATCAACAATGTTTGCAGTGGCAAAGGTGTTGGGAACTTCCTGCTCATTCTTAGTTTTGTAAAATAGATTCGCCTTTTGAAATTCCCCTTTATACGGGATTCTAGGTGCTTGGGTCTGGGATCTCTCCAAGGCGACAATCCTACTCATCATTTGCTCTTGATTTTTCATGATACCATCCATGGAAGCTTGTAACTTTGCTATACCAGCGCAAAGATCTGAGGTAGGTTTGACACTATGGACTAACTTTGGCTTGGTGTCTATTTTTCCCCTTGGATTTGCAAAAGGCTCAATTTTGGACGAAAGGAGGTTTCCTTCAATCTTAGTGGCGAGCTCTTGGGCTTCTTGAATGGATTAGGGGTTTTTGTCCCTGAGGAGATACCTTAACTGACCATTGAAAGACTTGGTGTAAATGTGAACGAGGTAGTCATCCTTCGGATGATGTCTTGCAGGGATCTTTTGCAGTAAGGTTTCAAATCTAGTATGGAACTCCCGAATAGACTCATTTTCATATTTTGCAAGGTTATTCAGTCGGGTGAGGAGCATGTTAGGGTCTTCTTTGATACTCCATCTTTTGACAAAGGCCTCTTCAAGTTTGTCCATGGTTTTGATGCTTCCATCAAGAAGGCTTAGGTACCAACGCCTTGAGGCATCATAAAGGGTAGCGGAGAACAACTTCATGACTAAGTCTTCAGCATCATCACTAATGGGATGAAGCTGAAAAAACGCCCAAAAGCTGCTCATGTGCTCTTCGGCACTAATTGCATCAGTACCGGTGAATTTAGGCAACCACTTCTTATACTTAGGTGGCATTTGCCTAGGGTAGCCTGGTATGGCTGACATGTCTAACGGTTTGAAAAGAGTAGATGACCATTGTCTTTGATTGTTGGATGGGTTCGTTGTAGCGGTCTGAGAGCTAGACATGATTCTTAAAGGAAGGCTTTTCTCGAAAAGTGATTTGACAACAGGAGAGTTCTTGGGAGGCTTCCTTCTGAAAGAAAAAGGAGGATTATTAAACCTCTTTTTGGTTTGTGGAGTCACCAGATAGCTTACTTGAAACTACCAAAGAAAAGGGAAAACACCCTAGTGGAGTCGCCAGGTAAGCTTGTAAGAAAATAGTCTCTGAGGCAAGGCTTACCGAAAAGTTGTCGTCTGAGGAAGGTTTGACTTAGTGTTCCCTGGCAACGACGCCAAAATGTTATCGCACAGTTTGTAGCTTGATAGAAGGCTTGAGTATAGAAGGCCAAACTGGCGTAACAGGAACCAATCCCACCTAATGTCACCACAATGGGATGGTTCCTTCTCTTTAGATAGGTTAGGCCCAGGGGAGACGTCCCCGGTGACCTGGGGTTTTGAAGAGGCAAAGGGCTAATACAACAAAGATAAGATTTTCCCTCTTTCACAAGTCACCACCCAAGCAGATAGTTCGGCCAAAGGCTAATTAAGAAATAAAACCCCCCAAGGAAATGTACCTGCCTGGGACAAGACAACAACAAACTGATACGTGCAAGCTATTTCAATGGGTTAGTACTTCATATCAATCGAGAACTATCTGATGAACTTATAAACAATTTGAATATAAATATTGACGGAGTCAATCTTTATCAATAGCAATAAAAATCATGTCACTTCATCAATAATCATGGAATGATGCAACATTCAATGTAACCAATCAACACATTACTCAATTAATGCATTAAACACCATTTAATTGCTCATAAGGTAAAACGTTGTTGCACTAAAGATGTAATGACCAAGTATGACGACAACAACTTAGGGTTAGTAGTTTAGGGTTTCAAAATTAAGTTTTGAGAGTGTTCTGATCAAATTCACTTCAACGCTGGAGGACTTTAGATCAGTGCCTTAGGGTTTAATGGAGTCTGTTGGAGCCGCCCTTGTTTTATTTTTACCCTTCACGATTTTCATTTTTTGATACTTGAAATCTAAAGATGGTCTTTTGATTTTTTCCCCCGAGACTTTGAAAACTCTGCAACCTTATTACGTAAGCAACAATGCTTTTCTACTCTCGAAACAAATCCACTTTCGTAAGAATGTCGCTCTCTTTGTTTTACTTCGGGATCTCGCAAGTCAGATACTATAACCCATGAATTCACACGTCCCGAGTCGCGAAACGGCGAAGTCGTTTTAAATTTTCACTCAAGACAATAACCAGGGTAAAATCTTTTAACTCAGTGATTAGACGTCGTCGGGGTTTCGCGCCTCGACGTTCGCCAAGTTCAAATTTTTATTTTTACAGCTCCGAGAGCCGAAAACACGAGGTTCTTTCGGGCTAACCCTGGTCAAGGATTAAAGGCAAAAAGGCTAACCGTGGTTAAAATCTGTTCTCGGCGTTTCGCCACTCGGCACTGTTATCCACCAGGTTGCACAAGCTGGATTTCCTGAAGAGCCGCCAAAGAATGAGCAAGCAGTGCTCATACATGCAGAATTCAGTGATTCAGAAGGCCCTGAAAAGGCCCCTTTTCCCGTATTTCCACTTTGTAATAAGTGTTCTAAGTATGAGAGAATGTAAAAGGCTATTGGCCACCCTTGATCTGGGAGTGGGCACATACTCCGGAGTGTTTTTTTTACTTGTTAATTATCTT
>ML790748.1:52177-63061 GCA_009831015.1 Picea engelmannii | reverse complement strand
TGGCTTCGCTAGGAGTTGGCCTAGACGGAGGAGTTGAGGATTAGGTGACAGCACCTTAACTCTCACTTGCCCCCAAGGACACACCGAGTGGATTGAAGATTTCTTCCACGTCTCCCAAAGGTGTGTATAAGGACGGCAACATGCACTATCTTTTCGAAAGTTACGGCGCCTAAAACCCCGACTCACGAAGTTGCGACGTAATTATAGCATGATTAATTGACTGCCTAATCCAAGATTTTCTTCCCCCTTAATTGAGTCTTAATTATCGCCATCTCGCGGTTTTGCGACTCGGCATACTAATCTCCCAGAAACTTGTCTTAGAAGTTCCGAGTTGCGATATGACGAATGGATTGATTATAAAATTAATGAGGCTCCAAATCACGATTACTGTTAATTAAACCAAATTCGGTCCTCGCGATCTCGGGAGTTGGGGACTCAAAATGTTAAAAGAAAATCCACGAAGTAGCGAACAACGAGGAATTGATGAACGGTGGTAAGACTTGATAATTTAAGATAAAGCGAGATATATCCCACGCCTCGAGGCCTGCACGTTTCTTGAGGTAGCCATTTGCTCTCCATGCTTCGACTGACTGTCAAACCGACAGAAATTTATGACATTTATGGATAAGTAGGGTAAATCCACGCATATGAGATCGGATTTTACGCAATTAATTTGTTTCTAATTACGATTTGACAGGCTTATTTCGAAAAGTACCGAATTTTCAAATATATATAGGAGTTTCATTTTATTACAATGAAATCATTTTCATAAGCACGCATAGCTCGTCATTTCTGAGTGAACTGATTTCTGCATGTATACGCAGTTCTATCGCAGAAGGGCGAAAACGCAAGCTTCAGCTATGGCTCCACGGAAAGTAGCAAAGGCGAATGTCGAGATCGCAGGGCAAGGCTCAGATAATGTCTCCGACACCTCGCCCCGGAGTGTCGACTCAGTCCCTAGCTGGTCCTTTGTTTCAGACATTCTGCAATCGGAGTTGGTGAATTATTCAGACTCATACGGCAATGAAAGGGACGACCTGAACACTAAATACAAGATAGTTGTTCAATCTGGAATGCACAGGGTAGCAACCAGACCACGGTTGCTCCCATATTATGATATGATCCGATGGGCGTTGGATCACATAGACCTACCCACCAGAACTATCATGAACGACCAGCGGGTCGCGGTTGGGACATTTAGGCCGGAGCATATCCAAACCATGTATAAGCTCCCGACGACATCTGAATACACGTATGGTGCTGAATTCCTGGAGGAATTCAAAGAGAAGGAGTGCATACAATATGATAAAACTATGCTCGGTTTGATAAAGGATTGGGTTTCGCGCTCCGCGAAATTTAGAGCAAATGACCAGGGCGTTTATTCAATCGCTTCGCTGGAGCCACAGTATAAGTATGTGGCAATGATGACATGCCGACTATTTGGGAGAGATGACACATCACATTTCTTCATTGCGTGGGTGCCTCTCATGTTTCGGGTCGCAGAAGGTTGCTCGTTTAATTGGGCAAAGATACTCTCGGACAGTTTGGCCAACCGGGTCACAGAGTATCGGGCGCAGAAGGCAAGTGGGAGACCGTCCTCATTTTTCATGTTTGCATATATTATGGACGTGGTATGTTCCATGACGTCGTTCCCCTTGATGAGCTGGGCTTGGAATCCAGCCCAAGAAAAACCCGTACATGTGTATCACGACAAACTGTGGGAAAATAAAGCGGACAATTTCATTTACGAAAATTTCAACTGGGTGATGGTGCCCCTGCATATCGCCATTTTTGGTCACCCGCCACCTCGTATCTCGGACAACATTGCTGCATATCTGAGTGGTATAGTGGACTGGTATGTGGAGGCAGAGTTCTCCTACTTCAGAGTGTTCGGGGCTGCTGTTCCCCCGCTTGCACTACCATTGTTCATCCTCGACAATGGTAAAGAACTCAAAGCATCTTCAAAGAAGGTATGGCCGTCTTTTCTCGTTCGACTAAATTCTTATTCTTTATTGGATTTCAGGCATGCCAAAGCCGAGGCTGCAACCCTGGAAGACCTGAATTTGATCTCCATCGAGTATAAAAAACATGATCCTCAGAGAGTTGTGAGCAACCATTTAGCTAATTGTGGGCTAAAGAGGTTTGAACATGAGAACTCACCCTCGGATGATATTTTCCGAGGGGCGAGGTCTTATGAAGAAGTTCTAGCCCGAATCCGATCCTTGGCGCCTGAAGACACAGCTGCTATGTTAAAATTCCAGGAGCATAGACGGAGTGGTCTCCCCGTTGTGTTGCGAGGTGAGAGCTCGGGTGTTTCCGAGACAAAGCAGAAGGATGCCGAAGATCCCAAAGATACAATTCTTGACTCGACAAAAGACCAGGGCGAGGAGGAGCAAACAAAGAAGCTTGAAGCAGAAGCACAGACTTTGGATCCGCCAAAGAGAAAGAATCCGGAAGCCAAGACAAAGACCCCGGAACCGCCAAAGAAGCAGAACCCGGCTGACACCCCAGGAAAATCAACGAAACAAATCGGGGAACCCATTACTTTTGTCACCCCCTTGCAGTCGACGTAGGGGAATATCGAAGAGGGATGGATATTTAATGAGGAGCTGAAGCCCATAAGAGCAGAAGAACTTCCTCCGAACTAGTTCTTCTTTGATAAAAAGAGAAAAGTGGTAGTAAAAAGGGAATTCTACCAAGAGAGAGAATCGACTGCGAAGAAGTTCAAGGTCATGACCGATGGAAAAAATAAAAAGAATGAGCAATTCGCCACGGAGATCGCAGGAACGCTAGGAGCGTATGATTCGGAGAATCAATTTTTGGTCGGATTGCTAAAAAACCAGCTCAAAAGGAAAAATCGCCTGATCAAGACTCTCGAAGCCAGAGTAGCTTCGACCACAGAAAATGCTAAAGGCCAGGTGAGCGGGGAGATAGAACTGGCTCGACTAGCGTATAAAAATGAAATAGAAGTGCTCAAAACCAAGCTGGAGCAAGCACATCTAGTGGTCAGAGACGGTCGGATACAGGCGGGTCAATAGAGGACTATGATTGCAGAGCTGCAGGCTTAGGTAGAGATCGCTGAAAGCAGGATGATCGACGTCGAGTGGTTTAAATCCCGAGCGATCGAGATTCGAAACAGAATCTCTTCGGCACAACAGAGTTTGCTCGCCAAAGTGGGAGCGATCCGAGAGAATTGTCTGTTGATGAATCAGGTTTCCGAGAACTTGATTGTCAAAGAAAGGGATGCTGAAGCGGCTCAGGTCGCCTTCCAGGAGGTGGTGATAGCCACGAACAACAGAGTTTCGACAGGTTCTCCCGGACTCGCCATCCCAGAACAAACCAGAGGTAATATTCTGTTGAAGGATTGGGAGCACAACATTGCCCTGGGCAAGGAACAAGCCCAAAAGGTAACCAATTCACTAGAAGAAGCCTTCAATTCTATAGATGGCGAGCTGTTGGGTATGGACAGTGGAGGCGACGCAGAAACATTAATGCAAATGAATGTAGAACAAATCTCGCTTGATTTGAAAGAGAAGGATGAGAGAGATTCGACCGATATCTCTCAGATAGATAGGGTGGACATGGCCCGAGTTGACAAGCACTTGATCCAGCCCAGTGCACAACTAAGTGCCCTCGACATCATCGATGCACAAATGGGGGACAAGCTGCAACAGTTAGCCCGAGAATGTTACTTCGCCGAGGCCAGCTGTCAAGCGGAACCTTCACGGCTCGTATCTCAACTTGTGGAAAGATGTATCGTCTGCACTGAGTCCGCGCGAAGACGAGCACCTGGCACTAAGTGAAGACAGATTAGGGGAGATGGAGCGATTGCTCTCTCCTTTGTCATAACTGAAATTTTTGCGACTATTGAGATTCTATCTGCTTTGCAGAAATTGTATAAATATACCCCAGAGAGAAATAAACATGGCTGGACCCTTTTGAGATTTTGTAATAGAGTTTTTGCATTGAGATTTAATACAAGCAGATCCGAGATTCTCAATTCCCTCACTTTTGTATTACAAGTTTGCTTTCTTGTTCCTCATTTTTCATTTTCAATTCATATTCGTAATTGATGTGCTTCGTTATACTTTAGTACTACCACTACTATAACGAATAAATTTGGGTTTTCTGTAATTGTTTATTGCCTTTCCTCTGCACCAACTATCAGCTGTGTAAGACCAATTTGCAGTTTCGGAATTCTACATGCATTTTTTGTTACATCGGTTATTTTCTTTAATATTTTCTTCTTCCATTTACTTCGTAAGATTTTCCCCTGGTAGGAACCTGACACTGTAAACGGCTTAATGTTTTTCTCCCATCTCGCCCCTTTTATTAAAATATAATACAGTTACGGGAATGAGCCTTAGATTTGCATACATCGTTAATACTACAACCGTGAATTCTCTTTTATAAAACTAAACTGAGATAGCACTCAATCTTTCTTAACAGTTCTCTTACCGGTACTGGTCCCCCATGACAGTGCCCACACCAACTCAACCTAATGTTGAACCCGGATTATTGAACCAAACGCACATCGCGTTAAACCTCTTCAACACTATCCTTAAAACAGCCACTAACCGGGCCGAGCTTGAACAATCATGGGCAGCCATTGAATGAGACATAACTATTCAGGAGCAGTTCGAAGCCAGACAACCCCAACGAAGAAATCTCCCTTAGACTCTTTTTCCGAAAGTTGACATTTTCCCTTCTCCTTATCCTAACCGCTTTCGGATGCCTTGACACTGTACTTTTGAGCCTTAAGTACAGACTCAGGAACAACATCTTTCTGGCGCCGTTGCCGGGGACTGAAGTTACAGAATCTTTTTCCCTGGGAAAACGACATTTGTTTTTCGTTGAAAGTGTTACCCTTTGATAGTGAACAAAGAGTACACACCTTTTAAGGCTTTTTATCTTTCACTTGGCGACTCCACGAAGAAATAAACTGGTATTCGGTCGAAGGAATACCAGACAAAACCTGGATGGTGAGCAGATTACGCCCATTACCGATCCCGAAAAAATTCTAAAGGCGAGAGGCGCTTTCAAGCCTACCGCTGCTGTTTACCAACTTGCAATCCCATCACCGAAGGCTGAGAGTCCTTCCGAACCCTTGACCTCGTTCAGTCCTTGCTTTGACGCTAAACATTCAATGCCAATCTGCTCCGAAATTAGGAGTGAGAATCATCCAACAGTCCCTTTAGTACAGAGGGGAGAGGGCCCTCTCGAAGGTTCGTCGATTTTTAAATATCCATCTTATCTTCAGTTGAATTTCCCGACTTCTCCAAATCCTGAAGAGTGTGTTACACACTCGTTTCCCACACCCGTCGGTTTTCCCGATTCCGTCTCTTGCAAGTCCGAGGAACCAACTCCTCGCGTTCCTTATCCTTCCTCATCAGAGTCTCCTCTTAGCGAAGAAAATAAAAATTCCCTTTTATTTTTTGAAAACCCCCTTTATAACTTTCCACAAACAACGATGGCAGCTGCCGGAGGAGGAGGTGGAGGGTTTATAGGAGGAGGAGGAGGGTTTGGAGGAGGTGGGGGAGGTGTCCCTCTAGGAGGAGGTGGAGGAGGAGTCCCTCTAGGAGGAGGTGGAGGTCAAGGGCCTCCCCCCCCTCCCAGAGTTTTTGCGAAAGTCGCAGCCCGATACGCCCCTTTGGTGTTGCCCGTCCCCCTACATGATCTTCCAGAAAACTACATAAAGAATTTACCAAAATTCACCGGGGAGGGAGATTTGACCGCTGCTGAACATATTAACTTCTTTGACCAATTCGCAGATATCTTCGGTATCGAGCACGAGGATGTATATTCGAGACTCCTTGTCCAAACTTTTGAGGGTCAGGTCCGAACTTGGTTTCGGAGCTTACCCGCAGCTTCTATCCCTTCATATGATGCTTTGGAAGACGCTTTCCTCAGACAATGGGGCGAGCGAAAAGATCATCTCTATTATCTAATCGAGTTTGGGTCTTTGAAGAAAAAGAACTCAGAATCAGTCATGGAATTCATTCTGAGATTTAACAAACTGTACAATAAAATCCCAGCTGAAGTCAAACCATCTCAACCTGCGGCCAAAGTGACTTTCGTCGGAGCTTTCGAGCCGGATTTCGCATTACTTTTGCGAGAGCGAAGGGGAGCCACCTTAAACCGTATGCAGGACGATGCGGTAGAGATAGAATCTAACATGATGGCTTCGGGTAAACTTAAGGCTAGAGTAGAGACTGGAAGCCGGGATACCAAGTGCTTTAGAGAGCTAGCTGGCCCTTCAGGGTCCAATAGATCCTCAGACGATAGGGTGGACGACATGGCTAGAGTGATTAAAGAATTGTCAAATAAAATAACCCGTATGGAACTCGAACAGACCAAGTCTGACTCTTACCCCAAAAAATATTTCAGAAAAAATCAAAACCCTCCCAATCAACAAAGACCAATAAAAAAGGAAGATCAAAAAATACAAGCTCCCTTGAAGAATGAAAATTTTATAGGAGCTAGCGATTTTCAAGACTTCGAGGATTCAGATAACGATGTCACGAACTTCGGTGATGACTGTAGTCAACCATATCTGACTCGTGAAGACTATGAAAAGTCTCTAAACGTGCCGGAGATGCCAAATGAGAGCGAAGAGGGTGATCACACTGAGAACCGTGAATCCCAACCAGAAACTGAGACAATGATAGCTGAGTTTCAACCAAGGTACAACCTGAGATCTAAGAATAAACCTACCTCAACAATTCAACCCAAGAAAATCCTTCAGAGAGGTCAAGCTTACGAGCCTCCTTCGGACGAGACTCCGCCACCCAACAACAAAATGAGAAGAGTGAGCACTCAGGAGTCCGAGGTAGAAAAAGTTGGAACTCAAACGCAGCCAATCGAACCCGTAAACAAAGATAATTCTTCAACTAAGACCATGAATGATAAATCTGTCCAGACGAATAAGTCAGAAAGAAAGAATTCGGAAGTCTCAACCGGACAAACAGACAAAGTAAACGGAGCGTTCAGTTTTGAAAGTGAGTTAAACAAAATTAAGATACCAATCCCTTTGGTGGAATTAGCGAAAAACCCCTGTTATCGCAAACAAATTACCAAAATGATAGGTGTCTCCGAGCTAGAAAGCCACTCTGATGTTATAAACTTGGAGGATGATAGACCTAACATCACTTTTGGTCCCCATTTTGAAGGGTCCAAAGACAACATCGCTCCCTTTTATATCACCCTGCACGTATATGACCAGTTGCTACATAATTGTATGTTAGACTTCGGAGCTTCACATAATGTTATGCCCAAGATTATCATGGAGAAGCTGGGTCTCCAGATCACAAGACCTTATGGAAATCTGTATTCTTTTGATTCAAGGAAGGTTAAATGCATGGGGATGATAAAGGATCTGGTAGTTACCCTAGCGCAGGTCCTTGTTAAAAGTATCCTGATGGATGTGGTTATCGCTGATATTCCCCCTAAGTACGACATGCTGTTATCTAGGTCATAGGGGGCCAAGTTGGGAGGTTCTCTCTAGTTAGACATGACTTATGCCACAATCCCTGTGTTCGGTGGTCAGTTCACCCGTTTATACAGAGAAACAAGATTAGCATACACGGTCAGTGACCCTCAAAACCCGCACAACTTTCCTATTTACATTGCAGACCAAGATCAGGGAAACTGCATCCTGTCTTTTGACGATGGTCTGGATGGTTGCTTGGAAAAAATTGATACAAAGCAAGAGGAGTCAAACCCCTTGACAGAAGATCTGTGTGATACTGGTGTCTGGAAAATGTACTTCGACGGTGCTTCCTCTTCTGAAGGGGCTGGTGCTGGAGTGCTGTTGGTGGCACCTGAAGGTAAGTTCATTGCCCCTTTCTCCTATCGTTTGCAGTGGGACATAGATTACACTAATAACGTATGTGAGTATGAGGCGTTGATCTTAGGATTAGAGGCTGCCAAAAAGTTAAATATAAAAAACTTGGAGGTCTATGGTGATGCAGAATTGATAGTAAAACAAGTAAACCGACATTACCTAGCCAGGCACCCCAGACTAAGAGTGTATAGGAATTGTGTTTGGGATCTCATGGAATTTTTTTTCTCAATTGTAAGTATCCATTTTATCCCTCGCGCAGAGAATCTACATGCTGATGCGTTGGCAAAGGCAACTTCAACCTTCTCTCCCCCCACGACCTTCAAACTGAAATATCATATCGAAATCAGATACAAGCCTTCCATACCAGACAATATCCGACACTGGCAAGTCTTTGAAGATGATGAACAAATTAAGAAATTCCTTACAGCAGTAGGCGAATTCTCTGATACTCACGCTGACCAAGAAAATCAGAATGATTCTAGGTGGATCATGCAAGAAGGAGAGGAACCTGAAACCTTCCGAGAAAAAATTGCGGATCATCGGATGCTGGTTCTTAAAAGCAATCAGATTCCCAAAGGATTGATTCCTTTGGAAAGACTTTTTGATCAGAACGATGTACCTGTAAAGTCCACTTTGCAGCCCCAGCCAGAAGAGGTGGAGGACTGTGATATAGGGACCGAAAAAGAATCCCGGATGGTAAAAATATCGAAATTCCTCCCTCCCAAAACGAAAGTGAAGTACCAAGACTTGCTCAGACAATATAAAGATGTTTTCGCCTGGTCCTATGATGAATTGAAAACATATGACACTTCCATTATTGATCACAAGATACCTTTGAAGCCTGGGGTCAAACCGTTTAGGCAAAAGCTTAGGCAAATTAACCTCATTCTGTTACCCGTGATAGAAAAGGAAGTTAAAAAACTCTTGGACGCAAAGATAATCGTACCTTTGAGATACTCGGACTGGGTAGCTAACCTAGTTCCAGTCAGGAAAAAGAACGGGGAAATCAGACTATGTGTGGATTTCCGAAACCTAAACAAGTCGTCTCTCAAAGATAATTACCCGCTGCCCAAGATGGACCACATTTTAGAAAAGGTTGTTGGAGTTAATCGAATGTCAATGATAGATGGTTTCTCTGGTTACAATCAGATCGCTATGAATGAACAAGACAGGGAAAAAACTGCCTTCTCCACGCCCTGGGGTACTTTCATGTATGACAAAATGCCTTTTGGTTTGATGAATGCAAGGGCCACTTTCCAGCGAGCTATGGACATCGCTTTCATGGGAGAAAGGGACAAGTTCATAGTCATTTACCTTGATGATCTAACGGTTTTTTCTAAAACTGATGAAGAACATTTGATGCATCTAAGACAGATGTTCGAAAAGTGCCGCAGGTTTGGTCTATCCCTGAATCCAAAGAAATCACATTTCGCTATGCGGGAAGGTAAGCTTCTGGGCCATGTCGTATCTAAGGAGGGAATCAAGATCGATCCTAAGAGGATTGAAGCGATAGATACTATCACTATCCCTAGAAATATAAAAGAAATTCAATCATTCTTAGGAAAGATAAATTTTCTACGAAGGTTCATTCCCAATTTCGCTGAGATTGTCAAACTGATTACATGAATGTTGAAGAAGGATAGCGGGGTAAACTGGACCACCGAGGCCAGGGCGTCGTTCGCGCATATTTAAAAAGTCATAAGCGAGGCACCTGTGTTAGCAAGTCCGGATTATCTGAAAGATTTTCTCATCTTCTCTTTTGCTTCTGAACATACCATCGCCGCGGTACTCTTGTAGAAAAATGAAGAGGGGTTCGAACAACCAATAGCGTTTTTCAGCAAAAGCCTTAGAGATGTAGAACTGAAATATGACATAATGGAAAAACAAGCATACGCAATGGTAAAAGCATTGAAAGCGTTCAGAACCTATGTGCTACATTCTAAGATAATCGCGTATGTACCCACCAGTTCTGTAAAGGACATATTGGTACAGCCGGACAGTGACGGAAAAAGAGGGCGATGGCTCGCTAAAATACGAGAATTCGATCTGGAAGTTAAGCCGACTAAATTGATAAAGGGGCAGGGTCTGGACAAACTCTTGGCTGAGTCGAATCTTAGAGCTCTTGATATTAATTGCCTCCAAGAAGAAGACGGAGACACACACCTGCCCGAGCCGGATGACCAGACAGATCCAAGCAAGATCGAGGAAAAGTTCATATCGTCAGGCTGGTATAAAGACATAGTGTTCTACTTGTTGAACTTGAAATGCCCAGATGGACTATCACCAGCCAAATGCAGAACTTTAAAACTCCATGCTGTAAAATATTGCATCGCTGACAACTAGCTATACTGGAAAGATCCACTCGGGTTCCTGCTAGTCTGTTTGGTTGAGTCAGAAACTTCACGGGTTATAGAGGAATTTCATGAAGGAGTCTGTGGAGGACACCATGCATGGAGAGCCACAACCTATAAGATTTTGAGAGCCGGATACTATTGGCCGAAGCTATTTTCAGACGTCAATGTCAAAGTACGCACATGCAACCCTTGTCAAATATTCGCTGGTAAACAGAAACTCCCTGCACTACCACTCGTTCCAGTCAAAGCTGAGGCTCCATTTCAACAATGGGGTCTAGACTTCATAGGGGAAATTAATCCTCATTCTAGTGCTCAGCATAAATGGATCCTAACAGCTACGGATTATTTTACTAAGTGGGTGGAAGCCATTCCAACCAAAAGGGCAACAGACTCGGTGGTGATCGATTTCTTGGAAAATAATATCTTGTCAAGATTCAGATGTCCCCGAAAGATAGTTACCGATAATGCCCAAGCCTTCAAATCTATGGCCATGATTAGCTTTTGTCAGAAGTATAATATCGTTCTCGGCCATTCTACTGCATACTACCCCCAGGGGAACGGATTGGCCGAATCATCTAACAAGAGCCTGGTGAACATAATCAAGAAAGTACTGGATGAAAATAAAAGGTCTTGGCATGTGCACTTGAAATACGCATTATGGGCAAACCGCATCAGCACTAAAAGGTC
>ML790748.1:33035-51918 GCA_009831015.1 Picea engelmannii | reverse complement strand
ATTTTTTTTTTTTTTTGTGTGTACATACATGCATTTGTTATTACCCTTTGGACTTTCTGTTTTCTTCTGTTCATAATTTTTAGACATATTTCGAATAAAGTTCGTGTTTACTTTTTACAGGATTCAGCTGCTTGCGAAGCTAGTAGGAAGACTAATTCACAAGGCGGTGTCAGGAAGAAATCGACATGAAATAGGTGATATCTAAAAGTAGCTTCATAATGCACAAAGAAAGTGAAAAGAAAAGGTAAAGGTGAGCTTTCTCAATACACATGTTATGAAAGACTGTTAAAGTAAACCAAGGTAACGTTATTCAAACTACAATATCGGCTAAAGTATTAGATAACAGGATTATTGCTTGGCTTAGTAACCTTTGATTTAAATTGGTTTGAATGATACACTAAAACTAAGAACAGTCAGTCAAAAGTAACCGTCCCCAAAGACATCTACAAGAGCCAGTCTCGAATTGCTATGACGTTCTGTATTTTCGATCAATAAATCACTGCCCTGTCTCCTGCCTGTTTTCGGGTTTGACTTTTGACAAGCTACCAGCTTTTCATTTCATTACGAAGGAATAAAAGTTTTCGTTTTAGCCTCCTGAGTCTCAAAACAGATTGTGAAAAGAAAGCGGGTCTCCACAACTACTCGATCCCCTGCTAAGCGAAGGAACGTTTAGAGCGATCTTAACTTTCTTAGGTTTTTCAACAGCATCAGAAGAATCAAAGCTTGCTCAAACAGGATGCCCCTTAAAAAATTATTTTCCCTGTCTCCCTAAGAACGAAGGTGTTGTGAAGGTCAAGGGAAATTGGTACCGAGTAATCAAAGTAAGTTGACAGACCTCTGATGCAAAATATTACACAGATATCAGCCCTGATACAAACTGATTGCCCCCATCTTCGCACTCAAAAAATAAATTATAAGACAGGTGGTGAAAGGAAACTCAGGAATGATTGCCCCCACCTAGTCCAGGAAGACGATGAAAGGAAATTCAGAAATGATTGCCCTCGTCTTAGCATTTAAATGCATAAATGTTTTCCGAAGTGGTGAAAGGAAATTCAGTAAAAGGGGCCAGATAACTTCACCGGGGTACTGGACAGGCTCGCTGGCAGTGAAGCAATGTCTGAGATATCTGTAAGGCTGTTATACATGAATATCATTCTACTCTGGTGACCAATGCTTTCTAAAAACCTGATCCACATCCCAAATTTAGACGGGACTTCCCGATTAAAAATATATATAATCTCATTCTTTTGATGCAAGCCGAGAACCACAAGATTTGTTGACTCTCCTAGGGTCGTTTCGACTGTCTTAGAACATACCCAAAATTAGTAGTGGGAAAGGGAAAATTGTGAAAGGGACTATAGCTGTGTTTGGAAAGAGTATCTGATTTTGAAAAAACTTCTCGAGGTAAAAAACGAAGTCTTTTCCCCCCTTCGATCCTTTTCCTTGGAATTTTTTCACATGTTTGAGCTTTTGACTCCATTTACCCAATATTGGCACGTGGTCTACTGTTCTTCCCGCCTCACAGGAAGGCGGGATCCCTAGTTGGAGCCTATGTTGGAGCCGCCCTTGTTTTATTTTTACCCTTCACGATTTTCATTTTTTGATACTTGAAATCTAAAGATGGTCTTTTGATTTTTTCCCCCGAGACTTTGAAAACTCTGCAACCTTATTACGTAAGCAACGATGCTTTTCTACTCTCGAAGAAAATCCACTTTCGTAAGAATGTTGCTCTCTTTGTTTTACTTCGGGATCTCGCAAGTCGGATACTATAACCCATGAATTCACATGTCCCGAGTCACGAAACAACGAAGTCGTTTTAAATTTTCAGTCAAGACAGTAACCAGGGTAAAATCTTTTAACTCAGTGATTAGACGTCGTCGGGGTTTCGCGCCTCGGCGTTCGCCAAGTTCGAATTTTTATTTTTACAACTCCGAGAGCCAAGAACACGAGGTTCTTTCGGGCTAACCCTAGTCAAGGATTAAAGGAGGAATTAATGGAACCAGATGGAGAAATAAGGAGGAATTAATGGCTAAACGATGAATTAAGCCAAAATACTTAGGAAAAGTCACTTAAGTCTAAGTCAACGAAGAATTAGAATGAAAAGGTGATAAGGGGGGGACTTAATTGACAAATAAATCACTTAGGAGGAAAGGCGCCTAGGTTAAGTGATGTCAACGAAGAATTAGGTCGGGAAAGATATAAATGGAGGAATTTGACCTAATTCCTCATTATGCATTGTTATGATTTGATGTTGAGAGCTTCCAGAGGAGGAGGAAAGCCGACCTTACTGTTCTGTGGATTTCTGGAGGAAACCACCACCCTTGATCGGTTTCGGTGTTGAGAGACACACCGTAGCCCATCGGAGATACCATCCAGGTATTTCACCGTTCATTTCAGGAGTATTCAGTGTGGAGGGCGTAAGCTATTTTGAGGATTCAGAGATCTGCAGTAGACCTGTGTCCCGATTGCAGATTCATTCCGACCCAGTAGAGATCCAACCAGGGCGCTTCCATTGAGCCATCTATCATTAGATTCCGACGGTGGAATCTTGCAGATCGATCCATCTAGCCATTTTGGGTGCAGTCATTCCGGACAGACGTTTGGCGTTGCATGCAGATGTTCCAGGGTAGATCCGACCAAACTCTTCCGACCCATTTCGTCATTTGACGAGACGATCGTTTTGAGCCATATAGCAGCTGATTCCGACGGTGGAATCTTTTGGGGCGCATTCAGTGTCCAAGGAGGGGCGCAAACCCCCCAGGGGTCCAGATCCGGTGCCGTAGAGGTCCGATCCGAGTTCCCACAGACATCTATTCCAGTATAGAGACTAGGGCGCATCTATTGGAGCAGTTCCGAGCACATTCTGACGATGGGTTCTTCAGATCGGGTTTTCCAGCTGGTAGCGGTTACCGTATTTTTCCGGAATCGTTCATTTTTGCCGATCTATCCGTGCATGCATCAGATCTGCTATCTTCATATGATCACGGGTATTTTTTTTTATTCTACTGTATTCCAGTACAGATCCAGGAGATCTTACTGACGTCTAGATTTTATATTTCCAGTAGGCTATTGTATTTCCATGCTTGAACCGTTATTATTCATGATATTGAGTAGTTGACATTCTATACTCTTGCATGGACTCTTTTATGATTGTTAAACATTAAATATGCAACATGCACATGTAATAACGCACATGCACCTGCAATAACCAACATGCAACCACAATAACCGAAGAACACCTCAAACACACAGCTAAAACGCATCCAGAAACCCCCAGTGTATTAGATCTGCACGACAGGGCATTAGAACCGTAGCAAATATCTTGATCAGCCGGACCAGGGATATTTCATGTCCTTGGAGGCACAATGCCTAGGTTCACAACCCACACTGTCACTTTGACTGGAACCTCTTCTGTCTAGGCTTACTCCTAGGGAAGCCAAAGGGGGTAGACCTTAGTTACTAGATGAATTAAGTTAGATTCTAGGAGTTAATTTTAATTTCTTAAGGTTAGAGGGGATTCTAATCCTAAAATGCTAAGGCAACCATGCAATATGCAAGGGTTAGCATGACAAGCAAGTCCTTTCCCTAGGTCAATTAAGACTAGTGCCTAGAAATTGGGCAAGGGGTCAACTATGTTTCAAGGTGGTTAATTACAAAAGAATTACAATTTATAAACAGTTTTACAAAAGAATAACTTAATGAAATAATTATATGTACAATTACTTACAAGATTCACAAATAAAAGAATGATATATCACAATTACAATCTAACCAAGTATGTTTAATGTGTGCAGGATAAAGAAGACTCAAGCATCAATCACATCATCATTTACACTAGATCATCAACAAGATTATCAAGATTAAGCACAATTACTATGAAGAGATGAAGACAATCTACACTCTTTGCTATCAACCCCCCCCAAAGTATTATTAGATGTGGCCAAGGGTTTAATAGTTAGGCTTTTCTTAAGGATTTTAAGTTTATTTGGCTTTCACCAAAGCCTCCTCCTCCTGTTGCCAAATAACTGTCGGGTGCTCAAGATAGTAAGGCAACGAGGCCCACCCTAGCTTCCACGGTTAGCCCTGACAGTAAGAGTACTTCCCGGAGAGGACACCCATCTGGAGCGCCACGGGACAGTCCCTTGCCACTACTCTCCGTTGTTTTCCTCGAACCTGTTTTAGATGGTGGAGATGTTGGTCTAAGGTACCCTAAAATAGTCGATTAAGTATATATGATAGTTAGGTAGACTTTTAGGTGATTATTCGAGTGTTTTGAGAGTTTTAAGGTACTTAAAAAGTGCAAAATAATGAGATGGCCGAAACTGAAAATGCTCAGAAATGTGTTGTTAAAGCTTTAACCATGAAGTACATCAACACATAAGAAAGAAAATAGATACAAGGCTTAAAGAGATAGATACATTTAGATCACATGCACATCACATCAATAGATTAGATACCATAGATTCAATGGCAAGAACAACTTGCCTTATAAGATGAAAGGAAAACTTAATGTGTTTGCCAAGTTAAATCATTCAAGAAACTCAAGCCCAAGACGTGGCTATTAAGAGATATTAACAATAAATACAATAACCACCTATTAATTAAGCATCATAAGAGATATTAAACATGAGATTAAGATATATGTGCTTAAGAGAAAATTAAAAGCTTGAATGAAGAATAAACTAAACAAGAGCAAGATAGATATTAAGTGTGTTGCCCAATGGGCTTAAGGTGTAAGATCTGATCTAAAGCATAAACATTAAGAGCATAAATCCACTTAGATCAATCACATGACATGTGAAAAATAAAATTTAACACTTATCCTTACCTCTTTGGGGGTTTCTCACCCAACTAGGTAGGTTCTTAATTATCTTGTCTTAGTTATTAGGGTTTTCTTAGATCTTGTTATTAGGATAGCTTAGCAAGAGATGAGATAGCAAGAGAATGAACAACAACTTTGAAGCAAGTTAGATCTACAAGCAATCAAACACTACCCACTTGGGGTTGAGAAGGTGCCCACACCCTCTAAACCTCACGGCCAAGCTAGGAGAAAAACTCAACAAAAACTGAAATACAAGCTATATCTACCCACATCCTAGCCTACCCACAAGCTTGAAGAAGAGGGGAGGCCGTACCACTTCCCCTCTTACACCTCAAGCTCAATCTAACAAGCAAACAAGAAAAACAAAATGATCTACTTAAGCTAGAAAAAGACTAGGGAGTAAAAAATAGCTACCAAGTTCCCCCAAGGGGTTATTGAGTGTTGTATGTGTCTTTTTGGGGCAGCCAAGAGCCTCCTATCAGATCTGATGTACCTGTTATAACAGCAAGGTCTTCTTGCTAGGATGGCTACATACAACCAAGCAAAGGTAAGGAAAAGCTTGCCCTTTTGGGACAAGGATTTTCCACAAGATAAAATAAAATTTTAAGATATTATTGACCTATCTATACAATATATGCTAGCTGAAAAGTGAGATGGATGTATAGCAAATAATAGAGCAATGACAATAATCAAGATGGCTGAAGTATGTGAATCCTCAAGAGACCCTTCCCTTCTAGAAGGTCTTCTCAATGAAACATTGAAAGCTAACCTGCAATCCTCCATCAAGATCAAGCATATACTAGATAGAATGTTAATGCAATAAACATAAACGACACTTCAATTTAAGTTATGCATCAAGATTCATAGGATAAAAGGGCATACGCACCATCTAACCTACCCAAATAACACTTTATTCAAGATCTAATATAGCATGATTCATAAACGAAAACACAACAAAGTTACCTCCATATGCATAAGAGAAACAAGCACACGCATTATCCTTCTTGTTGTCCTCCAAAGCTTCTTGAATCTTATTACCAAAAGAAATAGATCTTGCAGAGGAATACTCCAAAACCTAAGAGCTAGAATGACATGAAAATGAATGAGATGAGAGAGAGAGAGTAGTAAATCAAGTAGCATAAAAATAGCTCAAGATATGGTAGGTTGGGAGAGAGAAGAGGGATCTATTTATACTTGGAGAGGCAAACCTACCGTTCTTGGATCTAAGCCAAGTGTCCACCACCAAGCAATAGAGTAGATCTCTAGTCTAGGGCACACTTCCTAGGGTTTGCATAATAGATCTAGGGTGTAGAAAAATAGAAAAATTAAGTAGATAGATCTAATGGCATGGAGAAGGTGTGGGATTTGTGCTAAGGGAGATGGAAAGCCTCAAATAATTTTTAAAATAATTATTTGTTGAGTTCCAAGGTGAGGGAGGGCGCACCTCTTGGGATGATGAGAAGAGATGAGGGGTTAGGAATAGGTGTGAGGTGTTGGGATTACACAATGGGTAAGGGAGAGGCATGGGATCTGTGCCAAAGCAAGGTGAAGAGTCATCTCAAATAAAAAAAAACGTAACTTTCATTGGAGAGAGGAAAAGGAGGGCGTAACTCTCTTGGAGAGTGCTCCCCTTGATAAAAAACTAACCCAAATGCAAGTATGTGTAAGGTGGAGTAAGGGGGATCACCTCTAGGGGTGATAAGAAGGTTAAATGAAGTGAAAACTTAGGAGAGGGGGCCACACCAAAGTCACAATTAAATTAAAAAGTGAAAAGCGTCAATCCCCTTAGGGGGGCGCAACTTTTGAGTGTGGGGGTTGGAAAAGGGGTTAGACAAGGTTGAAAAGGGTTGGGAGGCTAAGGTTATTCTTAGGGGGTCTTTCTCTAACCATCATTTCAACATTTCACATCATCTAACTCATTATTACAATTTTTACATCATGCCATGTTTAGACTTTAGCAATTAAAATTGTTGTTATAGACTGACTGACACTGTAGGTGGACTAACCCATGGCTAAAGTTGTCCGACCGAGCTGAAACTTGGTAGGTGCTATTCCATTTCTTTTGAGCACAAATACTCCTATCAAAAGTCCAAGGATCTAGTTTTTACAATTATAGCTCAAAAATAATTAATTAATTAATTAAACCTCCAAACTTAGGAAAATTTAATTAATTAAAAAAAACTAACCTAGACTCGATGGAATTGCACGAAACTTTCTATGATGTCTTGCATGGTCATTTACAATGAATTCCCTATATAGTTATCAAAACATAAGCCCACTGCAACGCCGTTCACCACTTTGGAGGACATATGTAAAGTGCGAGGGAAAAACTCAAGGGAAATCATTGAGGCTGGAAGGCCCAATGATAACCTGAGGATAAAAAACTCTCGGTGAAAGGAACTCTCCCAGTGAACCGCTGCCAAGGTAATTGACCTAGACATGACTCATGCAGACCTATTACATTATTAACCCACGCAGGGGTGCGGAGATTCCAAGTACAAAAAGAAGTGCTGGGCTAAACATAGCCCTGTAGAACCAAGAATCTTCAATAATACTGTATCTGACGATACATCTCTTCATGGCACATGAGTTGACCACCGGTGCTAAATGGGCGGTCGACAGGGCTCCTCCAAGTTGCCACACGTGCCAACTGCCCTGTCCATTTGCCAACATGCTCATGATGATGTCATAACCCTCCTGGTGACGTCCTGTGCCATCTAGAGCCAATGTCCCTCTGAAAGTGGGTCAATCCCCCTAGGCCAAGCAGTGTCGAGGTACCTCTGGTGGAACATTCTCTTCTTCTCTGGTGAAAAGCCTCTGATCATCCTCTGCCCTATCTCTGCCCCCTGATGGCGTCTCAACATCCATCTGGTGGGCTCTTAAGCCCCATGGAGGTATGAACTGATCATCTCCCATGTGTACCAGTCCAAATAGTACTTGTCTGTCGGGCATGGTCCTGCACATCAAAGGCTACACCCTCCATGGGCTCATTAGTCACAGGGATCATAGCAATGTCAATCACATCTCATCATTAATATTATTAAACATATGCATAAAATCCCTAATACATCTGTCAATAGCTCAAAGAAATTACACAAGCCTGCTATACAAATCTGGAGGAAAGGACAAGACGTTCTATTGGGCTAGTGTCCATCGGAAAAGGGGAGTTCCCAGAAGAAAACCTCATCAAAACCATGTGAGTGGGTGATGTCGTTAGGGGAAGTCCAAACATGTGGGTACAGTGAGGTCCAAGGATGCAATGTGTTGTCTGTGGGTGCCTTTGTAGAAGGCGAGCTGTACCTGTCATGGATGCATTCTTTCCAAGCCCATTCTTGCCTTTATTCTTTTTATTCTTTTATTGCTTTTCTTTTTTTGTTTGTTCAAGAGCTAATCAGGGGACAATGCCCTGGCATGGTGACTAGTGGTGGCAGTGTTACCCACAAGTACTTTTACAGAAATGAAAGGCTGGCTCGTGATGAGACCCCCTTTCCCTTGGCCATGCAACCAAGAGTCACTGCCCTCGCGTGGTAACCAACTGGTGGCAATGTCATACTGCTAGGTACCCATGGACCTAATAGGCTGGCTCGTGATGAGACCCCCTATACTCTGCCTAGGTCTTGTTTTATTATTTTCTTTCGGGTCCCTCTAGTTTTTTGCTGAGAAGCCTTTTATTGTTTTCTCAGGGATCCCTGGGCGAAGCATCTTGAGGTCTTATTTTAGGCTTTTATCTCTTACCGGCTTGCTTTTACCTTCTGGTCCTTTAGCCCCTTCTTCCCACGAGACAAGGTGCAATCCTAAAGAAAGGTCAACCCAATGCTTGGACAAGGGGAGTGGGACAAGAGAGCAGGAAATAAGATGAAATAGTGGTGTTATGATGGGAGCAGACGATGCCTTTTCAGAAGTCCCACCAGTGGCAAACCAAAACCTATGGAGAAAGGCTTGCTAGGACACTTTGTGAATCCCCCCAAACATGGTCAAGTGGGCAAATGTAAGATCCAAGCAGTTGTTAGAAATAAAAGGAATCAGATGCATATATTTAAAGGTTTTAATGATCAAAGGTGACACATACCATGATACCTGGACCAATTACCTCATGGAGCAAGAACTCTTTTTGATACAGGACCAAGCCGATGGTGATGGATGCTACTGCTGCTGACAGGATATGGATGTTGGAAGAAGAAAAGTTGGGCCCTCCATGGCCATGCTCATGTTAATCCTGCTCTCGGTACTCCATGTTTAGGACCCGTGGACCTCGAGACATGATCTCCTAGTTATCCCTAAAAAGTGGGGATAACAGGACCTAGGGTTTGCTTCCAAAATTATTCTCTCTGTCAAGGTTAAGGTGATCGGGGGTGGCTTCGGCCTATGGTTGGTTGACTATTGCTATATTGTCTATGGTTAAACGAGCACACCTATTATTTCTAACAGAGAGAATGAATATCAAAGTATCTCCCTGAACTCGCAAGCAATTTGTTGGTATGGATCTTGTATTGAGCAATAATGGCAAAAGGTTTTCCCTAATTAGACTACTCCGCACAAATCAAGTCCCTTTCTGAATCATGCCAAGATCAAACAAATGCTTGCGAGGCCGAGAGCATAATAGGGGCTTGATGGAGAAGGTTCGTTGCTTTGCCAAATTGAAACAACTTGAAATGAACTTGAAAAATGAAAAATAAGCTAACTAATCTAAAATGAAAAATGAATGTTTTGCTTTGTGTCTTGGTTCCAAAGATGACCGAACATTAGAACGAGAAGCAGATCTTGTTTGAAGCCTGACTATGTCTTTCATATTTAGACTTGGTATTCAACACCAAGTATACCTTGTAAGAGATGTTGAAGTCCTTGTAGACTCAGAAGAAATCGAGAGTAAGCCTGATCTCAGAAAGGATTAGATGAAGAGACAACTCCCATGAATAGGAGACAGATGTTGTGAGAAGACTAGATCGTAGCTTCATAAACTTCTAGGAGATATGAAAACTCTTGGGAAGATTCCCTTGTTTCAGTAAGAGAGAAGAAAGCCAGTCAGAAAGACTAGGATATGGATTCTTCCGTGAGACTAGAAGAAAAGTCAGTTTTGACTTCCAATATTGATCTATACAGATCAAACATGTTGCAGATGTACACAGCCTGATGTGTGTCTAGAGGAATCTCCCAGCAAAAGGGAGAAGACTATGATGAGACACTTATTGAAGAAATAATTTCAGTTCTTATGAAGACAACCGGAACAACTGTGATTCATATATAGTATGAAATGCAGGGGGAGCAATCCCCATATTTAAAATTGA
Organism: Picea engelmannii; assembly: GCA_009831015.1. Classification (NCBI taxonomy): domain Eukaryota; kingdom Viridiplantae; phylum Streptophyta; class Pinopsida; order Pinales; family Pinaceae; genus Picea; species Picea engelmannii. The sequence goes on along the minus strand of ML790748.1, from coordinate 41,811 downwards.
GTGGCAGATGGTGCCGTACATTAGTCAGGTCATGGAGACATGACTACGATGAAAGATAGCATTACCCCCATGAAAGAAGAAGAGCTATCTTTAGTATCAGTTATTGAGCCACCCTCAGTTTCAGATGAAGCTATTGCTGTGATAGAATAAGAGGAGTTACTCTCAGACTTTAGCAGCCACAGTGAGGATGAAGCAATCATTCTTAGCTTTAGAGCAGGTGCAGGTGCAGGTGCAGAGTCCCAATTCCAGAAGGAACATGTGCAGAAAGAGGAGAGGACATACTCTCAAGCAGTGAGACAGATAGTCCTTTGCAGAGAGCACATAGAGAGAGCACATGATTGTGCAGATTTAGTTGCAACTAAGCAAGTGTACTAGATTGGTACAATGTACTGAGAAACTTTGAGTTGAGTATTGAAGATAGAAAGACTCATGTCTGCCAGTTGAAGGAAGCTCTGTATGTGTTGAAGCAAGCTCCTAGAGCTTGATATGGTAGAATTGACAGTTTCCTGAAGAGCTTGGGCTTTACCAAGAGTAAAGTTGATTCTAACCTTTATCTCAAGGTTATGAATGATGAGCTAGTGATATTACTACTATATGTAGATGATGTATTTCTGACAAAATGAAGAAAATCTCATCACGGATTGCAGAAGAAGCTCGCCACAGAGTTTGATGGAAGACCTAAATGCATTATCTCTTAGGTCTTGAAGTTTGGTAGAGCACAGAGATAATCTTCCTTAACCAAGGGAAGTATGCAGTTAAAATGAAAAGGGTTGACATGTTGAAATGCAAATCCATGTACACAACCATGGAAACGAAGTTGAAGTTCCTGGTAGATACCTCGTCAGAATTGGTTGATGTTACTCTGTATAGACAGATTATTGGTTCAGTGATTTATTTGACGAATACCAGGCTAGATATATGTTTTTCCTTAAGTCAGTATCTGGTAGAATCCAGACGTATTCATCTTGATGATACAAAACATATGATGAGGTACCTTAAGGGTACATTAGATTGTGGTCTCAGTTATAATGGAGATCATGACTTCAGACTGAATTGTTACACCGATTCAGATTGAGCTAGAAGTGTTTCTGATAGAAAGAGCACTTCAGGATGTTGTTTCAGTCCGAGGTCAACCATGATCTCATGGCAGAGTAGGAAGCAATTCAACATGGCTCCGAGCACGACATAAGCGGAATATATTGTTGCATGTTCCGCCAATTGTGAAGTTGTATGGCTTCGGATGTTGTTGACATATATATCTGATCTGGAAGCCACCGTGACTCTATGTATTAACCAAGTTGTATAAAAATGATGGAGAACCATGTTTTCCATGATGAGTCGAAGCACATAGAGATCCGGTATCACTTCACCCATGATATGATGCAGAGAGGAGCTATAAAACTCTAATATGTTGACACAGATGAACAGTTTGGTCCTCCAACTTAGGCTGGTATGTTACCCCAGCGCAGGTTGGTACTCCAACGCAGACTGGTATGCTACCCCAGCACAGATTGGTATGCTACTCCAACGTAGACTGGTATATTACCCCAGTGCAGGTTGGTATGCTACTCCAACGAAGGCTGGTACGCTACTCAAGTGAAAATGTTGATGATATTGTGTAGTTCGAAAGGACCTCCCTCGGAAGGGGGAGTAGTGTGTTGTTGAGATTCCAGCTTAATTGATGTGTTGTGATTCCAGCTTAATTGTTGTTGCCATCTTAATTGCTGTGTTGAGATTCCAGCTTAATTGTTGTGTGGTGTTGTCAGCTTAATTGCTGTGTTGAGATTCCAACCTCGTGCTGTGATGATGTGTCGGCCTTGTGATGTGATGATGTGCCAGCCTCATGCTGTGATGATGTGACCAGCCTCGTGTTGTGATGATGATGTATTAGTTTCATACTAATCCATGTTGATGTAGATGATGATATCATTCCAACTCTCCATTGTGAATGACGATGTGGATGATGAGAAAAACTTTCGATGATTTATAGATACGCCAGTCAGTGTTCCAATATGCTGTTGATGATGCTGCCCTCTCTCTCGCCTGATGCTGTTGTAGAATACCCTTCTTGTTAATGGGGAGTGTTGAAATATTGTAACTGCAAAGAGTATTCTAATTATTATTGATGTATTATTCATTAGATCAATCCCCTTTTGTGGATTGATCATGTCGGGTATTATAAATGACCAAATCCCCTTTTGTGGATTGGTTAAACCCTAATTGTAATAGGCTAAATGAAAAGTTGGCCACAAAATATATTAAAGTGGTTATAACCACCCAGAATGAGAAGTCGGCCTAGCCAGTGAAAAGACACCCCAGTTCAGCGCCTGCCAGATTGTATAAATAAGAGAGGCTAGCGCCTCATTTGTTCACTCACTCACTTGATGATCAAAGCGCAAGTATGGAGCAGTAGTTGGAGAAGAAGAGAGAGAGAGAAGCACATTCTTGGGAGAGGACTTTCTGTATTTGTTTGAGTTATCTCTTGGCATTGTATTGTCTATCTATATTAAGGAACTTTTGCTGGGCTTTCTCCCCCATGAGGGTTTCCCAAGATAAATGATGTGTCTCTTGTGATTGTGTATTTCTCAGTGATCCTATTTATGCTATGGTTATCTAATGAAATAAAAAGAAACCTAATAATAGCTTAAACCTTAACACAAGATAGGACCACAAGGATGCCAGGTAAGCTTCAATTTCAAATTTTGTTTCTTCCTTTCTATATATTATATATGACATTTATTACTTGATGGAAATTCGAAATATAATTCGTTGTCTTCCTTTCATTTTATTCATTGTAGATGTCTGGTGGAAGCACTATGGTGGAAAGCTCCCAGAGCTGTAGAAACTTGTCATTTGAGTGTTTAGTCAAACTTGCAGTTCTTCAGGGTGTGAGCACAATTGGAGTGTCTTTGAAAAGATACACTCCAAGAAGCACAACAGGTTAGAAATGTTAAAAAATGCAATAATCAAAATTTAAATTGTTTATATATTTTTTAATTTTAATTTTAATTTTTACAATTTAGTATTTAGTATTTTTTTACCATCACTAACTATAGCTTTCAATGTTCATACAGGTTAGGTACCCAACGCCTTAGTGACTTGGTATATGTGTACTGCAATCTAAGGTTGTGGGTGAAGCAACTTGACAAAGAACCTGACATAGAAGCCATTTCATTGGATAACATTGACACCACCAGTCAGTGGAGGGTGGAGATTCAGGAGCCTGAGATGGAGGAGGCCCCCGAGTGGTTGGAGGAGCATGTAGATGATTTGATGGAGGAGGGGGCAACGGAGGAGGAGGAGGAGGAGGACGATGTTCCACTTCCAGTGGATACAGAGGCTGAGGAGGAGATTGAACTTCCAGTGGATCCAATGCCACCACCACCTCCACGGAGAGCCATACCTGGAGTTGGACTTGGGTCCATTGGGACTGGGAGGAGGCAACACAGTTTTCCTTCCACCTCGTCCCCATCACTTACCACCTTAGATGGATCATCTGGAGCAGCTGGATCTTCCACTCCAAGCTCATCTAGAGTACCTCCACGACCACCTACTGCTTCCAGAGGAAAATTGGTGCCCTTTACCCGTAAAAGGGCTAGAGCAGCACTACCTAGAGGGAATCAATGATTTGGATTCCTATGATCTATCATTTTCATTTTATCATGTACTATTTAGTATCTGGATGCCTCATGATGATTCATCTCATGAGATACATTTATTTTGATCATTTGATGTGATTTTGTATCTACTATCATCCTATCAGGAACATGTTTCAGAATTTTCAGCTTAATAACGATATGTGACCACTTGACATCTTATGCATCTTATTTATTGGTTGTATTTTCATATTTATGTAGCAAAGTGCTTATTTGATGTTGTTGTTGTTTTACAAGTTTAAAAAATTGAAAAAAATGAGTGTTTTTGTATTTTTTTGAGGTCTTGCAACATTTTCTGACATATTCCGACATTTTCCACCGATGTTGCCGAGAAGTTACATTCCGGACCCTTGCCGACACTTTCCCCGACATGACATATACAGCATTGCTATTTATAGAGGAGATGCTCAACTTTCTTTACATTAAAATATTAATTTCCTAGGCTAAAATCCCCTAATCTAGTCTATGGAGGGGCAAAAGGCCCTCTTCTTTAATTAACTAATTTGAAAATACAAAAAATGGGCTTTTTAAGCCACTTGTACAAAAATCAAGGGGCACAAGCCCTCAAAATGACCCATCTCCATAAATGAGGGGAATAGAAGGGGTCATCGGCGCAGCATCCAACCTCCAAAGGCCCTTCAATACGAATGGATCCTTTAACAAGTCTTCAATTGTCCAAGTCGGCCCTCCAATCAGAATCAACACTGTAGGTCGGCTCCAAAAATAGGTCTCCTATATTCATGTATACAGGTCGGCTCTCAACTTTAGCTTCAATGCTGTATGAGCATTGAGTATATATATATATATATATATTTGTAGGTTATAATCCCCACATGAAACACCTCTCTGTGCAATTTTCTCAGTCATGCCTGCGATTATTGGTGCTCTTGGACAGATTTCACAAAAACGTTAAAAAAAAATAGCTGTATTGATTCAACCCAGATTACTTCTGCCAATTCAGAAACCCATGCTCAATCTCAGAATGTACGAAATGAATAATCCTGGATTGTGAGAGACTTCACTTTCCTGAGATGCAACAATTTCTGAAATCTTCAGTTATTTTAGGTTCTGCGTTAGCTCTGTCATCCTCATCTACATACAGGTCCCCATTTTCTGCTGCAGTCAAATTAATGTCATATGCAACTTCAGTCCTGGTTTGGGTTTCAACCAATTTCCTCATGGCTTCATATACATCTTGAGGCTTATAGTATATGAGTTCTACACATTTTAAGGCCATCTTTGCAGCTTCCCTCATATCTTGGACCTGCTCAACATAATCCTAAACATTCTGAGCAAGGACCATAAATAAAGGTTCATCTTGGAGCCTCTCAACATACTCCTGAGTGTGGGGATCAAAACATTGCAAGCTTTTGAAGAGTTCACTGTCAATTCTGTCAAGAAATGCAACCATATTAGCCCACACTCTAATTGTTCCCTGACGATTTGTTGCTTTCTGATTTTCCTTCTCCACCGAATCATCCATGACTATATTTGGGTTTTGAGCCAAAATATCAAGCATGACAAGAATATTCTGTAAACATTTCTTCTAGACGGGAATCAGCATATGTGTGCTAAGACTAGGGTTTACATAAAACTGCGCAGATACAACACCGACCAAAACCTCTAGCTTCTGTGCAGGGTTTTTTTGCTATCCTAGTCAGGTATGTAAGTTGTTCTTCTGCACTTCTTGCAACGATATAATATGCTTGGTTTCTGCTCTACCTTCACCTGGGACTCATCAGTTTCCATTGGAAGTGTTCTGTCTGTGAAAATATTGCTCCTCACAACTTTGCCTTCCATATCAATTGAATCTCCTAATGAAAGCTGGTCAAATCCTTGTCGGGACTTCAATATGTAATAGTGTGAATACAAGAGCTATGAAATATTCTAGGTTGCAAAAGTGGGAAAACCTTCTTGTTCTGGTGTGGGACTTTCGTCAAACACTTAGGCTGTAGGTGTCTTCTCACTGTTAAATCCTCCTTTTTCTACTGTGGCAATTTCATTGGTTTTTCTGAAGTGCTGTGAGTGGTTTATATGTAATTTAAGTGTGCCAAAAAAATCCCTATTTAACACAGAAATCAATGGAAAAGCCACTACACAGCTGATATAATTGACATACACAGCAGATATATATTTATTATTTATCAGCGAATAACCCAGCAATAACATTATTAATAACTCACAGGTTTGATTGATACATCTCAGATAAGGGTTCTTTATGTGCTGGAAGACTATTATTGTCATGGGATTGCCTTCCAATGACACCTTTGCTGCTCCCAAAATCGTTGTCTCACTGAGATAAATCGCCTTCTATTCCCAGAACTCGATCTGATATAGATACTACAGTTCCAACAGAAAAATACGATCTTTCCTTCAAGGAGGAGCGGCCTGTGTGCAAGAGAACTTCAGTCTGCTGTCTAACTCAGCTTTGGGAATGAGAACTCAGCTTCCTAGCCTCAAAATTGTGCCTAGCTCACAATAAAACAGCCCAGCGTGAAAACCCCACGAATTTCTTTCAACAAAATGCGCCCAGCAGAGGAGAAATCACGCCTTTACCCACAACACGACCCCCACTCTATTAAACTCGACCCCAAGGAAGATATACGACCCAGCTTCAAGAGAAAACTCAGCCCATAGCGAATAAACTCAGCCCACTCTATAAATTCGCCCTCCAACAAGTCGACTCAGCCTCCACAAGAAAAATTGACCTCTACAAACAAGAATCAACTGTGGAATGACGAGATTCTTAGTTACATTGAAGAACAATGAAGAAGTCTGTGTGATCTCCTCCCTTTGACCAGCTAGGGTGGATAGTTTCACCACCGAAACCAATCACCAAGATGGGTTTCCAGCTGAAACCCTCGCTAGCTCTCCGAGCTCTTCTCCAAAATCAATTTTCTAAATGAATAGTCAATAATCCCTTTTCCAAACCCCATCCGTCCTTTTTACTCTTCCACTTTTCTTTTTCTCCATTAATATATTCATTTAATTAATAATTGGAGAGAAATACCCTCAAAGAGGGGTTTAATATTAATAAACTCACTTTTCCTAAGTTTTCACTTTATAATTCGAAAGTGACTTTACCAATATCATTTCCCTAACTCATCCGTCTAATGGTTTACGAGAAACTGTGTAAACCACCACGGTATTCTGATAACCTAGGGACGATGGGACATTACAGTCCTCCCTGCCCAAATTTGCTTGTCCTCAAGCAACTTCAAACCTGGAAACTGTAACACTTGCTCGTTTTCCTAAGTAGCATCCTCCACCGGTAGATCCTTCCATTTCACCAAAAACTCTCTGACCACCCTGTTACGGAGCTTCCTCTCCTGTACCTGTAAAATCTCTTCGGGGCTTGTGGCCAATCGCCCCTTGTCATCCAAAGGGGGTAACTCATGTGAGGCAACCACCTGTTGTCCTATTACCTGCTTAAGGCAAGATACGTGAAACACGTTATGAATTTTGCTCCCCTCAGGTAGCTCCAGTTCGTATGCAACCTGCCCCACCTTCCGAGTTATCCTGTAGGGCCCATAGTAGCGAGGTTTGAGCTTCTCGGCCCCCTTCTATTTCAATGAAGATTTCCGGTATGGCTGTAGTCGAAGGAACACTAAATCTCCCACCTCGAACGAGCGCTCGTTCCTGTGCCTGTCCGCATACATCTTCTGTTGATTCTGGGCCACCCTCATGTTCTCCTTCAATGCTCTCAGAATATCCCGGCTGTCCTGTATCCAATCTCTGGCCTTCGGTGCCCTACTGTCATCGAAAACAACGTCTGCAAAAGTCATGGCCTCGTAGCCGTAGAGTGCCCGAAAAGGGGTCATGCCAATGGACATGTGATGGGTGGTATTGTAACAGTACTCCCCCAGGTGTAACCACTTCACCCAAGCTCTCTGCTGCCCATAAATGTAGTTTCGCAAATAACCTTCCACCCATTTGTTCATGATCTCTGTCTGTCCGTTAGTCTGCGGGTGGTAACTAGTGCTCGGTGTCAACTCGGTACCTACCAACCTGAAAAGCTCCTGCCAAAAACCTCCCATGTACCTGTTGTCTCTATCACTGATGATAGTTTTGGGCAACCCATGCAAACGGAAAATTTCTCTGAAAAATAGCTCGACCACCTGTGTTGCTGAGTAGTCTGAAGGAATAGCGAAGAAGTGAGCAAACTTGGTGAGTCTATCCACCACGACATAAATGCAATCCTTCCCCTGCACCCTGGGTAACCCGGTGATGAAATCCATGGAGATGCTTTCCCATTTCTGATCTGGAATGGGCAATGGCTGTAATAATCCGGCCGGATGGGTGTGCTCCACCTTGTTCTGCTGGCAAACTCCGCACTCCTGTACGTGCTTCAGTATGTCTCCCTTGAGGTTTTTCCAAGTGAACCTCTCCCGGACCTGCCTGTAAGTCTTCAGGAACCCCTGGTGTCTTGCTAACGGTGAATCATGGGCTGCCTGCATGATCTTCTGCCTGATGTGCGAACCTGGAACCAAATAAATTCGGTCTTTGTAGTAGATGACATCATCCACCACTCTGTACCTGTCATCTGTAACTTGTCCGTCCAAAACCTCGCAAGCAAACTTGTTCTTGGAATACTCTACCAATAGAAGACTCTTCCAGTCTTCCGATATGTCCATCAAAGATAGAGTAGGGGGCATCCTAGAAAGAGCGTCGACTACCACATTGTTCTTCCCCTTCACATACTCAATCTCAAAATCGTAGGCTTGGATCTTACTCACCCACTTTTGTTGTCTATCATTCAGTTCCTTATGCTCCAAGAAGAATCGGAGGCTGTTGTGATCCATCTTGACCTTGAACTTGTTGCCTACTAGATAGTGCCGGAATTTAGCCAATGCATGCATGATGGCCAACATCTCTTTATCATAAATAGAGTAGAGCTTCTCGTAATCTCTAATCTTTCGACTTTCGAAAGCTATGGGATGATTCTCCTGCATAAGCAAAGCTCCAATACCTACTCCCGATGCATCACACTCCAACACGAAGGGTTGGGTAAAGTCCGGAAAAGCTAAGACCGGGCACGAACTCATGATGTCCTTCATCCTATCGAAGACTGCCTGTGCCTCATCTGTCCACTCAAAGGCCCCCTTCTTGGTCAAATCTGT
>ML790747.1:624485-635370 GCA_009831015.1 Picea engelmannii | reverse complement strand
TGTAGCCAGTATTATCTTAGAAAATGAAATCTAAGTTTAAACCGATTTGATTCAAAAAGATAACATGAATGTAATAAGAGGGAAAAACCGTTTTACCATTTCAACCAACGACTAAACATGGATCAGAATAGCTCAAAATTGATTATGGCATTAACACTATCCACATTTTTTATCACAATGTTACCTGTCTTCTTAAGGTGTTTATCTTGTCTCTCTGTGTTTTCTTTGAGGTCAAGATTTTATTTTCTCAATAATTCACTCTAAGATGTGAGTGTTTTAATCCGAGCCCGGAGGATGGGAATATCAGTGTAGTATCGTTCAATCCAATGTAGGAAAACCTCACATTGTATAGGAGGAACAATATTTTGGCGGAGTGTATAGTCAAGCCTGGTTGTATCGACATTACCTGTTACATGACCTTGACCAAGCCTAATACTAGTGAACCCATATTTACCCTCGATACACGGTGTAAGATTATTAACAAATTCATGCAATTGAGTAGGATCAGATCTTTGACAATCTGGATCTTCTTCAGCCAGGAAATCTTCAACTTTGGGATTCGAGAGCTCATTGAACGCGATTGGGTCGATTGAGCTCAAATGAGGTTTAGTTTGATTCATTAAATTTCTCGAAATAAGACAACCAACTCTTTTGTTCTGAAACCCTAAAGCCATGTGTTTTTGTTTTGTCTGATTGCAAGATTTTTTTATGTCGGATTTTACAGTGGCGTTATGGCCAACATCTAATTCATGCATAGGGGTTTCAATCAACTCAGAACCAATAACCTATTTCTCATGTGAAGACGGACTGGACATTGCCTCGTCTCGAGGGTTTCTAAGAAGAGAATCTGGCTCATTATTTACAATGTCAAACTTCTTTCTTATCAGTGGTTCACCCGAAATAGGGGTTTCTATAGGAATGGTTGTAGAAAAACCATTTCTTCTTAAAAATCCATCCCAACAATCACCTATTATAGTCAAACGGTGAATCAGAAGCATTTTAATTAAGCCATGGTGAAAAAGACTAGAGTCGAGGCTCTCTCTCTCTTATACCTTTTAGACATTTTGTACAAGCTTATCAACAGATAAAAAGGCACATTTAATTGAAAACCTATGAAATGCATAAGCAGTCGTATATGATAAATAAAAACTAAATCATAACGACCCTCACAGGTCACAAACTATTTGAGGATCAACAACAGACCAGGCCATCTAGATTTAACCAAAGAAATAGGGATACCTTTTTCACAGCAATTGATTTTCCTAGAAGTCATGAAGAGGCTCCATGGCACTTCTTGTATCTCACAATAAAAGAAAAATTATTCTAGAGATCAAGTTTGATGAGTCAAACAAGTACTAAAATAGTATTGCAATACTCTTGAATTGTTCATCAAATAACAAATCCATCTTTTCGTGAAGAGCAAGGAGCTAGGGAACATGCCTAGGAAGGACAATCCAACAAATAATAATAAATAATGTCTAAGAGAGGTTCTCTCTAAGGAATGGTGCAAGGTAATTGCAACCATATCCCAAAAATAGTAAACAATAACCTCCAACAAGTGTGCCCTCCAAAAGGAGTTTACCCCTTTGAAGTGGACTGTATTCATTGACATTTTATCAATCGTAAGGTGTTGGATCATAAAATTTGGTATCATAGCATTGATCATAGGGTTTTTTGGCTTCAAACAAGTCATCTTGGAATTTTCCCTATAACTTGTTTTTTTTTAATGCTTCAGAAAATGAAAATTGGATGTTACTCATAAGGCATATCCAAGTACGTCTGGTAAACATTTCAAGTTCCAGTTCATTATACTTTAGGAGATATAACCTATGGAATATAGGGGTTTTGCATGGTTTTTAACTCATCCCGAAATTTCAAACTATGAAATTTTCATAATCTTGAGAAGACATAGAAAATTACATGTGGAAAATTTTTCATAAATTGAATCATTATAATTTGTGAGATATATCTTGTGGAAGTTTGGGATTTTTACTAATCCTGAAATTAGTCTTAAACAAGCCATTTTGGTATTTGTGCTATAACATATTATCAGTGAAGGTTCAGACTGTGAAATTTTCAAGAGTTTAAAAAGTCATATTAGAGTACTACATGAAGAAATTTTATACTCAGAAGGGTTAAAAGTTCAAATATATATCAACACAAAGGTTAATCATCCAAGCATACTCCAAATTAGGGTTTGAGAGGTACGTAACTTATAATCAGCATAATTTTTTATTGGAAGATCCATTTTTTGTGATTCAAAATTTGTGAAAAAAGAGGAAAAAGAGGAGAATTATAATTTTCTCACATGGCTCCAAAGGATCCTCCAAAACGTTATTCACCAAATAAACCTCTATAGATATCAACCATGACTCAATAAGAAAGATATGAAAATTTTCACCAAATTGAAAAGATGGAAAAGAATATGAATGAAAATAGTGCACATATGGATAATAAGATGGCTGCAAATAAGTTTCAAATGGAAAATAAGATGAATGAAAATATGGAACAAATGGAAAAGAAGATGGAAAATTTGATGGATAAAAAGGTGGAGGAATTTCAAAATTCAATTTTACAAAGCTTAGATGGGAGACTTCCCAAAAGCGACATTGTGACTAAAGTGAATCAGGAAAATAAAGTTAGTATTCATGTTGAACAACCTACGGGTAATAAGAAATGTTCAATTTATTTAACTCAAATAGTGGAGATAATTATGGTGGGATCATAAATTCAAATTTCCCAAGATTGAATTAAATAAGTTTGATGGAATAGAAGCCTTTACATGGGTGAACCAAATAGAGCAATATTTTGAACTGCATAATATTATGGATGATAAGAAAAGGATTCACATAGAAACTTTGAACTTTGAGATAAAACCATATCAATGGTATCAATGGGTAATTAAAAGGAATCTCCATTGTTATCATTATACTTGGGGTTTATTTACAAGAGACTTAGAAGCACAATATGGGAAAGTTTGGGAACAAGACTACTTCAGTCAATTCACAAGAATGAAGCACTTAGGTGATATTGAAGATCATAATTCAAAATTTCAAGTATTGGCCACAAGGGTGGATGAAATAAGTGATGAAAATTTGTTGGAATATTACATGGGTGGATTAAAAGAAGACATTAAACATGATATTTTCCTAAAACATCCTAGAAATATTATGGAAGTTATGAAATGTTCTCATCATATTCAAGCCAAGAATAAGGCTACATGCAAGTATACCATTGGCGCATATGCAGGAAGAAAATATTATTTTGTGGTTTATAATACAATCGTACCTCAACCGACAAGGTTGACACCTTAGCAAATGGATGAAAGAAGATAAAAGAGACTATCTTTCAATTCTGACAGCTAGTACAGTAAGGGGGATAAATGCGGTGAGAATGAATTATTCTACATAGGATGTGAAGAGGAAGAAGATAAAGAATTGGAACCATCAAAATATATAGATATATAAGACACTACTCCAACAATATATTGTCATGCATTAGTCGGCATAAGTACTCCACAAACCCTCAAGATACAAGGATACATCAAAAAGAAGAAAAGTAACAATGTTGATTGATTCTAGTAGTACCCATAACTTCATCAATTACAAATTAACAAAAGATCTCAATTGCTTTGTATTTCTAGCATCATAGTTTCAAGTAATGATTGCATATGGAGGTACCACAAATTGTGCTAGGAAGTGTCATAGTATTAAGCTCAATATGGAGGAGTATTTTTTGGACAATCTCATGATTTCAATCCAAATTTGTGGTGTTGATGTCATATTATGGGTCCAATGGTTACAATCATTGGGAACATTGACCCTTAATTTTCAATATATTTTCATGATATTTTCCTTATAAGGCAAGGAAATTGAGCTTAGAGGTATCCAAGGGAAACCCTATATTGTGATAAGCTCTAATAGCATGACAAAATTACTCAGAAATGGGCACCATGGTGTAATTGCACAATTGTGCTCACTAGATGTTCAAACATCTATATCCCCTACTCCAGTGGATCTCCAAATAGTTATCAACAAAACTTTCAAGGTATTTAGAGAGATTCCTAAGGGTCTTCCACATGTTTGAGATCATGACCATAGTATTAATTTGCAACCAAGAAGTGTACCGCCTAATATTAGGCCTTACAGAAAATAGTTACTAACTTAATATGAATTGTGACCTCAAAACAAGAACTCTATCCCTAAAAAACATATTTTTGGTCAAAAACACCAAAATAAACCCTCATTTTTCAAGGTTAAAATTACCACCTTTTTCAACCATGGCCTTAACAACATTGGAATGTTCTTGAAAAAAATATTAAAATGAAGCCCCGAATCAAAAAGTGACACTAACGACAACACCATTTTTTTTTATTTTTGAGGTTATAACTACAACTTCTTTGAAATATTGAACTTGAAAATCATTACCATTGCAACCAAAACCTTAAAGTTGACTCCAGAATCTAAAATTTGTGCTCTGAGTAGCAACCACCTTTTCTTTAGGGATAAAATTACTAGGTTTTGGAAGTCATGGCCTTGACAACCAATACCCCTAGAACCAAAATCTTAAAATCAATCGTGAAATAAAAAAATAGTTTATATTGGTAGGACACTCTTTTTTTAGCTTAAAATTGAAACAATTTAGAAACCTTAGCCTAAAAACTTGGCACAGATGCAAAAAAAATAATAAATATATCATAAAAAGAATAATAAATAAAAAAGAAAAAGAAAAAAAACATGATTTTATTTTTAAGAAAAATGAAAAAAATAAACATTTCAATTTAAAAATATAAAAAAAAACACCATAATTAAAAGAAAAAAGACTAGTTTTAAAAACAAATATATTAAAATATCATCCTAGGACCACAAACTGGACATGAAAAATTACCCTTTGTTTGAAGACCTGCAAGATATGGATTAATGTCGATATTATTTATATAACAAGGAATTGATATTTAAGAAGAATGCATCATATTTTCATAAAATTATATAGTATTAAAGTGCAACAGTATGTTACATACCATAAATATGTGTTAGCCCTGGGGCATCGTGAATTGTCCATGCAAGTATTCCATGGAATTGAAATTTCTTTTGTCGTATTGGTCTAGAGATGTTGTACATATTGATGTCAGCCCATAACTTTAGTAGCTCGTCAACAAGAGGCTCAATATATACATTCATATATTTCACTTGGTACTTACCTAATTGGGTGAAAGTACACATAATTACTACCTTGTATATATATAAGTAATTATGCAATGAATAAGAAAAATAAAATACAATATTCAAACCAATTTTGTAAACAAATACCTAGAACAATCATCGCCAACATCGTGTGTTCCCTCTTTATTTATTTCCAAGGAGGAAGGTTATTGCTTATAACAAAAATAGGACACATTGAGTAAATAGACTTTCGCTCACCAAATGGATTGACATCGCCAGCTACCAATGAAAGCCTAACATTATGAGGTTCTTCTTTAAAAAATTTCCATATTTCTTCGACGTTCCTAAATACAGAACCATTTGCCTGCATTCGAAGAACACCATCCTCACTTCTGTGGCGTGCATGGTAATCCATAAAATGTGCAATGCTTTGTCACCGAAAAAATGGTTGCAAACGTAGAATTATCAAAATATGACAAAGAACCTTGTGAGGCACCTTTTTGTTACTTGATCAATTCGATATCTATTGATTTGACATTGTGAGCATTTCATTTCTAAAACATATTGTCCATAATATATAATATGATCATTCGGACATGCATCAATAGCCTGATACTCCATTCCAATATCTTTAATAATGGCACACAATTCTCGATATGTGAGAGGTAAGTTATTTGACGATGGTAAGAAAAATTCACATAACAATCAACAACATAAACATTAACTAGTTAATGTAAATAATAATAATAAAAAATATTACATCCTTAATTTACACATTAATTGACACTAAAAATAGAGAAAAATAAAGTTGACCTTTACGTATAATATGTGAAATTATATTATGTACCTTAGGATATATGTGACACAAGTGTTTTAAAAACCATTTAATACCTTCAAGTTCACCAACAACATTATAGAAATGAGAATATTTGTTCTTGAGCCTTCATAAAGGCATTGTTCTGCATTCTCAAGTAGAAGTACATCATGAATGCCATCAATTATTTAGTCATTGATAGGAGCAAAGATGTGTTGGATCAGTCTATTTTTTCCATCATCCTTCTCAAAAATGTTATTGGTGTCATATTCTTCCATAGTATTGACTTGATCTTCAATATCCATACCATATTCCACATCTTGTACAATAATATTTCTACTACTACCTGGAAATATTTATCCGGCAGCAGACACCTAGGAGGATTTATCTTTACATTTACAAACAATCAATAGCATTAGTGTATATAAAAAATATTAAAACGAAAGAAATTTTTATAAATAAAATCAATACAAAGACATATATAATGACTAATTTACCATGGGACGATATGTATGCACCCCTTCACAATGCGCATATGTCCAACAATGTCTTTCAACTATTTTCCTTACAAGTCTTCTTATTTTCAATCCCTTGCATTGATTGCAAGGGAAATAACATTTCCTATTAGTACCAACTTGTGCATCCATTACATCCCTTAACCTAGAAATCGTCCTTTCACTCTCTTCGGGAGTTGGTATTGGGATTTCCTATATTTACAACAAAATCCACTTAAGCAATATAAGTACATTAATATATGAATATATTATTTTGGTACAAATGTCATCGAATTATATTGACACCATATGTACTAGAGAATTAATCCATTTTCATCATAGATTTATTAAAGGTTTATAGAAGTAGTCAACAATTAATCAACATATCAAAACCATACATTTTTACCACATAAGTTATAAATCTTGACTATAATCAAGTAATAAAATCAAACAATAAAAGAGAACTAAACCAAGACAAATTGTATAGTAATTAAATGGAATTGATTAGGCATGTTCATACATATTTCCTAGGGAACAATTTGTGTCACCAAATGAAAGAGGGTATAAGAGTTAGGGATCCAATATGGGTATTTAAAAAGGAGACAAAGTAATATTAAAAATATGTAACCTTCAAAGTACAAAATCTGGGCTATGTAGATCAAGAATTGGATTTGAGGCAAGTAGCACATAGAAAAAAGACTAATAAATCATGCAACGAAAAATGAGCAGATAAAGCTTTTATAATCGTCGCACCTAAAAAAAAATAGTCGAAAACACTCACCTCCATCAATCTTTCGATGAACTTTGACTATGTCAAAGTTGACCAAATCAGTGACCGTTAAACTGTTTTCAAATGGGTAGTTGGCATTCTCTACATTTTTCGATAGATAGACGAACTATCATCAAAATATCGATGGATATAGACATTCGTCGGAAGTTGGACATTCATCAGGGTGCCCAGAAAAAAAAAAATAATAATAATTTTAATATTATGTCATAATTTGCAATGATATGATTGAATGTATCCTTATCGTCAGAAGTTTTTGTCAAATTTTGACCCCATATGTAGTAGTGTATAACAACCCTATATTTAACATAACCTAATAGCCATCTAGGATTAGGTTAAGGTTTTTGTATGCCTCAACCTTTAATTAGTGTTAGGGTTTATGTCCCTCTAGAATATTCTTTAAATTTCACAGGTGACTAGCCCCACACATATGAGTAATGGGGGATGATGTGGCATCCACTTGATACCATGGTGGTCAACAAGGTAGTTCAACTTGTGGGAGGCATAAATTCTATATATGAACTCCGATTGAGGTGATTTCACATCGTTGGAAATATTTCAATGTGAAGAACAGTGTCGATTAAAGTGAGAAATGAAGATGCAAATGATCAATCATGCAATTTGGAAATAAATTTATGAATTTGAATTTGAATGAAAAATGCAAAAAATAACAATCAAATTCTAAAAGGAAAATTCTAGAATGTTATATATACAAAATGATCCTAATATATTATCTAAAAGTGGTGTCTAAGGCTCAAATACAATTTGAAAATGATAAATTTCTTAATTATATCGTGTTGTAAATGCACTTGATTTAAAAAATAATTTTCAGAATGTATAAAATTTAAAATACCTTATTTTATAATAGAAAATTGGGGTCCTAGGTCACTATGCAATGCTAGAAATGCAAATTTCTAAATTAATTTAAGTGTTGAAAATGCACTTAGTTAAAAACAGAAATTTGAAATGAAACTCCAACAAGCATATATACTACTTTAGCCTATTTTAAGATCAAGAAATTGAAATCCTATACTAAAATAATATCTAGAAATTGAAATTTTCTAAAGAAATGTGAATAGAAACTATTAATACTTAAAACAAAAAATGAAAACAATTTCCAGCAAGCTAAACAAAAGAAAAATAGCTAGAAAATAGAAAAATTAAGAGATTTTTTTGGATGGATGAGAGAGGATGACTAGTGCCTAATTAATCTTTGGGATAATGGAATCATTCAGATTTATATAGAGGGAATATCCTAGTCTAAATTCCAGGATCTAAAGGATGCTCTAAAGAATGACACTAATCTCTTATAATGCTGAAAATTAAAATCTAATCTATGCAAGGAAATGACTCTGAGAGGTATTAATTTCAAAACTAAACCAAGTAATGTGTTTTCAATTGTATAGCTAATCTGAGTTACTACGTTCTTGAAACAACAAAAAAACAAATACCTGAAAAAAATGAAATTAAATAACAAGACTGAAGAAAAATCACACCTAGCTATCTACCATTTAAAGTATCTCTTACTAAATGGCCTCAATCTGATCCTTTGGCTTGCATACAAAAAATCCATTCACCAAGAAAAAATATTCACAATGTAGCCTTACATATATAAAAGAAAAAAAAAATCACACACAATATTTTCTCCAAGAATAAGAAATGCTCTATTATAGCTCACTCAACAACATTCATTACAAGTGAGGGGAGCCTCTTATTTATAGAGTTTTGTTCTCAACTACTTCACAATAAAAAAGTAATATTCTAGAGATCAGGTTTGATGAGTCAAACAAGTACTAAAATAGTATTGCAATACTCTTGAATTGGTCATCAAAAAAAAAATCCATATTTTCATGAGAAACAAGGAGCTAGGGAACATGCCTAGGAAGGACCATCCAACAAATAATAATAAATAATGTCTAAGAGAGGTTCTCTCTAGGGAATGGTGCAAGGTAGTTGCAACCATATCCCAAAAATAGTAAACAATAACCTCCAACAAGTGTGCCCTCCAAAAGGAGTTTCCCCCTTTGAAGTGGACTACATTCATTGACTTTTTATCATTTATAAGGTGTTGGATCATAAAATCTGGTATCATAGCATTGATCATAGGGTTTTTTTGCTTCAAACAAGTCATCTTAGAATTTTCTCTATAACTTGTTTTTTGTAATGCTTCAAAAAATGAAAATTGGAGGTTACTCATAAGGAATATCCAAGTACGTCTGGTAAACATTTCAAGTTCCGGTTCATTATATTTTAGGAGATATAACCTATGGAATTTAGGGGTTTTACATGGTTTTTTACTCATCTTGAAATCAGTTTTAAAGGAGTTATCTTAGAATATTCATTGTAACATTTTATTTTAGCAGTTTTAGATATTGAAATTTTGCAGAAGTTGAGACAACATAACTAAGTACGTCTGATCCAAATTTCAGGTTTTGGGTCGTTATGGTTTCATATATATCTTTCGTGTAAGTTGGAGTTTGTGATTAGTCTTGAAATTAGTCTCAAATGAGTCATATTTTTCTTTTTTCTATATACTAATTTTGGTGTAGTTTCAAACTATGAAATTTTCATAATCTTGAGAAGACATAGAAAATTACATGTGGAAAATTTTTCATAAATTGAACCATTATAATTTGTGAGATATATCTTGTGGAAGTTTGGGATTTTTACTAATCCTGAAGTTAGTCTTAAACAAGCCATTTTGGCATTTGTGCTATAACATTTTATCAGTGAAGGTTCAGACTGTGAAATTTTCAAGAGTTTAAAAAGTCATATCAGAGTACTACATGAAGAAATTTTATACTCATAAGGGTTCAAAGTTCAAAGATATATCAAGACAAAGGTCAATCATCCAAACATACTCCAAATTAGGGTTTGAGAGGTACGTAACTTACAATTGGCATTTTTTTTATTGGAAAGATCCATTTTTGGTGATTCAAAATTTGTGAAAAAAGTGGAAAAAGAGGAGAATTATTATTTTCTCAGATGGATCCAAAGGATCCTCCAAACATTTCTTCACCAAATAAACCTCTAGAGATATCGACCATGACTTAAGAAGAAAGAGATGAAAATTTTCACCAAATTGAAAATATGGAAAAGAATATTAATGAAAATAGTGTACATATGGATAATAAGATGGATGAAAAAAAGTTTCAAATGGAAAATAGGATGAACGAAAATATGGAACAAATGGAAAATTTGATGGATAAAAAGGTGGAGGAATTGCAAAATTCCATTTTACAAAGCTTAGATGTGAGACTTCCTAAAAGAAACATTGTGACTAACGTGACTCAGGAAAATAAAGTTAGTATTCATGTTGAACAACCTATGGGTAATAATCCTCAGATGGGGTGCTAGTGGAGAACACACGTCAAGCAGAGCAGCCAGGAGAGAGCCTATGTGGCGTTGGACACATGGCGACCGCGTGCCTCTCCCTCCCACCTACCTCATGCCTTTAATTTCATCTCGCTCGAGACAGAGCGCCATTTCTCTTAGTGCGCCCTACTCTTCCTTACCTTCTATCCGATGGACCAACACCTTCATTCGACCTTTACTCTACACGTGTGATTATATTTGGAATTGCACCATCTCCTCGAGTTATTTGAATTGCATCAAGGGATTCAGATGG
>ML790747.1:596832-622003 GCA_009831015.1 Picea engelmannii | reverse complement strand
TTTCTC
This sequence comes from Picea engelmannii, assembly GCA_009831015.1. Classification (NCBI taxonomy): domain Eukaryota; kingdom Viridiplantae; phylum Streptophyta; class Pinopsida; order Pinales; family Pinaceae; genus Picea; species Picea engelmannii. Next base: position 621,997 of record ML790747.1, on the reverse strand, counting down.
TTAGTGCGCCCTACTCTTCCTTACCTTCTATCCGATGGACCAACACCTTCATTCGACCTTTACTCTACACGTGTGATTATATTTGGAATTGCACCATCTCCTCGAGTTATTTGAATTGCATCAAGGGATTCAGATGGCTCATTCCTTCCTGTTTGTTTTCTTCAGAGCTCGGCCTCCTTCCCAGACTTTCCCTGGTCTATTGTTGCCCTCTCCTGGTATGTTCCTGGTTCATTTTCTCTCTCCTGATGTTTCAGAGATGCCCAGGATTCGAGGGAAGTCCAAACAAGGGTCGGACTGGAAGCCAGGATGAACCTGTTTGGTTTTCCATCCCCCACCCACTCCCTCCCACTTATCCTCCTCCTCCTCAGCCACCTCATCCTCCTCCCTGGTGTAGTTGACCCAAACTCCAACCAACCTCCCTCCCCTCTATGTGTCCCTTGCCAATATATTGGAGGGGATGGAATGCTCAACAACCTCACTGGATTACAACCCAAGACCTTCCGGAAATTCAGCCTTTGCTTCACTTCCAAGCCCATTGTCTCCTCCTAAATATCTGGCCTCCCAGTCACTTCAGGCCCCGCCTCTCGACGCTCAATATCATATGGATGGTCCGGAAGCCAGCCAAAATTCATGTCAGCAACACCACTCTTGAGCTGGCTCCAACGTTGATCCAGACTGTGAATAGAAAACAGGCCTCACATTGCTGCAAAGCCTGGTATTTGACTTGCGTTAGGACATGGATGACCTTCGGTTCTTCCTGGAGACCCTGGAAAGTAAGGCCTCTCAACTCCTTCATTTTCTCTCAACAATGCAAAGTTCTCTTCACCCCCCAGAAGAGGCAGCCCAAGAAGCAGAAACTTCGACACCAGTGTTGGCACCATCTCCCTCACTGGAAAATTCAGACCAGGCTGAGCCAGACCACGAGGATAAGGAGCTTCCATCTTAGCTGGAGGACATCCAGCAAGAGGGGAACGTGCCACCACAGTTGGAGGACACCATGCAACTAGATGAGACACCATTCGAGGAGGAGTCACCTCCTCCCAGGGACTCGACATTCGACACCTTCTTCCTGGATGCATGGCCGCATTACAGCCCATATCGATGATATGTATAGGTGTCTTTGTTTCCTTGTTTTGTCAATGGCCATCATTTTTTGGCCACCTCTCCTGCAAATGTCTATGTTTATTATGGTTATGTTTCCAATTTGCATCTTTTTGTAACGGTCAAAGTTAGGGGCTAGAATTCTAGACTATCTTTACGTCTGTAGATATCTAAGACTTAAGCTATGAAGTGGTTCGGTTGGCTGATTTAGTTTCCCCTCAGGGGAAGCTCAGTGTTTCCAGCCTGGAACTATGGAAGTTTTTTGTACTTTCTGATTTTGACAGACTTTTATACAATCTTACTTAAAAAAAAAAAAACCTACAGGTTATAATAAATGTTCAAGTGATTTAACTCAAATATTGGAGATAATTATGGTGGGATCATAAATTCAAATTTCCCAAGATTGAATTAAATAATTTTGATGGAATAGAAGCCTTTACATGGGTGAACCAAATAGAGCAATATTTTGAACTGCATAATATTATGGAAGATAAGAAAAGGATTCACATAGAAACTTTGAACTTTGATATAGAACCATATCAATGGTATCAATGGGTAATTAAAAGGAATCCCCATTGTTATCATTATACTTGGGGTTAATTTACAAGAGACTTAGAAGAACAATATGGGAAATTTTGGGAACAAGACTACTTCAGTCAATTGACAAGAATCAAGCACTTAGGTGATATTGAAGATCATAATTCAAAATTTCAAGTATTGGCCACAAGGGTGGATGAAATAAGTGATGAACATTTGTTGGATGCTTACATGGGTGGATTAAAAGAAGAAATTAAACGTGATATTTTCCTAAAACATCCTGGAAATATTATGGAAGTGATGAAATGTTCTCATCATATTCAAGCCAAGAATAAGGCCACACTCAAGTCTACCATTGGAGAATATGCAGGAAGAAAAGATTGTTTTGTGGTTCATAATACAATCGTACCTCAACCGACAAGGTTGACACCTTAGCAAATGGATCAAAGAAGAGAAAAGGGACTATCTTTCAATTCTAACAACTAGTACAGTAAGGGGGATAAATGTGGTGAGAATAAATTATTCTACATAGGTTGTGTGTAACACACCCACTACGGGAGCTAATATTTTTCGCCTTTTTCTTTCTTCTTCGTTGTCAAGGGACAGAGTTCCCGAATTCTTAAAAGGTTCTAGCATAGGCTAGGTCTTCCAATCGGGACCTTCACCCAACCAATTCACGGGTTCTTTTGTTGAAAATCCATCATGTACAATTCACGCACCAAGTGTAGGATTTAATTCCATGTGTCCATCAGTTGTGACCCTAGGCTAAGTCAAGAGGTGCCTTTCACATTTCAGGACTTCAGAAACCGGGAGTTCAAAATGAAAAGGAGTCGAGTCCTTCGACACCTCGAAAACTGAAATCCTATTCACACCAAGCCCGCTCCGATATTTCACCTACTGGGACTTCACGTACCAGGATTTCACGATGTATGAAGATGAGGGTTCATACCCTTCAGTTTACCAAATGACGCAACACCGAAGCCCATATATCTACTAGGCTCATTTTGGGGTTTCGCGAATCGGGAGTTCACGATATGCGAAGTCAAGAGGTTTTCCCTTGGGTATCTCGGGTGTCGAACCGCCAAAATACCAAACTCTAGCCACGCTATACCATTTCGGGGTTTCTCACATTGGGATTTCATGATATGCGAGGACGAGGGGCCTTCTATCTAGGATATTCGGGAGCTGAAACTCCGAAGCTCATATATCCACTAAACTCACTTTGGGGTTTCGCTAGTCGGGATTTCACAAGGTGTGATGACAAGAGGTCTCGCATCTGAGTTTCCCGGGATCCGAAACTCCAAAGCTCATGTATATATGCTACGCTCATTTTGGGGTTTTGCAAGTCGGTATTTCATGATGTGCGATGACAAGAAGTCTCGCCTTTGAGTTTCCCGAGAGACAAAACTCTGAAATGCATATATATATACACACACACAACGCTAGGTTCATTTCGAGGTTTCACAAGTCGGGATTTCACAACTGGCGAATACAAGGGGCTTTCCCTCAGATATCCCGAGTGCTGAAACACTGAAACATCAAGACTCTAATCACGCTACGCTATTCTAGGGTTTTTCAAGTCGAGATTTTGGGACTGGCGAATACAAGGAAACTAACCCTTGAGTTTCCCGGTTGCCAAAACACCAAAACACCAAGACTTATCCATGCTAGACCTTTTCGGGGTTTCATACTTCGGGATTTCGCGACTAGCGATTACAAGAGAACTTACCCTTAGGCATCCCGGGTGCCGAAACACTGAAACATCAAGACTCTAATCATGCTACACTATTCTAGGGTTTTGCAAGTCGGGATTTCGGGACTGGCGACTACAAGGAAACTGACCCTTGGGTTTCTGGGTTGCCAAAACAACGAAACACCAAGACTTACCCACGCTAGACCTTTTTGGGGTTTCATACTTCGGGATTTTGCGACTAGCGATTACAAGAGAACTTACCCTTAGGTATCCCGGGTGATGAAACACCGAAATACCAAACTTTGAGGGAACCATTCCCACTGGTGCAAGGTCTCCATACTTAGGCCATAAAATCCTTCAATGGATCCTTGGGTAATTATCACCAGGATTGGGGATATGAATGAAAGGCCTTCTTAACCTATCGATCTATGAACTCTGTGACAGGGGCGAGGTAAGCTTAGATATTTACTTAAACGGTAGTCCTTTCAAGGAACTCACTCCATCTCTAGAATAGTGAGGGAACCTTCTCAGAAGGAGGTGCCTTTGAGGAAATCCAACCAAGACATCACGTGAGTCAAGTAAATGGGACAGATCTCCTAAGAACGGAATCAGAATCTGGACTTGTTCAATGTATATGCATACATATATATAAATGAATCGAATATGGCCATAGAAGTATAAGCATGCATCCATCCTATTCTGATCAAACACACCAGGCAAATGCTTCTATACATAAACCATTCATGAGTGTACAACCATGAGCATGCATTCCAGGAACATTCAATTTGAAGTACAGGACATAAATACTTATCAGAAAACACTAGGTGTAATGAAACTGCTGAGAGGGGTGCTCGTTTCCACCCAACCATAGGCTCAACAATTCCAAATGGATTTACCACTAGTCACCCCTGAGCTAGACCATGAGGCCTTGAGACTCAGTCTCTTACTTCCCACTCGTCGGAAGTCCAGGACGAAGGTTACTCTCCTTCTCCTATGCTCATGACTCACTGTATTTCCTGAAGTTCCTCTGGTTCTCCTTCTGAGATTCCCGTCACTTTTGTGTATCTGTCCCTCCTCTCCCCCCCTTCCACACTTATTTCCTCTTACGAGGTTGTGTGTGGCACGAAATTCCCTGTCCGATGGTCAGGTCTGAGAGCTTCTACGGATGGGCGGTTCTCCCCATCCCCTCATTTACTCTTGAGGAGCCTCCTCACCTACCATCTGGGTGGGTAATTCATTTTGGGTTCTGAGAGTGAGCTTTTGTTTTCCCAAGCACGTACAAACCAATACGGTTTTGGTTCGGTGGAAGTTAACGCAGCCACTCTCGGCCCCTTCCACCACCTCTCATCATCCATCGTGGTCTCTTTTCAGCACATCCCCCTCTCAGCAGTCATGCAACATATATTCATACATCATTTACATTCCTCGAACCTTTTATACTAAGGTCCATTAAATCAATCATTCACAATCTTTGAGTATTCCATAGTTCTTGGCTAGTATAGTTATTTTTACAGACTAGGGGAAACAAGGTGTTACACTGTGAAGAGGAAGAAGATAAAGAATTGGAACCACCAAAATAGATAGATATAGAAGAGACTACTCCAACGATATTGTTTCATGCATTAGTCGGCATAAGTACTCCACAAACCCTCAAGATACAAGGATACATAAAAAAGAAAAAAGTAACAGTGTTGATTGATTCTGGTAGTACCCATAACTTCATCAATTACAAATTAGCAAAAGATATCAATTGCTTTGTATTACTAGCACCATAGTTTCAAGTAATTATTGCATATGGAGGTACCATAAATTGTTCTAGGAAGTGCCATAGTATTAATCTCAATATGGGAATTTTTTTTTGGATAGTCTCATGATTTCCATCCAAATGGATTTTGTTGATGTCGTATTATGGGTCCAATGGTTACAATCATTGGGAACATTGACCCTTAATTTTCAATGTCTTTTCATGATATTTTCCTTGGAAGGAAAGGAAATTGAGCTTAGAGGTATCCAAGGGAAACCCTATAATGTGATAAGCTCTAATAGCATGACAAAATTACTCAAAACTAGGCACCATGGTGTAATTTCACAATTGTGCTCATTACATGTTCAAACATCTATATCCCCTGCTCCAGTGGATCTCCAAATAGTTATCAACAACCCTTCCAAGGTATTTAGGGAGATTCCTAAGGGTATTCCACATTTTTTATATCATGACCATAGTATTAATTTTCAACCAAGAAGTGTACCACCTAATATTAGGCCTTACAGAACATAGTTACCGACTTAATGTGAATTGTGAACTCAAAACAAGAACTTTATCCCTAAAAACCCATATTGTTTGGTCAAAAACACCAAAATAAACCCTCATTTCAAAAGGTGGTGCTATCAATAGCACCTTCTTTTCGAGGTTAAAATTACCACATTTTACAACCATGGCCTTAACAACATTGGAATTTTGTGGACAAAAATCTTAAAATGAACCCCCGAATCAAAACATGACACTAACGACAACACCATTTTTTTATTTTTGAGGTTATAACTACAACTTCTTTGAAATATTTGAACTTGAAAATCAGTACCATTGCAACTAAAACCTTAAAGTTGACTTTGGAATCTAAAAGTGGTGCTCTGAGTAGCAACCACCTTTTCTTTAGGGATAAAATTGCTAGGTTTTGGAAGTCATGGCATTGACAACCAATCCCCCTGGAACCAAAATCTTAAAATCAATTGTGAAATAAAAAATAGGTCCTATTGGTAGGACCCTATTTTTTTTAAGCTTAAAATTGAAACAATTTAGAAACAATAGCCGAAAAACTTGGAACGGATGCAAAAAAAAATCATAAAAAGAATAACTAAAAAAAAAAACCATGATTTTATTTTTAAGAAAAATGAAAAACATAAACATAAACATTTAAAAATATAAAAAAAAAACACCATAATTAAAAGAAAAAAAGACCAGTTTTAAAAATAAATATATTAAAAAATCATCCTAGGACCACAAACTGGACATGAAAAATTACCCTTTGTTTGAAGACCTGCAAGATATGGATTAATGTCGATATTATTTATATAATAAGGAATTGATATTTAAGTAGAATGCATCATATTTTCATAAAATTATATAGTATTAAAGTGCATCAGTATGTTACATACCATAAATATGTGTTAGCCCTGGGGCATCATGAATTGTCCATGTAAGTATTCCATGGAATTGAAATTTGTTTCTTCGTATTGGTCTAGAGATGTCATACATAGTGATGTCAGCCCATAACTTTAGTAGCTCGTCAACAAGAGGCTCAATATATACATTCATATATTTCACTTGGTACTTACCTAATTGGGTGAAAGTACACATAATTACTACCTTGTATATATATAAGTAATTATGCTATGAATAAGAAAAATAAAATAAAATATTCAAACCAATTTCGTAAACAAATACCTAGCACAATCATTGCCAACATTGTGTGTTCCCTCTCTATTTATTTCCAGGAGGAAGGTTATTGTTTATAACAAAAATAGGACACATTGAGTAAATAGACTTTCGCTCACCAAATGGATGGACATTGTCAGCTACCAATGAAAGCCTAACATTATGAGGTTCTTAAAAAAAAATCCATATTTCGTTGACGTTCCTAAATATAGAACCATCTGCATGCATTCGAAGAACACCATCCTCAAGTTTGTGTCATGCATGGTAATCCATAAAATGTGCAATGCTTTGTCACCAGAAAAATTGTTGCAAACATGGAATTATCGAAATATGACAAAGAACCTTGTGAGGCACCTTTTTGTTACTTTATCAATTCAATATCTATTGATTTGGCATTCTGAGCATTTCATTTCTGACGCATATTGTCCATAATATATAATATGATCATTCGAACATGCATCAATAGCCTGATACTCCATTCCAATATCTTTAATAATGGCACACAACTCTAGGTATGTGTGAGCTAAGTTATTTGATGATGGTAATAAAAATTCACCTAACAATCTACAACATAAACAATAACTAGTTAATGTAAATAATAGTAATAAAAAATATTACATCCTTAATTTACACATTAATTGACACTAAAAATAGAGAAAAATAAAGTTGACCTTTACGTATAATATGTGACGAATTATATTATGTACCTTAGGATCCATGTGACACAAGTGTTTTAAAAAACATTCATTACCTTCAAGTTCACCAACAACATTATAGAAGAGAGAATATTTTTTCTTGAGCCTTCATAAAGGCGTTGTTCTACCTTCTCAAGCAGAAGTACATCATGAATGTCGTCAATTTTTTCCTCATTGATAGGAGAAAAGATGTCCTGCATCGATCTATTTTTCCCATCATCCTGCTCAAAAATGTTATCGATGTCATATTCTTCCATAGGATTGACTTGATCTTCAATATCCATACCATATTCCACATCTTGTACAATAGTATTTCTACTACTACTTGGAAATATTTATCTAGTGGTAGACACCTAGGAGGATTTATCTTTACATTTACAAACAATCAATAACATTAGTGTATATAAAAAATATTAAAACAAAGGAAAAATTTATAAATAAAATCAATACAAAGACATATATAATGACTAACTTACCATGGGACGATATGTATGCATCCCTTCACAATGCCCATACGTCCAACAATGTATTTCAACTATTTTCCTTACAAGTCTTCTTCTTTTCAATCCCTTGCATTGATTGCAAGGGCAATAACATTTCCTATCAGTACCAACTTGTGCCTCCATTACATCCCTTAACCTAGAAATTGTCCTTTCATTCTCTTCGGGAGTTGGTATTGGGATTTCCTATATTTACAACAAAATCCACTTAAGCAATATAAGTACATTAATAAATGAATATATTATTTCGGTACAAATGTCATCGAATTATATTGACACCATATGTACTAGAGAATTAATCCATTTTGATCATAGATTTATTAAAGGTATATAACAGTAGTCAACAATTAATCAACAAATCAAAACCATACATTTTTACCACATAAGTTCCAAAGCTTGACTATAATCAAGTAATAAAAGAGAACTAAACCAAGAAATTTTTTATAGTAATTAAATGGAATTGAGTAGGCATGTTCATACCTATTTCCTAAGGAACAATCTGTGTCACCAAATGAAAGAGGGTATAAGTGTTAGGGATCCAATATGGGACAAAGTAATATTAAAAAAATTTAACCTTCAAAGTACAAAATCCGAGCTATGCAGATCAAGAATTGGATTTGAGGCAAGTATCACATAGAAAAAAGACTAATAAATCATGCAACGAACAATGAGCAGATAAAGATTTTATATTTGTCGCACCTACAACAAAATATTCGAAAACACTCACCTTCGTCAATCTTTCGACGAATGTTGACTATGTGAAATTTGACAAAATCAGTGACTGTTAAACCGTTTTTAAATGGGTAGTTGGAATTCTCTATATTCGTCGATAGATAGATGAACTATCATCAAAATATCGACGAATATAGACATTCGTCGGAAGTTCGACATTCATCGGGTCACCTAGAAAAAAAATGATTAAAATTTTAATATTATGTCGTAATTTGCAACGATATTATTGAATTTATCCTTATCGTCATAAGTTTTTGTTGAATTTTGACCCCATATGTAGTAGTGTATAACAACCCTATATTTAACATAACCTAATAGCCATCTAGGATTAGTTTAAGGTTTTGTATTCCTCAACCTTTAAATAGTGTTAGGGTTTAGGACCCTCTAGAATATTCTTTAAAGTTCACACGTGACTAGCCCCACACATATGACTAATGGGGGATGATGTGGCATCCACTTGATACCATGGTGGTCAACAAGGTAGGTCAACTTGTGGAAGGCATAAATTCTATATATGAACTCTGATTGAGGTGATTTCACATTGTTGGAAAGATTTCAATGTGAAGAATAGTGTCGATTAAAGTGAGAAATGAAGATGTAAATGCTCAATTATGAAATATGGAAATAAATTTATGAATTTTAATTTTAATGAAAAATGCAGAAAATAACAATCAAATTCTAAAAAGAAAATTCTAAAATGTTATATATACAAAATTATCCTAATATATGATCTAAAAGTGATGTCTAGGGCTCAAATACAATTTGAAAATGATAAATTTCTCAATTATATCGTGTTGTAAATGCACTTGATGTAAAAAATAAATTTAATATAATTTTTAGAATGTATTAAATTTAAAATACCCTATTTTATAATAGAAAACTGGGGTCCTAGGTCACTATGCTATGCTAGAAATGAAAATTTCTAAGTTAATTTAAGTGTTGAACATGCACTTAATCAACAACATGCATTACAAGTGAGGGGAGCCTCTTATTTATAGAGTTTTGTTCTCAACTACCTCACAATAAAAAAATAATATTCTAGAGATCAGGTTTGATGAGTCAAACAAGTACTAAAATAGTATTGCAATACTCTTGAATTGGTTATCAAATAACAAATCCATGTTTTCATGAGGAACAAGGAGCAAGGGAACATGCCTGGGAAGTACTATCCAACAAATAATAATATATAATGTCTAAAAGAGGTTCTCTCTAGGGAATGGTGCAAGGTAGTTGCAACCATATCCAAAAAATAGTAAAAAATTATCTCCAACAAGTGTGCCCTCCAAAAGGAGTTTCCCCCTTTGAAGTGGACTACATTCATTGAATTTTTATCATTTGTAAGGTGTTGGATCATAAAATTTGGTATCATAGCATTGATGATAGGGTTTTTTATCTTCAAACAAGTCATCTTGTAATTTTCCCTATACCTTGTTTTTTTGTAATGCTTCATAAAATGAAAATTGGATGTTACACATAAGGAATATCCAAGTATGTCTGGTAAACATTTCAAGTTCCGGTTCATTATACTTTAGGAGATATAACCTATGGAATATAGGTGTTTTTCACGGTTTTTTACTCATCATGAAATCAGTTTTAAAGGAGTTATCTTAGAATATTCACTATAACTTTTTTTCTGAGCAGTTTTAGATATTGAAATTTTGTAGAAGTTGAGACAACATAATTAAGTACGTCTGATCCAAATTTCAGGTTTTTGGTCATTATGGTTTCATATATATCTTTCATGTAATTTGTAGTTTGTGATTAGTCTTGAAATTAGTCTCAAATGAGTCATATTTTTATTTTTGCTATAAACTAATTTTGGTGTAGTTTCAAACTATGAAACGTCCATAATATTGAGAAGACATAGAAAATTACATATGGAAAAATTTTCATAAATTGAATCATTATAATTTGTGAGATATATCTTGTGGAAGTTTGGGATTTTTATTTCACGATTGATTTTAAGATTTTGGTTCCAGGGGTATTGGTTGTCAAGGCCATGACGTCCACAACCTAGAAATTTTATCCCTAAAGAAAAGGGGGTTGCTACTCAAAGAACCACTCTTAGATTTCAGAGTCAACTTTAAGGTTTTGGTTGCAATGGTACTGATTTTCAATTTCAAAGATTTCAAAGAAGTTGTAGTTATAATAAAAATCCCAAAATTCCACAAAACTTGTCAAGCATTATAACTCACTGTGGAAATCTACACACTCAAATTACAATCTTTTTAAAAATTAAAAAAGTCTTTAAAATAAAATAAAAAACTTCGTATTAAAAAACTCTTAAAAATTAAAAAAAAAAAATTGAAATTTAAAAGAAACATGAGGATTTGGATAGGGGGCGATGCTCGAAATCGTCCCCCTCGCCAAATCCTCACGATCTTGTTAACTTCATGAGGATTTGGGGAAAAAAATTTGGAATAGGTTGGAAAAGATAAAAGTGTCTTTCAAGTTGAGGGTTGTTGTAATAGGGTTGTATGAGAACGTTATTTTCAAGTTTGAGAATACTGAGGGTTGGTCGAAAGAGATTAACTACAATATTGGAGTCAAGCAAGGTTGTCCCTTGTCCCCTACCCATTTTGGCATATACATTGACAAGTTAGAAGATTGCTTGGAAGAAGTAGGTTTTTTTATCGCTACTCTCACTGGTATAGACATCAATCTTCTTCTCTATGCCGATGATATCATTCTTATGGAGAGGATTCCCTGCGATCTTGAAAACCATCTAATAATTCTCAAGGATTTTTTCTCCAATATGGGTATGACTATTAATAATGACAAGACTAAGGTCATGATCATTAAATCCAATAATATCACTTATGATACCTTTGTTTATGACAACAACTTAGAGGAAGTGACTTCATACAAATATCTTGGAATCGATTTTGACCATAATCTCAAATGGAATTATTGTTGATTATTTGGGTTGGTTCTCATTAATGTCAACCATTGAAGAAATTCTGGTAGTGAATTTTGGTAGCACAAAGGTTTGGGTAATGTACTAAAGTTTGTTTGATGTATAATGGTATGAGTTTTAATATATATTAAGGTAAGACTATTTTGTATGGATAGTACATGTCATGCCATTTTTGGTGGTATGTGGAACGTCACATAACTCCTCACGGTTAGAGAGTTATGGCCATGTGAAGTTGGAGAACCCTCATGAATCATCTAGAAGCCCCAAAAGGTAAAAGTAGTCAAAGTGGTTGCAAAGAAGAAATTATTTAAATAATAAAGTGAAGTGATGAGTTTACTACAAGTCAAAGTGGATACAAAATAAATTATTTAAACAATAAAGTTAATGGATAAATTACTAAGTGGACAAGTGGTTAGAAGTGGGTTAGCCCTAAAATAAGGAAAGTGGGTTAAGATGGTTAGAAGGTAATTTAAATAATAAAGTGAAGTGATGAGTGTACTATAAGTCAAAGTGGATACAAAATAAATTATTTAAATCATAAATTTCATGGATAAATTACTAAGTGGAAAAGTGGTTAGAAGTAGGTTATCCCTAAAATAAGGAAAGTGGGTTAAGATGATTAGAAGGTGACCCCTTGAGGAAGCTACATGAAAGTATAAATAAGAGGCAAGGGTCTCTCATTTTTAATAAAACTTGAGAATATTGAATATCTACAAGTGATTGGGGTAACCAAAGGATATCTAAGCTGAATTTCAGAGGGAAGGTGAAGTAAAGAAGGCCGAAGTTCAAGGGAGGATAAACTCTTTTGATGATGTTTTCTAAGGTATGTTATTTAAAGGTCATCTCACCACTTTTGCAATAATGTTTTTTCTAGAATTATTTAGACTATGAAATTGGGAGGCCATTGAGGAAACATATCCAAGTAGTTTTTATACAAATTTAAGCTTCTGGGTCATTGTACGTTTGGAGTTACATGCTGTGGAAAATAGGGTTTGTGATCAGTCCTGAAACTAGTCTAAAACGGGTGTTTTGGGTAAAAACGCCATAACTTGTTCATAACAGATACAAATTTAGTAAAACAAAATTTATTGGTTAGAGTACAGTCTGTATTATTTTGTGTACAATTTTCAGATCCATACAACAAATATTATGTGTGGAGCACACTCTACAAGTTTGCTCTCTAGAATAAGCCAAAATTCAACAAGGTATGCCATTTTTGCTATAACTCCTTTTCAGAGAGGTTCCAAGTAGTGAAATCTGGAGGAATTGCATAAAATACACTGAAGACCATTTTGTACCATTTTCATATCTTTATTCATTATAGGTACATAGTTATGATTATTGCAAGTTGGGGTTTTTGACTAATCCAAAATTTAGTCGTGTGAGACTACAATAAAGTTTGATGAAAATGTTAGTCTCTTGTTGATAAAGTTAAGGAAGGTTTGCAGGTATGTGATCATATACACGAGGTGTGTTAAAGAGTTACAAATCATATTTGGATGATGAAATTGATGATGGATTTTGGTTAAGGTACTTGTTGGGTACATGGTTGAGACAAGTAGTTGATGAGTTGGCACATACATGAGGTGTATAGTTGATGATGTTGGTACATCTTGATGAGTCATAGTTGATGAGTAGTTTATGCATGATTGGTACATGCTTGGTACATGGTTGGAGGCACTTGTTAGCAGTATTCTTGACATGTGGTTTATGGATGATGTAGCATACTTATCTTGGTATATTAATAAAAACACATATTGACCTTGGTGACGACTATAAGTTGTTGTGTTATGCTTGGTTGATGCACATCTTGGTGATATTGTGCATATGGTTCAGATTTGTCTTGGTGATTGATCTTGGTGAGTAGATCTGATTTGGTTGATAATATTGATGAGACAGGTTGTTTGGATAGGTTATTGTGACAAGTTATTTGTACAGTCTTGGTGCATGGTTGATGCACTTGTTTATTGTGCAATTTGAGGTACAGGTTGATATATGGTACATGTTGGCACAGGTTATTGGTACAGGTTCTTACAATTTCTTTGGTACAAGTTGATTGGTACAAGTTTACAGCAGTATATCTCACAATGATAGTGTGATACTGGTTACATCATTCTACTTCTATGGCAGGGCGGTTGGATGGGGAAAGGACAAGTGGTTGTAGCCACCTTTCGGTTGTAGCCGGGGAACATAGGGGGTTGTAGCCTCCTTTTGGTTGTATCCAGAGAATTGGGGAGATGGATATTCCCTCAAGTTGTAGCCTGAGAAACTAGGGGGTTGGAGCCTCCTTTCAGTTGTAGCTGGAAAACAAAGGAAGTTGGTTCTTCCAATGAATGTAATTCTTAAATACATATAAGAAAAATCATTCTGTGGTTTTCTCCCGCTTTGGGTTTCCACGTAAAAACATTTGTGTACTGTGTGTGTGTATGATTGCTCATTTTTTCGTTTTTTATTTACTCTGCAACTATTGGATGATAATGCTACATTGATATAACACTTGCATTTTGTGGTTAAAAAGGATTGTATTTCTCTATTATTGATTCACCCCCCCTCTTAGTAATCCAACAATTATAGCATTGAGAAAAGGATTATTGGGGGATGGAAATATTATTATTGGATTGAAAACAATTGTACATCAACTAATATTTGGATATGGGATAATAAGAAACTCCTCTTTAATAATCTTGTTACACATGTTATTCTATATGGATGTGAATTTTGGGGATGCAGTATCTCTCATGAATCTTGGAGAAGGACAGAGAAAATCCAAAAGAATTTTATAACCTATAATCTCAAAATTAAAGGAAATGTGCCCTATCTCATCCTCCTCTTAGAGTCAATACTTCCCCCATTGAGCGAATGGCTATGACTAGATACCTAATGCATAAGAACATATTAAACAACATGGAAGACAAGATTCTTCCTAAAATTGCTTCAAAATCCAGTTGTAACCACCTTCAACTCAAGAGAGGATGGCATAAATATGGAGAGTGTTGGCTAATCTATTGTGGAATCATGGTGTTAAATTTAGAGTTGCTATTAAGTTATTTTCAATTTACTAGACAATAATAGCATAAGCAGGATCACTCAAAGAAACACAATAACAAGGTACACAATATTTATCTTTGGAAACCCTCATGGGGGAAAAAACCCAACAAAACCTTCCTTAATATAGATTGCCAATACAATGCCAAGATAATAAATCAAACACTAGATAATATCATAGACTGATCAATACGCCTCTCTCTTCCTTCTTCCGGCAACTGCAGCTTCCTTCAAACTTTCACACTAGATGAGCGACTTTAGTGAGTGTAATAATGAGGAGTTATCCTTTTTTATTTATACTAGTTGAGGAGCATTAGGGTTGTGTCTCTTCACCATGTTGTGCCGACTTCTTCAACTAGTGGCTAAAACCACTTTAATTATTCCTAGGGGATGAATTCTCAATTAGAATAAATTAACTAGAGTTTGGCCAATCCACAATAGGGGATTTGGTCATACATAAGTTTGGACATGATCAATTCAAAAAAGGGAATTGATCCATTTAATAATAACTCAATTATAATTAGAATATAATTCACAATTACAATATTTCAACACTCCTCCTTAATAAGAAGGGTATTCTATAATACAACATCATCAATCAGTAGAATACTGATACATCATCATCAACATCTTCAACATGAACCTGAAGTAGAAACATCATCATCATATTCAACATGAAGTTGAAGTACCATCATCATCATCATCTTCAGCATGAAGTTGAAGTACCATCATCATCATCTTCTTCAGCATGAATTTGAACCATCGGCATCATCATCATCATATTCACTATGAAGTTGAAGCATCATCATCAATAGAATGAAACTAGATCAATAATATCACCAACATGAGGTTGGTACACCAACATCAACAACACAAGGCTGGTACACCAACATCAACAGCATGGGGCTAGAGAAGCATCAACAGATCAAGGCTGAGACAACAACATCATCAACATCATCAGCACAAGGTTGAGATAACAACATCATCATCATGACCAACACAAGTTTGATATAACAACATCATCAACATGAGGTTGATATAAAAACATCATCAACATATGGAAACATAATGAGGCAGGTGCAGCAACAACATTTTTTGGTACTCTGACAAATTGTCCTTACCAAACCTTTGGGATCTTCCCAGGAATCATAATATTCCTTAGGATATAAAAATTATAACGGAGCTACCACGTGGTACTCTGACATACCATCCTTACCGGACCTTTGGGATCTTCCCAGGAATCAAAATATTCCATAGGATATAAAATTCTAATGGAGCTACCACTACTGACCACAGCTGGAATGTACATGCATGGGTACTCTGATAGATTTTCCTTACTAGACATTTGGGATATTTCCAGGGATGATCATTCCCCTAGGATATAAAATCCTAATAGAGCTACCACATGGTACTCTGACGTACCATCCTTATCGGACCTTTGGGATCTTCCCAGGAAATAAAATATTCCCTAGGATATAAAATCCTAACGGAGCTACCACTACTGACCACAGCTGGAATATACATGCACGGGTACTCTGATAGACTGTCCTTACTGGACCTTTGGGATATTTCAAGGGATGATCATTCTCCTAGGATATAAAATCCTAACTGAGCTACCCATTGTTGGTCAGAATACCATAGTATCACCAGCATCACTCCCCCTTTCAAGGGTGGTCCTTTCAAACTATACCAAGCTTGTCTCGAAAGTATTCAAACTTTACACAAGACAAAGGCTTGGTCAACATGTCTGCAACCTGCTCATATGTGTCAACATATTGGAGATTTACAGCTCCCCTTTACACCATATCACGAATGTAGTGATATCATATTTCTATGTGCCTCGACTTGTCATGGAACACAGGGTTCTCTGTCATCTTTATGCAACTTTGTTTATCACATAGAATCATGGTTTCTTCCATCTCCAGGTCAAATACACCTGTCAACAACTTCTAAATCCATATGGCTTCACAACTGGCGGAACATGTTGCCTGCTTCTTCCGTGTTGATAGAAATATTGGATTTCTTCCTACTCTACCATGAATTCATGGTTGACCCCAGACTAAAACAACGTCCTGAACTGCTCTTTCTGTCATAAACACTTCCAGGCCAATTTGAATCTGCATAACCAATCAGTTTGAATTCATGATCTCCAGTATAACAGAGACCAAAGTGCAACATACACTTAAGGTATCTCATCACATGTTTTGCAACAACAAGGTGAACACATGTGGGATATACCAAATACTGACTCAAGGTGTTCACAGCAAGACATAAATCTGGCCTGGTATTCGTCAGATGCATCAACAATCCAATAATCTATCTGTACAATGTAGCATCAACCAATTCTGACGAAGTATCAACCAAGAGTTTCGACATAGTTTCCATGGGTGTTTTCATGGATTTACATTCCAACATATCAAACATATTCAGTGTTTTAACTACATACTTTCCTTGGTTAAGGAATATCTTCTATGGGCTCTTCCAAACCTCAAGACATAATAAATAGTGCATCAGGCCTAGGTCTTTCATATCAAATTATGCAGCGAGCTTCTTCTTACAATCAATGATAAGCTTTTCTTCTCCATATAATAACAAGTAATCCACATACAACAACAATATAATTGGCTCATCATTCATAACCTTGAATTAAATGTTAGAAACATCTTTACTCTTGGTAAAGCCCAAGCGCGTCAGGAAATTGTCAATTCTTCCATACTAAGCTCTAGGAGATTTCTTTAAGATGTACAGAGATTCCTTCAACCTACATACATGAGTCTTTCTATCTTCAATCTTCAAATCAATTTTTTCACATCACATTGTACCATCCTGGTACACTTCCTTCAAATCCAACTTAATATGCACAATCATGTTCTAGCTCTATGTGATTTCTTCAAAGCACTATCTGTCTCAATACCTGACAGTATGCCCTCTACTCTCACAACAATTGTTCCTCTAGAAATGGGACTCTACACCTGTAGATACTCTAAGGTTGAGAATGGTTGTTCCATTCTCACTGTGTTTGTTGAAATCTAAGAGTAACTCCTCTACTTCATCATGGAAACAACTTCATATGAAACTGAGAGTGGCTCAATAAATGATACTAAAAGTAGCTCTTCTTATTTCATGGAGGTAACTATATCTTCTATTGTAGTCATGTCTTCATGACCCAACTAATGTATTGCACCAAATGGAAATGGAGATAACTCAATCTCAAATATAGGGATTGCTCCTCCTGAATCTCATATTGTCATGGTTGTTCTAGTTATCTTCATGAATACTAGAACTATTTCTTCAATTACTGGAGAAAGTGTCTCGTCATAGTATTCTCCCTCTTGTTGGGAGGATCATCTGGACACAATTCAGTCTTTGTACATCTGCAACATGCTTGATCTGTTAGATCAATCTTGGAATTCAACACTGAATTCCCTTCTAGTCTCATGAAAAAATCCATATCCCAATCTTTCTGACTGGATTCCTTCTCTGTCACTGAAACACGAGAATATTCCTAGGAGATTTCATATATCCTAGAAGTCTTTGAAGCTATGATATAGTCTTCTCATGGCATATGTCTCCTAGTCTTGGAAGATGTCTCTTCATCTGATCCTTTCTAAGATCAGGCTTATTTTGAATCTTGATTTACTCTGAGTCTACAAGGACTTCATCATCTCTACAGGATATACTTGGTGTTGAATACCAATTCTAAATATGAAAATATAAGTCAGACTTCAAATGAATTTTTCTTCCTATCAAGGTGCTTCATTATCCTTTGAACAAGTCTACTGTGAGTTCTTGTTATAATGTCCAGTCATCTTTAGAGCCTTCTTCTCCTTACAATCAATATCCATATGAGATACTCTCAATTTCAAAAGATAGCTTCTTCTTCATCTTATTTGGTACATGAATGTGTATGGTCATGTACATAGTATGCTTCATGTCTCATCTAATTTGTTTCCTTCTGCAACCTTCACTATAGCTTCCTCAGGGTTGTCACCTATGACCTAAAACAAGGTCAACAAAACAAAATCAAGAACAATATTATTTTGATAATAGTAATAAAGCAAAAATAATCATCACAGTAGCTCCTTTAAATTTATCACTTGTGACATTCCTGAAACAAATATCAAAAGTAAGAAATTCAATATGAAATGAGATCAACACTCTTCTAGTGTTGTGATCAAACATTCCTCCATGGTAACCTGGAACCAACACAAGAAGTTTCTCCTAGAGGAGATGTTAGTTGTATATGGTAAATGATTACAATAATCATTTATCTAAATATGCTCACATGCTACCAAGTATAGTACTTTTCAAATATCGCTACCTCAACTATAGTGTTTACTTGTAATGAGGTAGTTATTAAACTTGTCATGTGCAACTTTGAACTTTTCAACTTAATCAATCAAACTTGGAACCTGGAGTCTTGTCCTCAAGTGTGTTTCTTTTCTTCAAATTCTTCTTCACTCAATATGGCAAGTGTTTTCTTCAACCTGTCCTATGTACTAAGACAATATGTTATTTTTATAGAAGTCTAAGTTAGAGAATAAACTTTAATCTCAATCTAATACCTTGAATTTAATTTTGACCAAGGGTTAGTATGATGGTCACAAATTCAACCTACATCCTAGATGTCATAAAAAATAGATGCATATTTAGAATGATCAAACCTGGGGTGCATTATTCCTTTGAATGTGTTGGATATGAGATCCTTTTGGATCTATGATTATCAACAGATCATTTCTCCTGCAAGTGCCCCTTTAGAATAATAATACATTTTAACCATATGTAAGTACATACCTCTAATAGTAGCTTGCTAGGGTAAGGTGCACTGGGACAATAAAACAACAATCCCAACACTTCATGAAAATTTTCACTGCAACTAGTACTACAGATAGTGTTGGTACTGCAATGGGTGTTGCAACTGGCATGAAGGAACTGGCACTGCAACTGCAACTGTAATTGTAACTGGTACTGCAACTGTAACTGCAACTTAGGGTTTTACGAGAATTCTGATCCAGGGACTAGATGTGTTGGAATGAGGTGAGTATGTTGCAGCTGTTAGATTTCAAAATTTTCAAATTTTATCCCTTGAAGCTGACCCTACACAAATCTGGATTGGTACTTCTGGTATTGGCTCTAGTTTTCTGGTTTTCTAGTACTGGTTATGGTTTCCTGGTTTTCTGATTTTCTGGTTTTCTGGCACTCCTTCTGGTTTCCTGGTTTTCTGGTTTTCTGGTACTTGTTCTAGTTTTCTGGTTTTCTAGTATCATTGAAAATTAGGGTTTCACTTTTCGGAGGCCTTGGCCACTGAAAAGGTGTGCTCAAGTTGCCAATGAGTTCGTTAGGTTAGGGCTCACTTCCCTAGATAGTTTTTAGGTTGAAATTTTCTTCCAACAAAAAACCCTAATTTTCTTGTACGACAATAGTGATGTTTTTAGTTACCCAGTGAAAGATGCTCTATTCATTCAAGATCTGAAACCATGTTAAATTTAGAGATGCTATTAAGTTCTTTTCAATTTACTAGACAATAATGGCATAAGCAAGATCACTGAAAGAAACACAATCACAAGGTACACAACATTTATCCTAGGAAACCCTCATGGGGGAGAAAACCCAACAAAAACTTCCTTAATATAGATTGCCAATACAATTCCAAGATAATAAATCAAACACTAGAGAATATCCAAGACTGAGCAATGTGCCTCTCTCTTCCTTCTTCCGACAACTCAGCTTCCTTCAAACTTGCGCACTAGATGAGTGACTTTAATGAGTGTAAGAATGAGGAGTTATCCTCTCTTATTTATACTATTTGAGGAGTGTTAGGGTTGTGTCTCTTCACCATGCTATGCCAACTTCTTCAAATAGTGGATAAAACCACTTTAATTATCCCTACGGGTCGACTTCTCAATTAGCATCAATTAACTACAGTTTGACCAATTCACAATAGGGGATTTGGTCAGACATAAGTCCCGACATGATTGATCCACAAAAGGGGATTGATCCATTTGATAATAACTCAATTATAATTAGAATATACTTCACAATTACAATATTTCAACACATGGTAGACACCATTTTGCAGAATAAGGATACTATTAAAAATATCATTAAATCAAAATTTAAGGAAAAAATGTGGTGTGATAAAGTGCTAGAGGGAAAAATAAAATTAAGGTATTATAAGGATGTAATCAACCCTAATATAAAAGATCAAAATTATCTCTTTGTTTTGACAAGTGTAAAGAAAAAAAAAACATTTCTAAGATAAGAAAAAATTCTCACGAGCTCCATAGTGAAACTGGGCATTGGTCAATTCTAAAATGCCATGGGATGAAAGAGTGTGTAGCCTTTGTGACACTAAGAAGGTTGAAGATGAAAAGCATTTTCTCTTAGATTTTCTAGCCTATACCCAAATTAGATTTCAATTTCAAAATATTTTTCACACTACCAACCTCCCTAACCTTTTAACTCAACAAAACTATGGTGACCTTGTAAATCTTCTCTTAATGTTTTTCGAGCACAAAATAAATCAAGCACTAGAGAATATCCAAAACTGAGCAATGTGCCTCTCTTTTCCTTCTTCCGACAGCTCATCTTCCTTCAAACTTGTGCATTAGATGAGTGACTTTAGTGAGTGTAAGAATGAGGAGTTATTCTCTCTTGTTTATACTAGTTGAGGAGCGCTAGGGTTGTGTCTCTTCACCATGTTGGGCCGACTTCTTCAACTAGTGGATAAAACCACTTTAATTATCCCTAGGGGAGAAATTCTCAATTAGCATCAATTAACTAGAGTTTGACCAATCCACAATAGGGGATTTGGTCATACATAAGTCCTGACATGATCAATTCACAAAAGGGAATTGATCCATTTAATAATAACTCAATTATAATTAGAATATAATTCGCAATTACAATATTTGAACACTCCTCCTTAACAAGAAGGGTATTCTACAATACAACATCATCAGGAGAGAGAGAGAGAGAGAAGTAACATCATCAACATCTTGTAACACTGACTATAACATCTATAAATCATCGAAATGTTTTCTCATCATCAATAACATCATCGTTCATAACATGGAGTTGGATTAGCATCATCATCATCATCATTCGCAGTATGGATCTAGAATGGCATCATCATCATCATTCTCTGTATCAACATCAATTAGTATAAAACTAATGCAACATCATCAATCAATAGAAGACTGATACATCATCAATAAGTAGAAGATTGATACATCATCATCAACATCTTCAACATGAAGCTGAAGTAGAAACATCATCATCATCTTCAGCATGAAGTTGAAGTAGCATCATCATCATCATCTTTAGAATGAAGTTGAAGTAGCATCGTCATCATCTTCTTCAACATGAATTTGAACCATCAACATCATCATCATCATATTCACTATGAAGTTGAAGCATCAGCATCAATAGAATGAAACTAGAATAGTAATATCACCAACACAAGGTTGGTACAACAACATCAACAGCATGAGGCTGGTACACCAACATCAACAGCACGAGGATGGTACACCAACATCAACATCATGGGGCTAGAAAAACATCAACAAATCAAGGCGGAGACAAAAACATCATCAACATCATTAACACAAGGTTGGCATAACAACATCATCATCAACCACAACACAAGGTTGATATAACAACATCATCAAAATGAGCTTGAGATAAAAACATCATCAACATATGGAAACAGAATGAGTCAGGTGCAGCAACAACATTTTGTGGTACTCTGACAGACTGTCCTTACCAAACCTTCGAGATCTTCCCAGGAATCATAATATTCCCTAGGATATAAAAATCCTAACGGAGCTACCACGTGGTACTTTGACATACTATCCTTACCGTACCTTTGGGATCTTCTTAGGAAACAAAATATTCCCTAGGATATAAAATCCTAACAGAGCTACCACTATTGACCACAACTGGAATATACAAGTACGAGTACTCTGATAGACTTCCCTTACTGGACCTTTGGGATCTTTCCAAAGATGATCATTACCCTAGGATATAAAATCCTAATTGAGCTACCCATTGTTGGTCAGGATACAATAGTATCATTAGCATCACTCCCCCTTTCAAGGGTGGTCCTTTCAAACTATACCAAGCTTGTCTCAAAAGTATTCAAACTTTACAGAAGACAAAGGCTTGGTCAACACATCTACAACCTGCTCATATGTGTCAACATATTGAAAATTTGCAGCTCCCCTTTTCACCATATCACGAACGTAGTGATATCGTATTTCTATGTGCCTCGACTTATCATGGAACACAGGGTTCTCCGTCATCTTTATGAAGCTTTTTTTATCACATAGAATCATGGTTTCTTCCATCTCTAGGTCAAATAGACCTGTCAACAACTTCTAAATCCATATGGCTTCACAACTGGTTGAACATGTTGCTCACTTCTTTCGTGTTGATAAAAATATTGGATTGCTTCCTACTCTTCCATGAAGTCATGGTTGACCCCAGACTAAAACAACATCCTGAACTGCTCTTTCTATCATAAACACTTCCAACCCAGTTTGAATCTGTATAACCAATCAGTATGAATTCATGATCTCCATTATAATAGAGACCAAAGTCCAACATACCCTTAAGGTATCTCATCACATGTTTTGCAGCAACAAGGTGAACACATGTGGGATATACCAGATATTGACTCAAGGTGTTCACAGAAAGACATAAATTTGGCCTGGTATTCATCATATGCATCAACGATCCAATGATCTATCTGTACAATGTAGCATCAACCAATTCTGACGAATTGACAACTAGGAGTTTCAACTTAATTTCCATGGGTTTTTTCATGGATTTACATTCCAACATATAAAACATATTCAATATTTTAACTACTTACTTCCCTTGGTTAAGGAAGATCTTCTATGGGCTCTTCCAAACATCAAGACATAATAAATAGAGCATCAGGCCTAGGTCTTTCATCTAAATTTATGTAGAGAGATTCTTCTTACAATCAATGATGAGCTTTTGTTGTCTAGATAAGAACAAGTCATCCACATACAACAAAAATATAATTGACTCATCATTCATAACCTTGAATTAAATATTAGAATCATCTTTACTCTTGGTAAATCCCAAGCTCATTAGGAAATTGTCAATTCCACCATACTAAGCTCTAGGAGCTTCCTTTAATGCATACAGAGCTTCCTTCAACCTACATACACGAGTCTTTCTATCTTCAATCTTCAAATCAAATTTTTCACATCACATTGTACCATCCTGGTGCACTTCCTTCAACTCCAACTTAATATGCACAATCATGTTCTAGCTCTATGTGCTTTCTACACAGCACTATCTGTTGCACTACCTGAGAGTATGTCCTCTACTCTCACAGCAATTGTTCCTCTGGAAATGGGACTCTACACCTATATCTACTCTGAGGATGAGAATGGTTGTTCCATTCTCACTCTGATTGTTGAAATATGAGAGTAACTCCTCTACTTCATCATGGAAACAACTTCATATGAAACTGAGAGTGGCTCAATAACTGATACTAAAAGTATCTCTTCTTCTTGCATGGAGGTAACTATATCTTCTATTGTAGTCATGTCTTCATGACCCAACGAATGTACTACACCAAATGGAACTGGAGATAACTCAATCTCAAATATAGGGATTGCTCCCCCTAAATCTCATATTGTCATGGTTTTTCTAGTTGTCTTCATGAATACTAGAACTATTTCTTTAATTACTGGAGTAAGTGTCTCTTCATAGTCTTCTCCCTCTTGGTGGGAGAATCATATGGACACAATTCAGTCTTTGTACATCTGCAACATGCTTGATCTGTTAGATCTATCTTGGAATTCAACATTGAATTCCCTTCTAGTCTCACGGAAAAATCCATATCCCAGTCTTTCTGACTCACTTCCTTCTCTGTCACTGAAACAAGGGAATATTCCTTGGAGATTTCATATATCCTAGAATTCTTTGAAGCTATGATGTAGTCTTCTCATGGAATATGTCTCCCAGTCTTGGAAGATGTCTCTTCATCTAATCCTTTCTAAGATCAAGCTTATTTTAAATCTTGATTTATTCTGAGTCTACAAGGACTTCATCATCTCTACAGGATATACTTGGTGTTGAATACCAATTATAAACATGAAAAGATAAGTCATACTTCAAATGAATTTTTCTTCCTATCAAGGTGGCTTCAGTATCCTTTGAACAAGTCTACTATGAGTTCTTGTTCTAATGTCTAGTCATCTTTGGAGCCTTCTGCTCCTTACAATCAATCTCCATATGAGATACTCTTGATTTAAAAAGATATCTTCTTCTTCATCTTCTTTGGTACATGAATGTGTATGGTCATGTACATAGTATGCTTCATGTATAATCTAATTTGTTTCCTTCTACAACCTTCACTATAGCTTCCTCAGGGTTGTCACCTATGACCTGAAACAAGGTCAAAAAAAAAAACGAGAATAATATTATTTAGATAATAGTAATAAAGCATGAATAATCATCACAGTAGCT
>ML790747.1:529327-544332 GCA_009831015.1 Picea engelmannii | reverse complement strand
ATTCCTGCGATGAAGTGTCTCGACACTCCAAGTCACGATCCCCGAAACAGGATGTTCCAATGTGAAGTAAACCTGCTGACATCACATGTGGATTGACACATGTCGAATAGATGCCACGTGTCACTCTTGGATCAACGGTCAAGATTTTATCGTGATTTTGAAACTCCACGAGCCTTCGTCGTGCTTGATCAAAGGTCTAGATCAATCCTCGATCTAACAACTAAGATTATTTCGAGATTTCACATATCATGAGTTCAAGAGGTTAGATCTCTCCTTCCTTTGACCTCTCAATCAGCAAAATGTTGATCTGTAACCATGTGTCCCTCCCAAAGATGAGTGGTCCTCCTACTTTCAGGATTTTGTAAGCCTGCTTCTCCTAACACTTTAAAGAACATGCGGGTTCTCCTAGATCTGACTACAGTCGGACCTTATGCTCAGATCTAACGCCTAAGATCTGTTATGTTCTATTGTGCACTCCTTCTAAATTCTCGGATGATTTAAGTTTGACATTAATGACAAAACCAAGCCCTGTGCAAACTGGCCAACAATTTCCAAGTCATCTTGTAATAATTCCACCTTCCCCCTTAGTTTTCCAAGGGTCATGTAAACCATAAGGTAGAATCCACAGATCTAAAATTAGTACATATGAAGTCCATGGGTATCATCCTACAAGTTTTCATGAAATGGTTGTTGAACACCCCATACAACATATGGTATAATGATAGGCTCCAACATGGGGGCGTGTACTTTTATTGGGAGTACATGAGAACCTCAAAAATCTATGGTACCTAATGAAACTCAACATGAAAATGATAAGATCAAGTGATGAGGAAAGATAATCACATTGACACCACATTATGCCAATACAATATCCATGATCACCTTAAATGAAAGGCTCATATATAGGATAATCTATTCTAATTATTTTTTGTATTCTAGTATACATGAATCAATAGATGATCCATCCTAATCTATATGAAATGCAAGGCTCAAAACAAGGCATGAGCCAAATATCATGAAATGAAAGGCTCGATATCATTAAAATCCTAGCATGAAATGCAACTAAAATCTTATTTTGTCTTCTCTCTAGAGCTTATTCATATTCTAATCTAAGTATATGACACTAATCATTTGCAAAGTGCAATTTGATAACTTGCTCATTTATGGGAAAAGGAACATTTTCTCCATCAATATAGATAAGGTAGAGTTAGCACTGAGAGTCACCCTCTGACTGCAAGAGGATAAGCCTAGTACCCATCAAAAATTAAAATGTATTAAAATGGTTTGAGTCGGTAGATCGGTAAGACTGCAGTGAGAGGAAAATATAACATAAGTAACTGTAGATCAGTTGGGACCATTGAGCTATGGAGTCATAAGTATCATGAATAATGAAGGCATTTAAACTACCTATCAGAAAAAATGATTTATGTGGTGATGAGGAGAAGAAAAAGAGAATGTGTCTGAGTGATAAACGATGAAACATGGGCAAGATGACAGCAGATTCTCCACTGCCTCAGGAATCCATGAATCACAGATGCTACATTTAGACAAGAAGGAAAACAGGAAGGGTATGAGTGATGAACCATGAAATATGGGAAATATGACAACATATCTTCTATCACCTAAGGAATCCATAAATCTGAGAGATTACATCCAGAAAAGAAGAAAAACAATAATGTATGTGTGATAAACCATGAAAAATGGGCAAGATGATAATAAATCCTCTACCGCCTCAGGATTCCATAGATCAGAGAGATTATATCCAGACAAGAAAAATAGAACATCATGTAAACTAAGAATACAGTCTTATAAAAACAACTCAAAGGAATCTTCAATAACATAATATTTACAATACAATCCCTCGAGCTTACAAACTAAAAATATAGAGCCATGCTCATAAAACTCCCTCGGATCTTTAGCCTCTGAAAAACACCCCTCTTTACATATTTTCATATGATGCATTTTATAATCAAAACAATAGTCAACAACTTAGGAGTTTGAGTTGGTGCTCCTATCCCAGGGTTCTTCACATGTTTCTTTCTTCTGTCGGAAGGAAACTTGGGTCTACAGGAGAAACGACCCTTTGTGGTACTTTGGGCTGACAATATTCTATCCCCACGGCTAGACACTCCATTCTTTCTATTTATGGAGTGATTTGAGGTTTCAACTACCAGTTCTTTGTTTCATTAACTGACTCCTCCTTAGGATTGGGATGAGGCTCAATGCCTAGGGGGATTCCATGTGTTTCTCTTGGATTTGTTGTTACATAAGCACATTATTCCAGGATCGTCATAAGAAGTTTGGATGCACACTACTTTTGAGCCTGCAATTCACCACCTTCTTCCACGTAGCTCTTTCTCTATACCATGGTTTTGATTGAGAGACCTCTCAAGGATTTTAAATTTCAAGCAAGTTGCATCCCCGTAGTGAATCATGGTCATTGATCTAGTCATGGTCCATGATCTGGGCACCTTTGCTAATTTAGCACCCCCGCTAAATTTTAATCGCCCGCCAACACTAGGATCCGTATAAATTCTCTTAGAGATGGTTCTACTTTTGGCGCTCGGGTACTTTTGACGTTGAACAATAACACCTCCTTGAGAATGATCTGTCAATGCTGACTTGGTGGCTCGACATCACTGTGTTGATGTGTCATGGAAAGGAGGGTGACACACATCACTTGGAAACAAGCGGATGATATGCCTCAAGGTGCCTAGACTAAGTGCCATGTGTCAGGATTTAAAGGATAGGTGGTGAAAGATATAATACTCTGCAACAAAAACACTTCAAGAATTTACAGACGAGGAGGGAGCGAAAATGTTGAAGCTTTGGACTCTGGAGCATATCTGAGCCGCTAGATCTAGGAGGACACGTGACAAATATCCATGCACTCTACGGGAATGTATTCCGGAGGAAACCAAGAGGAGAGGAGCCAAAACTCCCGAAACCCAAAATGGTGAAACAAATCATGACCATCCGATGGAGAAGGACATGCGACAAAGATATGTGCACTCTGGGAAAATAACTTCGGAGAAAATCGAGAGGAGAAGTCCAAAAACTCCCAAAACCCGAAATATGAAGTAAATCTTGCTCGTCCGTTGGAGGAGGAAATGTGGTGCTTGATATTTAATTACGGAGCTTCTGTTTGGTGTTAAACCTCAAGCAACTTTATAATTTTGAATGTTTGGGGGCCACTAATCTAAACTTCACAGGGGATCTCTGTCGTTAAAAAATGAACCTGTCGACTGTTTGTATTTTGGGCCCAAAATGGGTTTCTCTTGAGTGATCGGTTTTTGCTCATGGTTGTTTATTTTTCAATCAAAATGCTTGGACGATTTGTTGTGACCCTTGAAAACCTCATGTGATAACATTGGATCCACAAGGGATGGCATTCTCCCTATGAGTTGCAAATAACAAGCAGTTCCAGTTCCTTAGTTGTTGGGTTGTGGAGTCGAGCTCAAATACATCTTGTTGAAGACAGTAGGTTGACATGTACACTATCATACTAAAAGAAAACAAACACATGTGCTCCATAAGGAGCTTATTTATGTACAATCCTAGACTAACTGATTTTTTACAATGTGCTAGGTGAAAGAAAACTTCCACCATAGCCAACCAAACTGCTTGGTAACATAATTCTCCTTTTCACTGCAAATGATCCACAAAAGGTAAGGGAAGTATGACAGCAGAATGAAAAAATGTTTTGGAACACTGACCATACCCCCAAATGATGATAAGATGAAAAATTTTGCAGGCTCCAATTCTTTTGGAAAACTCAACTCCATATATAACCCTACAGGGTCATAAAATCTATAATAAGTCATGTTAAACTGGTAAGAAATAATCTACTTTACTTCATTATTTATCACATGTTGTTTGGTGTTCTCAGAGTGTACAGGTGGATAAAGGATTGATGTAGGTTGGCTAATCCCATGTGATATTTTCTCATTTACAAGTGTTGGACAGGAGATAAGTTGCATATTTATCTCTTCCTTTCTCCTTCATGGACCTCCCAAGGATTAGATTCATAATCATCATATACAGGAACCATGCTATGAGGTTCCAAAGAAGCCATGAAGAAGCTCTTATCTTCGACATCTTCTCTGGGATATTCATCAAAAATTGGTTGTTCTTGGTCAATATTTGAAATATATTCTTCATCATAAGCAGGGTTGCCAAAAAAATTTGTTTCAAGAACAACAATATCCTTTGCATTTTTTGGGTAAGAGAAGCAAACAAAATTTGCCTTCGGCTCTGAAAAGATAGGAAAAAACATAGAGGAATCTTCCCTAGCTTTTGTCACAGCTTATCATCTATCTCAGCTTCATAGTCAGAAGAAATATCTACTGTAGAATACACTTTTTCTTCATCATCAGAATATTCAAAAGAGACATGTTGATTTTCATGAAAATTTAAAACAACAGAAACATCTGATATGATGCCAGATGTTTCTGTGCAATTTTTATCACAATGAATATCATTCAACACCTCTTGATATTCATGGTAATTTTTTTCTTCTATAATAAATGATTCATCACAAATCAGGCTTTCCTGAATAACATAATCTTTATGGAGCAAATAAAACTCATTACAACATCCCTCAAAAAGACGTTCAACTGGAAAATATTCTTTGCAAAAGGAATTAAAAGTTGCATGAAAAAATGTCAAAGAGATGATACTTGCAACTGGGAGAGATCTACACCAATAGTGAGCAATCCCCTCTAATGAATACCTAAAAAGATTTATCTGAACATATTTGTGCACGATACGAATTTGATGAATAAAATCATGAAAATCCATCAAGTGTTCAGCTAGTTCCTCCCAGTCTTCTCCTTGAAATTTAGGAAGGCTACTTTCACATTCATCTCTACTAGGCACTAGATTAGGGAAACTAACTATCTTTGAAAAATCATAGAAAGCATACCTCTGAGCTAAAATATTCTCCATTTCAAACCAGTGGAGTCGCCAATATATTTCCGAACAATGGAGTCTCCATGGTGAAAGATGAGCAGCCAGAATAATGTGTCCAACTTTAGTTCAACGTCTAAAACTGGATCTGTTTGTTGTCATTCTCTGAGGGAAGATATATTCACTTCCATCCCCGAAAATGGTGCCATTAATGTTATCACTAAGAGTCACCTTCTGACTGCAAGAGGATAAGCCCAGTACCCATAAAAAATTAAAATTGATTAAAATGGTTTGAGTAGGTGGATTAGTAAGACTACAGGGAGAGGAAAATATAACAGAAGTAACTGCAGATCAGTTGGGACCGTTGGGCTATGGAGTCATAAGTATCATGAATAATGAAGGAATTTAAACTGCCTATCAGACAAAAGGATTTATGTGGTTATTAGGAGAATAAAAAGAGAATGTGTTTGAGTGATAAATGATGAAACATGGGCAAGATGACAACAGATCCTCCACCGCCTCAGGAATCCATGAATCACATATGCTACATTCAAACAAGAAGGAAAATAGGAAGGGTCTGAGTGATGAACCATGAAAGATGGGCAAGATGATAGCAGATCCTCTACTGCCTCAGGAATCCATAGATCAGAGAGATTACATCCATACAAGAAGAAAAATAATAACGTATATGTGATAAACCATGAAAAATGGGCAAGATGACAGCAGATCCTCTACCGCCTCAGGAATCCATAGATTAGAGAAATTACATATAGACAAGAAAAATAGAACATCATGTAAACTAAGAAGACACTCTGGTAAAAACAACTCAAAGGAATCTTCAATAACATAATATTTACAATCCAAGCCCTCGGGCTTACAAACTAAAAACAGAGCCCTGCTCATAAAACTCTATCGGCTCTCCAGCCTCTAAAAAACACCCCTCTTTACATATTTTCATCTTATGCATTTTATAATCAAAACAGTAGTCAACAACTTAGGAGTGTGAGATGGCTCTCCTATCCTAGGGTTCTTCACATGTGTCTTTATTCTGTCAGAAGGCAACTCAGGTCAGCAAGGGTCGGTAGGAGCAACTACCCTTTATGGTACTTCGAGATGAAAATATTATGTCTCCACGGCTATACCCTCCATGATTTTTGTTTATGGAGTGAGTCGAGGTTTCAACTACCAGTTATTTCTTTCATTAATTGACTCCTCCTCGGGATCGGGATGAGGCTCAACGCCTAGGGGTCTTTCACACGTTGATCTTGGATTTGACGTTACATAAGCACGTGATTGCGGGGTCGTCATAAGCGATTTGGATGCACACCGCTTTTGAGCCCACAATTCACCACCTTCCACCACATAGCTCTTTCCCTATACCATGGTTTTGATTGCGGGACCACTCAAGGATTTAAATGTTCAAGCAAGTTTTGTCCCCACAACGAAGCGTGGGCATTGATCTAGTCGCGGTCCGCGATCTGGGCAGCTCTGCTAATTTAGTGCCCCCACTAAAGTTTAACCACCCGCCAACACTAGGATCCTTCTAATTGCGCTTAGAGAGGGCGCTACTTTTGGTGCTCTGGGACTTTTGATGCTGAACAATAACACCTCCTGGAGGATGATATCTTGATGCTGACGTGGTGGCCTGACTTCACTGTGTTGATGTGTCGTGGAAAGGAGAGTGACACGCGTCACTTGGAATCAAGCGGAAGATATGCCATGAGGTGCCTAGACTAAGTTCCACATGTCAGCATCCAAAGGAAAGGTGGCAAAAGATAGGAGACTCTGCAACAGAAACACGTTGAAGCTTCGGAGTCCAGAGCATATCTGAGTCACTATATCTAGGAGGACATGCGATAGAGATACATGCACTCTATGGGAATGTATTCTAGAGGAAACCAAGAGGAGAGGAGACAAAACTCCCGAAACCCAAAATGGAAAAACAAATCATGATCGTTTGATGGAGAAGGACATGCGGTATATATCTATGCAATCCAGGAAAAGCACTTCGGAGGAAATCGATAGGAGAAGTCCAAAAACTCCTAAAACCTGAAATATGAAGTAAATCGTGCTCGTTTGTTGGAGGAGGACAGGTGGTGCTTGATCTTTAATTTTGGGGCTTCTTTCTGGTGCTAAACCTCGCACAAATTTATAATTCTGAATGCCTAGGGGGTGTTAATCTAAACTTCACAAGGGATCTCCGCTGTTGAAAAATGAACCTTCAGATGTTTGTATTTTGAGCTTGAAATCGGTTTCGCTTGAGTGCTACGTTTATGGTCATGGTTGTTTCTTGTGCAATAAAAAGGCTTGGACGATTTGTTGCGACCCTTGACAAACTCATGTGATAACAAATATGACGAGTTCAAACTAACAATATCTTAAATATTGTAAGGTCCCAACCATAAACTATCAAATTTTCCATATTTTCTAGGTTTCTCATCTCTCTTATTCCACATGAGAACCAAATCTCATTTTTTGAACTCCCTTAGAAGAGACTTCCTATCAAATGTTTCCTTTACTCTCTCCTAGATCTGTATAAGGTGATCAAAATCCATCCTTGTCTTCTCATCGAGATCTATAAACTTTTCCACTATGTCCTATACTGCCTCATTTGAAGTGAAATGTTGCAACAATTCATATATTGGAATCTTCAAGTGAATGAACAATGTGACCTCCATCCCATATACCAACTAAAACATGATATTTTATATAGCTTGTTTACTTGTAATGATTTTGTATGGTGCATCGAATATAGTGATAATCCTCTCCTCAAGAGATTCTGCGACTACTCTATCAATGGCTCTCTTGGTGGTAATTGTCTCCACCCACTGAATGAACTAATCTATGGCAATGAGAATCCATCTAAAAACATTGCTGAAAATTTCCTTCAAATCACCAATAAAATCAAGACCCCATTGTTGAAATGGTGCATCAACCACCATGGGGTGCAAAGGTAAGGAAACTAAATTTTTCTTCTCAGAAAATTAATGATAAGGTTCACATGATCTAAAAATTTAATGTAAATATGAGAAAAAATTAGGTCGATAATATCAATCGCACAATATTTTGTATGATATATTCATAGTAAATAATTCCCTCCACAAAAACCAACATACAACTATCTCATCAATCTTTGAGCCTCAACATCATCTACACACCTCACAAACAATCCATCTAGGTCTCTCTAACCCAATCCTCCTTGATTAATACAATATTGTGATTCCTTGAGCCTCAAATCCCTCCTCTAATGATCTACTAAACCATTCATACATGTAAGGTTCTTCAAGTAATATACAATGCATGAATACCAATTATGATTCTCTAAATCATTCAAAACCGCATACACCATGTCACTATATCCTTCTCCTTACACACCCAAAACCCTTTCATTTCCTTTATCGAGCATATTTTCCAACCCTTGACCCTTCACCAATCTAGTTGGCCTAATTTCCATGTCATATTATTAAATCCTTGACACCCATTTCCCTCAAATGCCAAACAATCCTACTGCGCCAATATGTCTTTCACTACTAAATATGGAACATAATCTATAATCTTTGAATACCCCACATAGATCCTAAAATGTTTTAAAGTTGGACTAAATAATAAGCTCTTAATCTCTAAGTTTTTTACTTGTGAATGCTATGGGTTTCTCCATATTGTCCTCATTCTTTTGGAGCAACACTCTTGCAATAGTGTCCTTGGATGAAAATGAAAATATCTAAAAATATTAGTTATAATCCAGGCTCACTAATAATAGGCTTGAACTAATAGCTTCTTTACTTTTCTTTAAGGCCTTCCTACTCTAATCATTCCACTTAAAAATTGATTCTTCAATAAATTTGAAATGGGCTTGGTTATTTATATAAAATTGTATATGAAGTTCCTTATGAAGAGTTATCCTTAATTTACTTAAGTCCTCTACAACATTGTATGTCATCTGAGTGGAGTTTAACATTAGGTGTTTCTTCCTACTTCCAATGCTATCCGTTATTTTCTCATTTTCTCTTTTCTCATTCGTTTTTTCTTTATCTCTTTGGTTTTCCTTTTCAGAATCATTTTTACTCTTAGATCTATTTACAAATCCTCTTGTCTAGGTGACGTTTTCTTGTGAGTTGAGGTCATTGTCACCTTCTTCAAATATATACATGGACGTCTCACATCCATCCATTTGTACAGTTTCGCAATTTTCATCGTATGAATAATAGTTCTCTTGCTCAACCATTTTCTCATCATATACATCATCCAGAACAGTTTCATTGGGAGTATATTTCTTGGGAACCCTTTTCTTTGTGGATTATCCATGTTTTCAAACCTCACTTTTTTTTTCTGGGTGAGGGTTCCTTCTTTATTGTGGGATCGTAATTCTCATATTTGCTACCTAATGATCCCCCCTCCTTAGTCTGGTTATCTTGTTCTACATTTTCTTGATAGTTCTGTTCACTTGTGCAATTTCAATTCTTTGCTTGGTTTATTCTGTCGCAACATGGTCTACCTTCACATCTGGTATGGTTTCCTTGAAAAATCCTCCAATTGTTTGATTTTGGGTCAGTCGTGGCTTGAATTATTTGTTCTTTCTTGAACTAGAGGCTCCTTGATTATCAATACTCAATCCTCCCAACTGCATGTGTACTTTTCCCAATATTATGTTGAGGTCGGCACCCATTTAAATCATAATTGCTTCCATCTCAGTAGTTTTATTCATTGATTCCTCCAAAGTATCCATCTGGGATGTTATGATAGCATATTTCACATTCGGGGGCATTGCATTCTTATAACAATCGAGTATGACTGGATCATTAGGTATTTTATCTTCTGAATCTTACTCAAAGTTTTATTGAACCTGAGATTAAAATATTGTATTCTTTCATTCTTTCTCAAACCAATCTAGGTGAAATCGGTAAGAAGGGTAAGATAAGAAATTGGGGGGGGAGAACATAGTCAGTAACATGGCTTCGAGGTCATTAAATGAGCTAATTGATCTATTGGGTAGTGTTTTATACCATTCATATGTTCTTCCTAATAAGTTTTGAATAAAGAACCTTACCATGACATTGTCATACTCAGAACGATGAAAATCGCAAACATCAAGAAATAAGTGAAGTTGCCTCTTTTCATCGATTGTTCTGTCTCTAGAGAAATCCTTCAAGGTACCCTTAGAGAGAACAGGGATATTGTGTTGTTTTCCTAGAATATTTAAAGGAGAATCCCTTATTCTTCTTCGATTTTCTTGATTTCTTGTAGCACCTCTTCCACCTCCTTGTCTCTCTTCATGAGGTTCCTCTCATGGTTGTTCATTTCTTTCTATCATATCCAAAGGGGTTCTAGAAATATGATTTTCACTTCTTATAATACAGAGTTGTTTTATTTTACTTCTGGTAATAGGTCCTTTGTATTTTTCCAGCTTCAATATCGACCTTGTCCTTGTGCTTCTCTAGCTATCCTTTGGTTTCTTCGGTCTTGCCGTTCATCTCTTCTTTGTTTCTGGAGGATTTCTCTTTCTTCTCGAGAAAATATCTTCCAGGACCTTTCTAATTATTCTCGGTTCTTGGTCGTCGTTATTACCAGATTATATAGCTGATGTAATATGCTTCGTTGATTGTTTAATCCAATTTCCAGGTGGAGCTGATCAGCATGGGACAAAGTCATATATTTTTCAAAAAATCTAAACCAGATTCAAAATTTTAGTTCATTCCCTAGTATGGTCACCAAAAATGTTGACGCTTGAATCCATTAGGACCGAAATGGAAACCTCACAAGGATGTAAATCCCCTTGATTTTTTATAGAGGTGGTACTCCTCTTTACTTTAAGATTTTCTTGGGATTTTAGATCTTCAAAATATGGGACTTTGTAGAATTCCATCGTGGTAATCAAAGAAACATAAAGATTGCAAGAAAAATAACAAGAAATAAAAATGTTGTGTTTTTCATTTTAAAGAAAGTTCCTGAGAAACGACTAGGAACCGACACTTCATACATTTAAAGCAGATAAGCAAAATTTCCTCACATCCATCATAGTTAAACTAAAGATTTATGATCACATAAAACAAAAAGAAGATGATATGCATGCATAAGAGAACTTTAATAGAGTGGACACATGGCTAGCTCAAATAAATATAATGATAGATCAATTTCAAATAATTTATACTCAAAACTCAAAGTTACAAAGCATAGTCAAAACTGATCCTGAAACATCTCTCTTGAAATTTCTAAAAAATATATAGTATGTTACATATTCTTTGAATTTTAAAATGCGTTTGTCCTTAAGACTAGGATTGGGGATCCTGCGGACCATAAAGAAAATATATACAAGAATTAATCTTGTAGAAGGAGGATGGTGGGCAGTAAAAGAACAACAAGACCTGGAAAGAAGAAAAGAGAAATTATCAGACTTTGGTTAAATCTTTCTAGTCAAAGAAGCGGAGTAACTGGATGAAGGAACTGATAAAGCAAGAAAGATGTGATCAACATAAACTTACTATGATGGTATATAATGTATTCACTTGCTTGTTGATGTCATTTTATTGTCTTCATTAACAGTTACAGGAACCGTCTCAATTGTTTCTTTCCCTTCGTTGGTCAATTTGTCGATTTCTTTCTTAAACCATTCTTCAATATAATTTTTCATTGGCAACACGTTTATCTCATGCCAGATTTTGATGTTGAATAAATCTCTTTCCAAGTGTCTCAAATCAATGGAAATACCATGTACCACTTCCTCAATATCTTGACTCATGGAATAGTCCACTAGCCAATTTTCTATGTCACATTCATTAAATTCGAGTATACCATAGAACTTTTCAACTAATAACCCTTTAAAAATATCAACTTGTTCGTCAAACTATTGCTTTGTTAGGAAATTTTAGTTGAAAATTAATTTGGGGTCTTTCACATCAATAGTCGCTCCTGCTAGGTCTATCTAGGTTAGCCTCTTGAACAATTTTCCTCTTTTCATTATAGCTTCGTTGTATGCTTGAACAATATTATTCAAATTTTTAATTTTTTTCTTCCAACACGAATTCAGTTGTTTTATCTGAATTAGGGAGGGTAGATCCTCCTCTCTTCTTCTAATTTTTKTCATTTTAGAGGCTTTGTTTCCAAAGGGTAATACATAATCAAGGAAAAAACCTTATTCGTTCTTCATATCATCTTGCAAATATTCATGGAAGGCRTGCACCCTCGAGCCAAAAGAAAAAAAAAATTGAAACCTCCCATGCCTCTGTGATAAATTCCATTATTTTCTTGATATTTATTTCTATATATCTCCTAGTTGATGTGAGTAGGCTTGAATATCCCTTCAATTTAACATCGGGTGTGGTGGKTCTGACTATTGAAAAAGGACTGGCAAGAAGTGGAAGAGGCATTAAGGCGTATTCCAACTCCCTAGTCCTTTCTTTCACTTTGTGTTTTTTGCTTCTAGTTCAATGTAGTCATCAAGAGCATCCCCGGTTGCTCTGTGAATTTTATAAATCTGCGATGGTCACCTATATATTAGGTCAACCTCTGAACGAGATGGTCACATATCTCTTAGGAAAACTGCTCTCGCACGCCCAAGAAATTGTCCATGGCGGGTGAAAAGAAAGACGACTGGACAGGAGATCCTTTCAAAATGTTGCTCGAGGAAGCACTTGAGAGACAAAGGAACGAGATGATGGAAAAAATTGCACAAATCCTTCGAAGACTTCTGAAAAGAGACGCATCCACCTCAAACGGAGGGGTTGCCCCCTTCAAGGTACAGATCAATTTTGATATTCTTATATTTGAAGGTCAAATAGATGTAGATGTCGTAGATAAATGGTTAAACCTTCTAGAAGGGTATTTTTCTGTCCACAACTTTTCCGATAGAGAAAATATTACATTTGTGCTCCTCAAGGTCGTCCCCCATGTCAATTATTGGTCAGAGAGTTTCTGTGATAAAAAGGAAATAGATGGATCCACATTATTTGCAATTGCACCCACTTGGGGTTCCTTCAGGGATGTTATTAGGGAATAATACTACCTTGTTGGAAGTTATGATGACTTGTAGACAAGATGGACCACACTATGGAAAGAAAGAGAGCAAAGAGTTCCAGAGTTCATCAATGTCTTCCATACCTTGCGCAGCAAGCTGGGTATCAAAGATTCTGAGTGACATTGATCTGGATTATTTTCAGCACGAAATGAGAGAGAATATATAATAAAGCAATGTACAGAGATATCTCGGATATCCAATAATATAACAGAAATGTATCAGAGATGAAACCATAAACACAGAGATACAATAATACACAATTTTCTAGTAATGAGCAAAAATGTACAAAGACTGTAAAAATACAGAGTGAAAGACTGGCTAGAATGGTGGCAGCGTATCTCTGAGAAGAGATGTGTCCTCTACTCGCATTCATAAGAAGATGATTTTACAATGAGATTCCAAAGGCCTTTTTATCATAAAGAAAATCCAAAACCCTAAACCCAAAAGATGAAAACCCAACAGTTGTGTGGACCCCATTTTGGGTAGTTTGGTGTATCAACTTCCTGGGGGCGTAACTTTGGCATACGATCTTCGTTTGGGGCGCATGATAGATTGTTGGAAAGGTATCATTGAGGAGATTAATTTTGGGGGATAAATTAGATCCTTTGACTATTATTTAGAAGCTCGATCCCGAAAAACTTCATTTAGGCCCTCAAAATGGCCCCGAAAGTTAAAATTTGCTAAAAATAGTAAATTGCCAAAATTGTCAGAAAATTGTTTTGAGTCAGTTGGAAGAGGTGGGTGGCCATAGATATCCACCTAGATCAATCCTCCCTGCTTAGGAATAAATGTTCTACATTGTGTTGAGTTCCCAAGGGAGAGGGGAAATCGATTGAATCTTGGTGCATTGCTTGCCTTGCTAGAGACGTTGCGCTGTGGAAGGTTGCGATGAACCTGTTGTTGGCGGGGTTGAATCTATTCAACCATTTGGGCTACATGATATGTCTGGATGCAGAAGGAATATTTGTGCTTTTCTGCATTCTTTTCGACCTACTTATGTTGGATAGAAGGTGCTTGTGCCAAGGCTGTAGTGGTTGTAGTATCCTTATGTTCACCTTTTGAACAAATTATGAAGAAGCTAGATTTTGTACTATGAGATACTACCTTGCGACGATGTTTAGGTGGGACAGTAGTTGGAACTACCTCTGGTATCTTGTAGAGATGACCCCCAGAGTAACAATGACACTACGGGGTCAAGACTCATAGATAGAATGGAACTTCCACATATATGGTTGTCCCAAGAGAACATCACAGACATCCAGTAGGGAAACATCACATAATACCTCATCCTTGAAGGGTTGGATGTCGTATGACAATCGACATTGTTGGTTGACACAAATTTTTTGTCCTCGACGAAGCCACCCGATATTGTACAAAGTGTGGTGTTGTCAACAATCCCAATTGTTTGATGACCTCTGTTGAGATGAGGTTCTTATTTCTTCCATTGTCAACAATAAAATGCAGTGGGGTCCCCTTCACCCACATTTTTGAATGAAAAAGGTGTTCCCCCTCTTCAGGATCTGTTGGTTCTTCTGGTTAAATTGTTGTGGTCGTGACAATAGTAGTGGGGTTTGTGTCAATGATTTGTCTTCTATTAATATTTTCTTAATCATATTGTGAATCATGGTTGGACTCCTTCTCTTTGATCTAGGCCACCAATTATTGTTTTGAGCGACATTCATCGGTGTTGTTCGAGGGGATTTTGTGGAAATCGCACCATTTTCCGGTGTCCTTTGTCTTTTTATGACCCTTCTTTTCCTGTGGCTTGGACTGGTTTTTGGGAGACTCTTTTTTAGGTTCGTCTTTATCATACTTTGGTTGTTGTAGATTTGAAGACCCAAAATTCCGTTTGTTCTAGTGCTTAAATTTCTGCTCGATTTTAACAGCATATCGATAAGCAACATTGAGTGATGAGATGTCCAGAAAATCCATTTTAGTTTGGATGTATCTATGTAGAGCTCCACGGTATTTCAGAACCAAATTTTTTTCAAAGTCTTTTATACCTAGATTGGTGTGCAAGGTATGGAACACTAGTACATATTGGAAAAATTGTGACGTTCTATCTGCAACGTTATGGACAAAATTT
>ML790747.1:490184-511455 GCA_009831015.1 Picea engelmannii | reverse complement strand
CCACCAGAAATGACATGACAAGCACTATCCATCTAGGATAGTTTCACCAACAATTTCCTTGATCTTCATCTCATTATTCCTCATACAAGCATGGGTCCTCCAACCTCTCTTCTAGGATAACTCAATCCGCAAAGCGTCTTCCCGTGAGGGCTTTCACCATAAGGGGACCACTTTGGATTTCATCCATTTGTGCACCTTATCAATCATGATAAGACAATAATGAGTCATCTATACATTTTATTAACAATGCATCATATACCAATGGAACCACATCAATCCATCTTCATCATCTATCAATGACAACTCTTTGATCCATCTTCATCTATGCATTCTCATCAAGGAAAATACATATTATATTACATAAATCATCAATCAATCAATCCTTTTAAATCAATCAATCACTTGACATCAATCAATCAAACCATTGGCATCAATGACAACATGATCCAACATCAGACTCTCTGATGTTGATCACCATTGCAAGATAGTTGCAAAACCTCTCAGGAGGTTTACTCTCCCTCACATCCTACCTGGGATTCCCCACAAAACCATGTTCTTCCTTCAAAGTTTCTTGAAGACACTTGGGCTTCCTCTTTTATGAAGTAGCACCATTTGGAGGGGACTCACCCTCCTTAATCCCACAATATAAATATTGTGTACCTAAATATGATCCTAAGGTTGTCTGAGAAAGAGTACCTTGTGAACCAGTAACCTGAGGACTAGTAACATGTGACC
Organism: Picea engelmannii; assembly: GCA_009831015.1. Taxonomy (NCBI): domain Eukaryota; kingdom Viridiplantae; phylum Streptophyta; class Pinopsida; order Pinales; family Pinaceae; genus Picea; species Picea engelmannii. The sequence continues at coordinate 510,720 of ML790747.1, read as the reverse complement.
CTATCACCTATGGACCAGTCATCCATGAAGCAGGTGGTCCTGAACTCTGTGTTACTATGATATGTGAAGGACTCACCTATGTCTGAGAGGATGATTTATCCCCCTGCTCTATATTGCGTGACCTCTAAAAGGCTCTATCCTCATCAAATTTCACATCCTGTCGGACAACTATCTTCCTCAAAGAGGGGATGTTTATGTAGAAATCCTTTGAGGTCTCACTATACCCAAAAAATATACCCTTCCATGTTGTGGGTAGTATCTTTTTCCTCTTCTCAAAAGGGACATGTGAATAGGTAAGGCACCTAAAAATCCTAAAGTGCCCAACCTCAGGCTTCTTCCCAGATTAACACAAAAGTCATTGAACTCAATTGAGGTATACTCACCCCCATTGTCAGATCTCAACACTTTGATTTTCTTCCCAGCTTGGTTCTCCACAAGAGATTTGAACTCTTGGAACCATTGGAAGACCATGCCTTCGGTATTCAAGAAGAAAATGAAATACTTCTAAGATAAGTCATCAATGAAAGTGACATAATACAAAAATACACTCAAAGAAGAAGAAGACATAGGACCACATACATCAGTACGAATCGGATCAAGAATAGTTGCTACTCTATTGTCACTACTTGGAAAAATAGTCTTGGAATACTTCCGAAGAGAACACATCTTGGTGCTCTATATTGAACTCTGACACTCTAGTCACAATCTCTCTCGATATCCTCAAAGCCCCATGGTGAAAATGGGCCATCCTCCTATGCCATAAATCACAAAGGTTGTTTTTGTTGGTACTATGCATCAATGCTCTAGCAAGTTGAAACATGAGCTTGTACAACTTCTCATGTCGGATCCCAATCATTGTGGCCGAAGTGACATTGGATCCCTTAGGATACAAGAGCACATGCCTATCACAGAACAATATCTCATATCCCCTATCCTCAATAGTGGAAACTGACACCAAGTTCTTCTTCAATCCTAGAACATATAGGACATCTCTTAACAACATGGGAGGTAGAGACTCCCTCTGAAATGATATTTTCCCACTACCAACTGCCTTGACCACTAATTCATCTCCAAGCACCATGTCAAGATCCCCAATCTATGCAAATGTGGACGATATCAAAGATTATGTGGGGACATCATACATACTTGAGTCTTGAAACCCTCCCATAACTTCAAGGCATGTGTATAGTCTAACCATGTCAAATTTTGATGCATACAGAAACATATTAAATAAATTTCAACGTTGGCCCCATTCGCTGCCCATTATGCGGGGTTGGTGCATGACATTTGTGGTGGGTGAATTGAAGATTTTGTGACATCAAATCGAATTGGTAATTCAATAATCAAACAAAGTGGTTAAATCCACTTTAACCAAGAGAATCAACAATAGATCCACTTGAGTTAATGAATTCAATTTATTGACGGTTCATCCATTGGGTTTGCAAGCTAGGAATCAAACCTACTAGAAATTGGCATTGGCAAGAGGAATTAAATTATGATTATGTTCAAAATTATCCAGTTTGTGTTGCTAGTGTTACCCCTCATTTTTCATGAGGCCTACACTAGTATGTTTTCACTACTCTTTTGATTTCCATCACAAAGGTAGGTTTACAAGTTGATCTTTGGATGGCCTAGGGGTTGGGATTGCATTTGATGAGACTATTAGTGATGTAATCATGGATGGATAGATGATGTTGATGCTCTAGTTTTCTTGGTAATTTCTTTCATTTCATACTAGTAGACTTGGTTGTGGAGTCCCTTATATGATCATTACTGGATGGTTGATGATACATCTTGATGTATGAATCCCTTGATGGAACACCCTATCAATTTTTGGATAAGCTAATATTGTATTGGCATCTTTGTTTGCTTGGAATTCTCCCTTTGATATCACTTGATTTCACATTCATTTAGGTTGATATGGTATAGCATGGTGTGATGTTCATGAGGTGAATTACCTAGCTCATGTTGAGGATTCATACACATATTATGGTTTTTTATGACATTTATTACACCCTAATGTTGAGCGTTTCCCTCTTCTACATATTTATATGCCCTATTATTTGGTGGAGGAGCCTATCATGGAATTCCCTTGCCTTGTGGGATGATTTCACACTTGTTTTGGTGAAAATTGGATATTACTCATCATCCCATGTGGAGCGCTCACCCTCCTTGCATACATGTTAAGGGATGGTCTTATTTACATGTTAAGGGATGGTCTTATTTATTGATTGATGAGGGGCCACCCCTTTTTTTATGGATTTAGTTTATCATTGAAGGCATTTCACATGTGTTCTTCATATATAATTTGATGCCTTATTTCATGGATCCACTTGCTTGGAACTGGTTTTGAGGAAGACATCCACCATTTGAGGCCATTCTACACTTTTCCATGCTTCGTTTGATGGGATGTTTCTCTTGAAGGTCTCACACTTTCTATAATTGGAGGTTTGACTTAATTCAAACTTCTAGTTTGTGTAGATGTCCACCTTTGGATGTTACATTGCATACCTTTTATTTCTTGTTGATGGGACATATCACATTGGGATCAGGAGGTTTCATGGTTTTATGTCCTAGATCACGAAGGAATATGGCCACTTATGGATGTTTCTTGCACTTATGTTTATTCTTATTATTGAGGACACCCACCTTTCTTGGAGCCTTATTTCACTTGCTTGTGTTATGATTCCTCATGTTGGTTCCCCTCTTGCAAACTCACCTTGTATTGTGTCTGGGCACCCATCCTTGCCCAGACCATCTTGAAAAAGTTGATTAGAAGCCAAAATTTCTCCTTATCTGGCATATGGCTCGTCTTTTTTCCTAGTGTTCCCTTGTGTGGCCCTTCTCATGCCTCTCATGTGGGTGGGCGCACCTCTTTCCAACTCGCTTTGCATTGCGTTTAGGTGCTCTACCTCATTTTTGTTATGTTTCCTCTTGTGGGCGCCCCTCTTGCCAACTCGCCTTTCCTTTCCTTTGGGATAGATTACATGATGGGAAACAGTAAACTGTGAATGGGGCCAACGTTGAAATTCTTTCAAAATGTTTTTTGTATGCACTGAAATTTAACATGGATAGATTGTTCACATGCCATGATGATATAGAAGGGATTCTAGACTCAAAGATCACTCATAGACCCACTCTATATATCGACCCATCTCATTCTTGTTTCGTTTTAATTTTCTCAGTCGAATTTTAAAGGAAAAATTTATTAAAAGACATTGTACTAGGGATAGAGTACATGATGGGAAATAGTGACCTGTGAATGGGGCCAACGTTAAATTTTTTCAAAATGTTTTGTATGCACCGAGATTTGACATGGATAGATTGTTCACATGCCTTGACGATATGGGAGGGTTTCCAGAGTGAAATATCACTCACACACCCACTCTTTATATTCATCGTTTGTGTCATTCAAAACCAACACCATGCCAATTAGGCCCATGATTTTGGTTGTGTCAAGAAGAAGGCCATAGATGAGATTTCGTATTTAAATAATGATTTCGCACTAATATTATTTATGGAGAAAAGAGTACTTAGATGAGAGAAAAAAACAAAGACATAAAATAAATTGAAGCTTGTGTGATTAATCAAGTACTTCTTTATCGACGGTATTGCATGCCCTTGTAGTACTAGATGCGGGGATGTGCATCTCAGTCGTATTTTAAAGGAAATAGCTAAAATACATTATACTAGGGCTAGAGTACATGATGGTAAACAATAACTTGTGAGTGGAGCCAACGTTGAAATTCTTTCAAAATGTTTATGTATGCACTGAAATTTTACATGGATAGACTATTTGCATGCCTTGATGATATGGAAGGGTTTCCAGACTCAAATGTCACTCACAAACCCACTCTATATATCCGCCCATCTCAACCTCATTTCATTTTAATTTTCTCAGTCGAATTTTAAAGGAAAAATCCATTAAAAGACATTATACTAGGGATAGAGTACATGATGGGAAACAGTGACCTTTGAATGGGGCCAACGTTGAAATTTTTTCAAAATGTTTTTGTATGCACCGATATTTGACATGAATAGATTGTTCACATGCCTTGACGATATGGGAGGGTTTATAAACTTAAAGATCACTCACACACCCACTCTTTATATTCATCGTATGTGTTGTTCAAAACTGACACCATGCCAATTAGGCCCATGGTTTTGGTTGTGGAAAGAAGAAGGCAATAGATGAGATTTTGTATTTAAATAATGATTTTCTACTAATATTCTTTATGGAGAAAAAGAGTACTTAGATGAGACAAAAAAAAAGACATAAAATAACTTGAAGCTTGTGTGATTAATCAAGTACTTCTTTATTGATGTTATTGCATTCCCTTGCAGTACTAGATGTGGGGACGTGAATCTCAGTAGTATTTTAAAGGAAACATGTAAAATACATTGTACTAGGTCTAGAGTACATGATGAGTGACAGTAACCTATGAATGGGGCCAATGTTGAAGTTATTTCAAAATGTTTTTGTATGCACTAAAATTTGACATGGATATACTATTCACATTCCATGATGATATGGAAGGGTTTCTAGACTCAAAGATCACTCACAGACCCACTCTATATATTGACCCATCTCGTCCTCGTTTCGTTTCAATTTTCTCAGTCGAATTTTAAAAGAAAAAGCTATTAAAAGACATTGTACTAGGGATAGAGTACATGATGGGAAATAGTGACTTGTGAATGGGGCCAACGTTTAAATTTTCTCAAAATGTTTGTGTATGCACCAATATTTGACATGGATAGACTGTTCACATGACTTGACGATATGGGAGGGTTTCCAGACTCAAAGATCACTCACACACACACACACTCTTTATATTCATCATTTGTGTCATTCAAAACCAACACCATGCCAATTAGGCCCATAATTTTGGTTGTGGCAAGAAGAAGGCAATAGATGAGATTTTGTATTTAAATAATGATTTTGTACTAATATTCTTTATGGATCAAAAGAGTACTTAGATGAGAGAAAAAAACAAAGACATAAAATAACTTGAAGCTTGTGTGATTAATCAAGTACTTCTTTATCGACGTTATTGAGTGCCCTTGCAGTACTAGATGTGGGGACATGCATCTCAGTCGTATTTTAAAGGAAACATCTAAAATACATTGTACTAGGGCTAGAGACATGATGGGCAACAATAACCTGTGAATGGGGCCAACATTGAAATTCTTTCAAAATGTTTCTATATGCACTGAAATTTGACATGGATAGATTGTTTGCATGCCTTGACAATATGGAAGGGTTTCCAGACTCAAATATTACTCACAGACCCACTCTTTATATCAACCCATCTCGTCCTCATTTCTTTTTAATTTTCTCGGTCGAATTTTAAAGGAAAAAAATTATTAAAATACATTGTACTAGGGATAGAATACATGATGAGCAACAATTACATGTGAATGGGGCCAATGTTGAATTTTTTTCAAAAAAAAAAATTATGCACCGATATTTGACATGGATATACTATTCACATGCCTTGAAGATATGGGAGGGTTTCCAGACTCAAAGATCACTCAGACACCCACTCTTTATATTCATCGTCTGTGTCATTCAAAACCAACGGCATGCCAATTAGGCCCATGATTTTGGTTGTGGCGAGAAGAAGGCGATAGATGATATTTTTTAGTATACCTAGGGAGGTAATATGGGGTACCTAGGGAAGTACCCAATGGGAATGTATTTATGTGTTATTAGTGGAAGTCATTTAATATATGAGAATGTGGTCATCCAATGTAAGGTGGACTAGGTCCATTATATTAATAAAGGCCCACTATGGTAGTTAGATGTAATAAATGTGAGAAAGCTCTCTAAAAGGTTCCTAGGAGATAGAGAGAGATATATAAATAAGTGTAAGCAATGTAATGAAACATAGTGAATAATATTGTGATTGTACAAGCAAGGATTGCTTAAGGAGGTTTATCCTTCCATAATAGGATCCATTGTATGGTGTTTCCCTACACTAAGGGTTTGATAGTAATCAAATAGATTTTGAATATTGTTCTTCTATATCTATTGTGGTGATTTTGTATTCAATTCTTTGGTTCTTAACAATTGGTATCAGATCACTTTCCTTGGCCAAAGAAGGGGAGAATGTTTTTGCTCGTTTTGCAGAATTTTTCTAGGGAAGAAAAAGAGGGAGATGCACTTCAAGTTCAGATTTGAAGCTTTATGAGATTAATTTAAAAAAAAAAAATTGGCTATTTGAATTCCTCTTGAAAAAATACCCAATTTCAAAAAAAAAAAATCAGCCAAAACGGAGTCTGGGAAGTAAAGTTATGAGCATTTTAAATTCAGCAGTTTTTCAGGGTTTTTTTCCAGAAAAAGCCATGATGTTTTGTAGTAAGTTATTTTTAAACCCTTGTTATATTTTTTGGGTTTTTTCGTGACGGCAACGAGACCGTAGAGATCATAAATTTTCATAGGGTGATCAAATGGTTATTTCTTCTCAAACCCTCAAAGAAATTCTATAGATTACTGAAGCATTCAAAGCCCAATTGTTTGAAACATTGAATGACAGATTGGATGAGTTTGTAGATGGCCTCACTGACGCCTCAATGATAGTTTTCGTAGTATTCTATATTCATTGGATAGAATGCAAGATTTATTTCTTATGGTGGACCTCAGGGATGAATACAATATAGAAATATATGATTGGTATGATTTTGAGGTCGATTGCGATGATTGGTATATGGATAGTTGTCATTTCTGGAATGACAACCACTTCCATATTTTATTTGATGACTCTACTCCACCTTATGTAGAGAACATAAATTTCCCACATCATGAGCTAGTTATGATTACCAGGGTCCAGCCTGCATATTCAAAAATGGTATTGTTCCTTCCAAATTCATCTTTGACCCTTTCCCACCATGTGGATGGATATTCTTAGTTGGATCCACATGATATGTGTCAATATTGGGGGCATCATTTTCAGTTGGTTATTGGGTGTCGACATATTTTGTGTGGAGTTCACTGAGAACTTGGACATGGGACCCTGGTTTACAATGGAAGTTGGACTACTTCAGCATGGTGGCTTTGATTTCTCAATGGGACCCTAGTTCTCTAGTCTACTTCATCACTATGGTTCACATGTATCCATGGGACCCTGGTTCTCTAGTCTACTTCAGCACTATGGTCCACACTTATCCATGGGACCCTGGTATATGGTTGTACATCAAGCATTGAGGACAACGCTTTCATAAGGGGGATGGAATGTTAGGTAGCTAGAGAGGTAGTTGGGGGGGGGGCATAGGGCCCATAATGATAATAGTGGAGGCCATTCAATGTAAGGTGGAGGTCCACTATATTATTAAATAAGGCCCACTATGGTAGTTAGATATAATAAATGAGTAGTTAGAACCAAAGAAATGAATACAAAAGCACCACAATAGATATAGAAGAGTACTTAACATATGGTTTATTGGTTTATAAAACATATTGAAGTGTATGGTTTATTCTTGGTCTTATTGAAGTATATTTGCAGATATGGTATAGGTACTTAACATATTTTGTATTTAAATAATTATTTTGTACTAATATTCTTTATGGAGCAAAAGACTACTTAGATGAGAGAAAAAAACAAAGATATAAAATAACTTGAAGCTTGTGTGATTAATCAAGTACTTATTTATCAATGTTATCACATGTCCTTGTAGTACTAGATACAGGGATGTGCATCTCGGTCATATTTGAAAGAAAACATCTAAAATACATTGTGTTGTGGCTAGAGTACATCATGGTAAAAAGTAAGATGTGAATGGGGCCAACGTTGAAATTCTTTCAAAATGTTTCTATATACACTAAAATTTGACATGGATGGAATTTTTGCATGCCTTGACAATATGGAAGGGTTTCCGAACTCAAATATTACTCACAGACCCACTCTATATATCGACCCATCTCGTCCTCATTTCGTTTTAATTTTCTTAGTCAAATTTTAAAGGAAAAAGCTATTAAAATACATTGTACTAGGGATAGAGTACATTATGGGCAACAATGACCTATGAATGGGGCCACTGTTGAATTTTTCCAAAAAAAATTGTATGCACTAATATTTGACATAGATAGACTGTTCACATGCCTTGACGATATGGGAGGGTTTCTAGACTCAAATATCACTCACACACCCACTCTTTATAGTCATCATCTATGTCATTCAAAACCAACACCATGCCAATTAGGCCCATGATTTTGGTTGTGGAAAGAATAAGGCGATAGATGACATTTCATATTTAAATAATGATTTTGTACTAATATTCTTTATCGAGAAAAAGAGTACTTAGATGAGAGAAAAACAAAGACATAAAATAACTTGATGATTTTGCAATTAATCAAGTACTTATTTATTGATGTTATTGCATTCCCTTAAAGTACTAGATGTGGGGACGTCATGCATCTCGATCATGTTTTAAAGGAAATAGATAAAAAAAAAACATTGTACTAGGGATAGAGTACATGATGGGAAACAGTAACCTCTGAATGGGGCCAACATTGAAATTATTTCAAAATGTTTTTTTATGCACTGAAATTTGACATGGATAGACTACTTTCACGCCTTGACGATATGGAAGGGTTTCCAGACTCAAGTATTACTCACAGACCCACTCTATATATCGACCCATCTTGTCCTTTTTTCTTTTTAATTTTCTTGGTCAAATTTTAAAGTAAAAAACTACTAAAAGACATTGTACTAGGGATAGAGTACATGATGGGCAACAATGACTTGTGAATGTGGCCAACGTTAAAATTTTTTCAAAATGTTTTTGTATGCACTGAGATTTGAAATGGAGAGACTATTCACATGCCTTGACGATATGGGAGGGTTTACAGACTCAAATATAACTCACACCCATTATTTATATTCATCATCTGTGTCATCCAAACATGTTATATTCAAACACATTTAATTATTTGTAAAAATATCCACACAATTTTGATTATTATTAAGTTTGTAACATTACAGCTAATTATTATAGTTTCAGTAAATTGAAAATGGAAATATAGTGTTTCCATCTTATTTGTTTAAGACAAACATCGTATTAAAAAAAATCAATTTTTTAAGCAATAGAAATATTAAATTCTTAAATTTAAGTGGTATGTGTTTGCTAAACAATATTTAAAATTTCATAAAGTAAGTAGTTTAGATCCTTCTTAAATTCCAAATTTCATAAGGGTAAGATACCCCACAAAGAGGGCATGTGCGATGGTTGGAGGCCTTGTTCACAACACATGATGCCTAGAAGGTTTATTTTCCATCACAAGGATATTGTTTCCCTATTATGATCATGGTCAAGGCCTTGATATTTTTCTTTAGTGGGGAAAACATCTTAATGGAAACCATATCCACCTCCCGGGAAAAGGACCCCCTAGTGAGGGTTCATGTCATAGTTCTAGGTGTTTTTCATAGCGTTTGAGCTCATGAAGGTTAAATTAAGGTTTAATGTCATTGTTTCCCCCATTGACCATGTTTAGGAATTAAGACCCATTTCCAATGAATAAAACCTACTAATGGTTCCCACATGCCACTCATAGGATTACAAACAACCCATAAAATGGACTCATGTGTTGGATCGAGCACTCATTCAAGGATATTGAGCTCAAGAATATTCAACAATATCTTGAGGCACTTTTTTTCCTTACTAGACCATGGTTAAGATCCTATGATATATGCACAAAACCTCCTAATGGAGTCCATATCCAACTCTAATGCTAAAAACCCCTTAGATAGGACTTGTGTTATGGTAATTTGTAGGTGTTGTTCATGGTGATTGATCCTAAGAAGTGATGTTTATGGAATAAGGTCCAAGTTTTTTCCTCCCCTAACCATGGCATTTGAGCTCAAGAAGGTTCAGTTAGGGATTAAGACCCTTCTTTCCCCTGTAACCATGTTAATCCCTCAAGACCCATTTCTATTGTACAAAACCTACTCATGGAACCATATCCTACTTTGGATTCTAAAGAACACCAACTACAACCCTCAAAACCGTTCCTAATGGGAGGTATGACACATTTTTATTTAGGTCATATGTTTTAGTTTAAGCATGGTACTTGTATCCCTCAAATAGTCCAAAAATAACCTACAAGGGTCCTATGTGATGGCTCAAGGACTCATCCAACACTATATCCTGAGAAGTTGTGTGGGTTGTAGTTGTTGTTCATAGAATTCAAGCCTAAGAATGTTCACTTAGGTAAAAATTCCCTTGTTTCACTCCCTTGAGCTTGGTTATACCTTGAGACCCATTCTTGGTTCAAAACTAACTTATTCATAGTGCCCAAATTCCACTTGGAGGTGAATGATACGTTACATAGGTCATATGTGGTGGTTTGACTACTTGTCTATGGTTCTTGAGCTTGAGAAGCAAGTTTTAGGGTTGAAGACTCATGTTTCCTTTCATCAACTATAGTCATGAACCTAAGACCCATCCATGATGATCAAGAAGACCTCATAATGTCACACATATTCAACTTGGATTCCAAATACTCCCTAGAGAGGACTCGTGTCATGGTTTTTAGGTGTTGTCGATGGTGGTTGAGATCGAGAAGGTTTAGTTAGGGATTTAGGCCATTGTTTCTAACTTCCCATGTTTATTCCTCTACACCCATTTTCAATGTACAAAACCTAATCGTGATGCCTATATCCCTCTTAAAGGACAAAGTTATGTGCTTATGTTGGTTTAAGTACATGTTCAAGGATCTTGATCAACTTCAGAATCTTCAACAATATTATAAGGCACTTGCTTTCATTCTTTGATTATAGCGAAGGTCTTGTGACCCATCCATGGTCTTGTGTGGTGACCTAAGGAATTTTTCATGGTGCTTGAGCTAGATATGATATGTTTGGGGCTTGAGTTGTTATTTCCCTCCCTTGACCATGGTTAAGGGATTGAGGCTTGTTTCCCTACCACAACCATGGTCAAGGCCCCGAGACCCATATGCAGTATGAAGAACATTAAAATGGAACTCATGTCCAAATATTAGGCCAAACACATTGAAGTGAGAGCTCATGCCATGGTTTCTAGGTGTTGTTCATGGCACATGAGCTTGAGAAGGTTCAATTATGGCTTAATTCCTTTACTCCCCCCTTAACCATTTTTAAGTGTTAAGACGCATTTCTAGGGAACATAACCTACTCATGGAATATGTATCCTACTTGGAGGCCTTCAAGGAAGCCTTGTAAATGAGTGATGTGTTGTTTAAGTCCTCTCTACCCGTCCTTACTACAAAAAACCTCTTAATTGTGCCCTTATCCAACTTTGATGCTAAGGACCCCCTAGAGAGGGATTGTGTTGTGGTTTCTAGGTGTTGTTAATGATTATTGAGCCTAAGAAGTGACATTTAGGGCCCTCATATCCCACTCAAGTGCTACAAAACCCTAACCATGATGTACCCAATAACTATTCCATGTGTGGAGCTGAGACATGTTCTTTTTTATGGGATTTGTTTTGGTTTAATCATGGCACCCATATCCCTCTAGTAGAAAAAAGATACCCTATGAAGGTCTTGTGTCATGGTACAAGGATGATTTCAATGACATAACTTGAGAATATTCATGGTTTTTCTTTTTGGTGCTTGACTCGACTACACTTTTCTTGGGCTCACTCATAGTCCCAGAGGAGCTTGCTTGATTGGATATTCTAGCGTCAAACATATTCTTTTCAACTTTGATGGCATCCTTGTTAGTGAAATTATATGCATAATATATTACCAAACATAAATTATCAACCGGGATTCGTAATCAGTAGATTTGATGCACTATATGTGTTGGAAACAAGTGTTCTATCTATGTCTAATGAGTATAGCATAAATAAGAAACATTCAATAACAAAATACTTTGTTTTCAAAGATAACACTCTTCACACAATTCAGAAATTAGAAAGAAAAACTTGCAATCATGCACTCAAAATATTTTGCTTAGATAATTCCTTGCCCATTTACAAGCTCATGAAGTGGAAAGATGGACTTTGACTTAGTTATATGTAGCTTCTACTCTTAACAACAACTGGCAAGCAAATCTAGGCACACTTCAACAATACCACTCCAAACTTAGAAGAGAAAACTGATAACAAAACTTCTCAATCAAACAGTGAATTGAAACGTTCTTTCTTAGGTGACAAATATGTTCATTAGAGGCTCATGAAATGAAGAGATGAACTTGAGATCTTGTTCCCTGTAGCATTTGAAACAACAATCCACTTTATACACTCTTAGAAAGAAATCAATCATAACCCTATCAATGCCAATCAAATCTTCTTCAATACAGGAGGCAGTTAATATGCTTGAAAGACTTCATTACATGAAGCATGAAGGTGAGAGATGAAGTCTTATGATTTCTGTACCTACTAAGAGAAACACAATCATAAATTCAAAACAATAACAATTGCATATTTAACAATCACACACATCTATCCAACTCTTGTTAACTAAATATCAATCTGTAGAAATGGAAATGGAATTATCTACTCTGTTCAAGGCCTAATCATTTACTCACATTGATTCAGAATCAAATAACTTTTTACTGAACTTAAAATGTATTTGAGACCATTTACAACACATAATTGTTAAATGTTCACACTCACACAATCACACAAAAACATGTACATGGAGGTTTACCTTGGTTGGGGCGGTGGGCCCTTGTCGAACCAACAAGGTACCTCTAAAGAGATTGCAAGCTAAAACACTTTACTCCTTCCCATGAATTTCACAAAACAACATTTGAATTCCTTCAATTGATTGATTGAATCAGTAGTTCAACATTTCATTTCCCATCATAACAATGTATATCATTCTCCAAGAACCAATCTTACAACATAATTATTTCCCCTTCACTCAGACCTATGAGGTCTTATTTATACATAAAATCCATGGAGGAATGGATGAAACCGAATCCCCAAACTAAGAAAACAATTTTTACAATTTTAGGATAAATCCCAAAAATCTGTGTTTTTTATCAATTTGAGCAGATTTGAGTTAGTTCTCCACCCATATCTCCCAAACCAATTCTAATTTTGAAAAAATTCCCGTGCAATACTCAATTTTCCATATTCTAGACAAAACCCATATATTAGAATTTCTATATCTGATACCATATGCATGGAAATCGAGGCACAAGTTGGTAGTTTGAGTTTTTTGCTAATTTTGGCAGAATCATTCACCCTGAGCTGGAGGTCACACGTGCAAGTTGGGTGAATTCTGACTCACATGTTTGCATGAAAACATTGTTCTGGACAAACCCTTGTGCTTGATTTTCTTCTAGAAACATTCAAAAATTCTGAATTATGTCTAGTACCGGATTAGCACAGTTGGTACTGGATTAGAATAGTTAGTACCATAATCATGTAGGCAGGGGTTTAGTACCGGATGAACATAGTCATGACTATGGTTACCGGACCATCATGATGGTAGTACTGGATGAATCTAGTACTGGGATAGGCGCAATCTGGTATCGGATGAAGCTGGTACTGGAAGAGGCACAGAGCTGGTACCGGATGAAGTTGGAGAGCTGGTACCAGATGAAGTTGGTACCAGAAGAGGCGAAGAGATGGTACCGGATAGAACTGGAGAGCTAGTACCAAATGAAGCTAGAGCCTTGGTACCTGAATAGGTGGGTACCAGATATGGGTGATTTTAAGAACCCCCCCTATATTTATATATATAATAAATGGGTGAATCCCCACGATACATAGGAAAAATTGAAGTCTATTTTATCGATAATATAATAATTATATATAATTTTTTAGCGAATCTTTTAGTCAATTATATAATCTTGTAAAATCTTGGTGAATCTTTCACTGAATTATAAAATCTTGGCGAATCTTTCATTGAATTATAAAACCTTATAAATATGAATATGTAACAATATGAATATGCAATATGCAACAATTTTTGTAGACTTATGGTGTAATCCATCGCAGTGCATGGATCTATGACAATTCCTTTTGGACTAATGGGATGGGTGACTTGATGTCTCCTGAACTAGTCAACACAAACATTCAAACAAGATCCACCCTTGCATGTTTTCTACACAAAAGAATAGTATTGAAATTTGTTTCCTGCTCTTGTAATTCTGGAACTCTAGAACATGCCTGATGCATGAACAAGAAAAGCCATGGCGAGCATGTATATGGATAATGGAACCACATTCACATGTAAAACTCATGACCCATTCATGTTGAATGAGTCTATACAGATTGCAGTAGTCATTATATGACAACCAAGCTTCAAAACCACATATAAATGTTTGTCCTTCCTTGGGATGATATCTACCAAATCTACTTATTACAAATTTTGGAGAATCCTTAAAATACCTAGAGGGATCTTTAGTGCTAATGGAATTAATCACATGATGTAAAATAATATGAACACATTCACTCCTTTTAACTAAGTTAATTAAACAGTCAATACAATAATTAACCGGACACTGAGGACAACCATAGATTGTTCTCATCATCTTGCAGGTGACCATATTCGATCCTTCTCTGGTAAGTATATCATCCAGACAGTTATCTTTGTCAGGTTTGTATTCTATGGAGAAATCAAACCCATGCAACCATGTGCTCCAATGCATGACACATTGTTGCCTTGTTCCAGCAGCCTTTTATTCTGAAAAATACTCTACATGTGCTTAAGATCAGTATGAACTATGAAATGGACAGGTTTAAGAAGTAGCATGAACAATTTGATGTCATTCTTGACTGCTGGGATTTCTTTATATGATGATGGATATTTTAATTCAAGTTCTTTGAAACAACAAAAAGATTACATGCAAGCTTCTTATCTATGAACATGTTTTTGTAGGACAACTGCCCAAATGACATTTGAGGCATTTGTCTCAAGAATGACTAGCAGGTCCAACTTAGGAAGAGAAAGAGACATGAGGTTCTAGATTTTTTGTGGAATAGTCTGGATGGATTTAATCATTTCGTAGGTCCATGGTTCTAGTTTGTACTTTAATCTCATATGAAGACAAAGTACGTATGCATCCTGATTTTTATATAAGAATCTAATGTATTTTAAAGTTTAAATGGCCTAAGAACCTATGGAGTTGATTTCTGTCCAGGATTCTATCTGGAAACTCTGTCAATTCCTTAAGGACATGAGTTTGGAGTTCTACTTTTCCTTCATAGATAACAAGACCAAGAAATTCAATCTTGGTTTTCCCTATATCCATTTTCTTCTCAGATAATGCAAGGTCGTGTCTAAAAACAACAGAGAAGAACTCCTCTAGATGTTTTTTATGTTGGTTAGTATCATAAGAGCATACTAATATGTTATCTATGTATGCTATTACAAAATATAAAGGACTGAAAACATCCTCCATCTTCTGAAATTTCGATGGAGCATTCCTCAAACCGAAAGGCAGAACAAGCCACTTGTATTGGCCATGAGGAACCAAAAACCCTATTTTATACCTATCTGTAGCCTCACTCTATGGCATGGGTTAAACCAGAACAGAAGGAATGACTGCAGAAATAAAATCTAATCTCAAGTATTCTATATAAACAAAAATTCTAACAAGACAAGATAAAGAGCCTACCTCGTCCAGACGTTCGATGAAGACCATCACTGAGCACTCGACTCAAAGCGTTATACCTACAACTTGTCCTCAAAAACCAATATACGCAAGCATATGGTGATAGTATATATTGTTAGCACATATAATAGCATAATCCATCAACATTCATAAAAAATATGCCCATGGTATAACAATTCAAATATTTGCAAGATATTAATTGGATGAGAAAATAGTATTTATATTAAAATATGATCAACATAAGTGTATGAATGACAAAATTTTGTGTTGGCACGTCTCGGAACCAAGAAACTAAGTCCCTTCCAACTGGGCCTCCACCACTTCAATCCTCCACCAAAGGCAAGCTCACATAAGACAAACAATGAGGTTCTCCATCAAAGAGGGAAGATCTTGGGGGTTGAACAATGTGTTCATACTTTAAAGGACAATGGGATGCAAACTCAATATGAAGTGAATAATTTATCCAGAGTAACTTTTCTCTCAAAAGTTGAATTATTCTCTTCTTCCACAGTTTGGATATGGTCCATTTATAGTCTTCAAATGGAACTGAACAGCCAAGTCGGAATGTTTCTAGTATATGGAAGGTTAAGGATCATGGATCTCATGACGTGACATGGAAACCTGACATAATTTTTAATTTTTAGCACCAAATTTGATGTACGTGGGTTGTAATGGTGCAACCTGCGTATACGCATGTTGTATAACTGATAGGGCACGTATATGTGGAAATATATGATTTTTAGCTCTGGGAATTTCAAAAGGGGACTTCAAGTCTACATAGGGACATAGAAAAGGGCTTCTGAGCAAGTTGCATGGGGTGAGGAAAATCTTTCTATAACAAATTTTTCCACCTAGAAAGTACCAAGATAGATGAAAAATTGTATGATGATCCAATCCAAATCATACCTCCCCATTTAGAGAGGATTTTGCTCCCAAAAATATTTATTGAATAAGGTGAGGAAATGTTTCCTCTAAATTCTCCCTAGAGTACCATTTTGATTTTTCTGGAAGTTGTCCTTTCAACCCAATTTTCCAAAGGTCAAGTTGCCCTTGTCTTATAGTTCTAAACTTCCTCTAAAAAACTATGTCTTTTTCCAACTCTTCCTAATCATTTGGTGCTAAGTCGTTTATGGTAGGTAGGACTTGATCCACCTATTGATATAACATAGAAGGCTCATAGAGTTTCAAAATATACACATTCACTACTGAGTAAATGTAAATGTATGGGGGTATATTGAGTCCATATGCATTATCTCCCACCTTCTCCCTCCATTTAGGGAGGTTGTTGGTCCCAAAAATATCTACTGAATAAGGTGAGGAATTTTTTCCTCTTCCTTGTCCCTAGAGTACCATTTTGATTTTCATGGAAGTTGTCCTTTCAACCCAATTTTCCAAAGGTCAAGATGTCATTGC
Source organism: Picea engelmannii (assembly GCA_009831015.1). Classification (NCBI taxonomy): domain Eukaryota; kingdom Viridiplantae; phylum Streptophyta; class Pinopsida; order Pinales; family Pinaceae; genus Picea; species Picea engelmannii. The sequence goes on along the minus strand of ML790747.1, from coordinate 493,759 downwards.
CTTGTAGTTTTGGACTTCGTCTACAAAATTGTGTCTTCTTCCAACTCTTCCTAAGCCTCTGTTGCTAAGTGTAGAAATTTTAGACCCCAACCTAGTTCCAAGTCTCAATTAGACAACATAGTTTAATTCCCATCCCACATTGCAATTTTTAGCTGCAAATTAGTTAGCAGAAAATATATAACTCGTGAACATAAAAACATGAAGTATGCTACAACAATTTATTCAGAAATAAAACGCACCCAGAAATTTGCACACAGATATTTTTGGTCAAACTTAGACCTTGGAAAAACCCACAAGGGGAAAACCAATGAGAGAGGGGATTTTATTATTATTCTAAGCTTAGAGAGAACTTTTACAACAATATATACTCAACAAACAATGTACAAACTTGTACCAAATCCTGATCTTAGAAACCTCCTCAATTTCAAAGCCAAACTTATCAAAATTTGTGCCCATATTTTATGTACCAGCAATGTGGCCCGACTCCTCAATTTTTGTGCCAGCTTGTTGTACAATTTGTCTAGAAAATTGTGCCCAACAGTAGCCTCATTTTTTTTTCCAAATCTGATATATGGAATCCTAGGAATTCATGCCAAACTCTTCATAAACTCAGTTGTATGACCTCCTCGAATCCTATGTCAATTACCAATTGTAAATCCTCTCAGATATGTGTATTGTACGGTATCTCAACTTTTGTACTATCTCCCTCGATTTGCATGTCAAACTCTTGCCTCATAATTCATGCCAACAACAGAAAATGTGCCCCTATTCTCTAGCTCAACTCTCTCTCTCAAGCGCTCTCCAAATATCATGAAGAATGCCAAAGGAATGGGGTGCCTCTTTCCCTAATTCGACCTCATAAGGGAAGGTGAAGGATCATCTAATCCAATGGTGGAGATTCAACTAGATGGACAGTGGATATTAATTGGCCTTTTAGTCACCCACTTCACTTACATTTCATAAAGTCACTTTTAATTTCACATCTCATGAAATTAATGCACTAGGGACCACATTGGACACTTTCTTACCCCTAGGCACCTAAGTGATGAGAAACACTTGTCCTTGGTACTTTTTTAATTTAATTTAACACTCCCTCTTACCAAGGAAAGTGTTCCTCGCCACCACAAGATTATCTTTGAAAGGTACAAACTTGCCTCTCCCCAAAGATTTAGTGAGGATGTATTCCACCTACTCATCTATGGATAAAAACTATATCTCAACTGCTCCTCTCTAAACAAAATCCCAGATGAAGTGATATATAATCTCAATGTGTCTATACCTATCATGGAAAATTGGATCCTCAAAGAGTTTGATTCAACTCTGATTGTCATAGTAGATCATCGTGGGTCTCATCGGCACACCAAATATCCCAATCAACAACTTACGAAGCCATATGGACTCACAATTGGCACAAATGATTTCCATATACTCAGCCTTGATAGAACTCAAAACCACTAAATTTTGTTTTGACTGAACCAAGACACCATTGTTGAGCCCAATCCAAAGCAACAACCCGAGGTACTCTTCCTGTCACTGACACATTCTACCCAATCTGAATATGTGTAGCTAATCAATTTGATTCCATCCCCTCTCTTATAGTTTAGGAAATAATCCACCATACCCTTAAGGTACATGAGCACATGTTTTATTTCCACCCAATGCATTCTTTGAGGCTCCACCATAAACTAACTAAGAGAGTTGACAGCAAAAAAAATATTTGGTCTGGTGTTGACTAGATACATCAGTGAACCAATCAACTAACGATACAACGTGGAATCAACCAACTCTAACTCAACAGAATGAAGCATCTTCCATTTGGTTATCATGGGTTTTGATATGGACAATCCTCCATCCATAATCTCCTAAGAATATCAACATCATATCTCCCTTTTCCTAGAAAGATGTGTCCAGACTCCTGCCAAACCTCCAATCCCAAGAAGTAGTGCATCAATCCAATGTATTCCATCTCTAACTTTGAAACAAGGCTCTCCTTTCAACCAAAAATGAGTCTCCTAGCCCCTATAATGAAGAGATCATCCACATATAGCATAAGAATGAGAGGATCCTCCCCAACCACAATGTAATAAAGGTTGGGATCCACCTCACTCTTCTTGAAATCCATCTTCTACAAGTATGTATCTGTCCTCGAATACCAAGCTCTAGGAGCTTGTTTCAAACCATACAATGCCTTCTTTAGTCTACACACATGAGAATCTCTCTCATGCACATCAAAGCCCTCAGGTTTCTCAATGTACACCTACTCCTCTATGATACCATTCAAAAATGTAGTCTTCACATCCATCTGATGGATATTCCAACCCATCATTGCTCTGATTGAGGTATATCTAGAAACCAAAGAAAAGGTTTCATCATAGTCTATGCCCTCTACCTGTGAGAACCACTGAGCTACAAATTGAGCTTTGAACTTCTCAATGTTGTCATCAACAACATACTTAATTTTGTAGATCCACCTGGAAGTCACCACCCACTTCCCCTCAGGTCTTAGAACCACCTCCCAAACATCATTCTTCGTGATGGAATTGTATTGTTCCACCATGGCATCCTTCCAAACCTGCTTCCTCCTTAAAAGTGGAAGGCTTGGACTCTCTGATGTTGCTCACCATTGCAAGATAGTTACAAAACCTCTTAGGAGGTTTACTCTCCCTCACATCCTACCTGGGATTCCCCACAAAACCTTGTGCTTCCTTCAAAGTGTCTTGAAGACACTTGGGCTTCATCTTTTATGAAGTAGCACCATGTGGAGGGGAATCACCCTCCTCAATCCCACCATATAAATACTGTGTACCTAAAGATGATCCTAAGGTTGTCTGAGAAAGAGTACCTTGTGAACCATTAACCCAAGGACCAGTAACATGTGACCCTATCACATGTGGACCAGTTGTCCATGAAGCAGGTGGTCCTGAACTTTGTGTCACTATTATCTGTGAAGGACTCACATACGTCCGAGGGGGTGATTTCTCACCCTGCTCCATATCATGTGACCTCTAAAAGGCTCTATCCTACTCAAATTTCACATCCCATCGGACAACTATCCTCCTCAAAGAGGGGATGTTTATGTGGAAAGCCTTTGAGGTCTCACTATACCCAAAAATCATACTCTTCTATGTTGTGGATTCTATCTTTTTCCTCTTCTCAAAAGTGACATGTGAATAGGTAAGGCACCCAAAAATCCTAAAGTTCCCAACCTCGAGCTTCTTCCCAAACTAACACAAAAGTCATCGAACTCATTGGAGGTATACTTACCCCCATTTTCAGATCTCAACACTTTGATTTTCTTCCCAGTTTGGTTCTCCACAAGAGATTTGAACTCTTGGAACCAGTGGAAGACCTGCCTTCAATATTCAAGAAGAAAATCAAATACTTCCAATATAAGTCATCAATGAAAGTGACATAATACAAAAATACACTAAAATAATAAGAAGACATAGGACCACATACATCAGTATGAATCAGATCAAGAATACCTACTACTCTATTGTCACTGGTTGGAAAATCAGTCTTGGAATACTTCCGAAGAGAACACATCTTGGTGCTCTATATTGAACTCTGGCACT
>ML790747.1:441055-451402 GCA_009831015.1 Picea engelmannii | reverse complement strand
CTTCTAGATCAAACTAGCATTGCTTTGAACTTATTTAATACCATCCTACAAACAGCAAATACTCGGGTCGAGTTAGAACGTTCATGGGCAGTTATCGAAAGAGATACCAGCATCCAAGAACAATGGGAAGCTAAATAGAGGCAGTTGAGGAATCAACTCTGATTTACCCTTCACAATTGATATTTTGCCCCTTAACTCTCTCTGTATTTTTAGATGCCTTTACGGTATACTTTAGAGCCTTAAAGTATAAAATCAAGAACAACATCATTTTGGCACCATTGTCGGGGATGAAGAAACGAATCTTTTCCCTGGGAAGAATGACATTGACACTTTCTTTCTTTGATAGTGAACAAAGATCAAAAAACCTTCTAAGGCTACTTTCATCTTTCACTTGGCGACTCCACGATAAGTAAACTAGATTTTAGCCGAAAGAACCCGTACGACAAGTAGACCTCGCCAATTTCTGATCCGGAAAATATTTTAAAATCACGAAAATACCTTAGGCAAATTGTTTCACCCATACATACTATTTGTCAACCTGATTCTACATAGTCGAATGTTAAGGAAATACTTGAGAGATCCCTCTTGCTCCCCCTTTCAACTAATATGTTCTCTTTTCCTGAAGTATATACCCCTACTACCCAGTACTCTGACAAATGCCCTGTATATCGTGATTCAATCCCCGTTGATTCTTCGATATATTCATCTTATGAGTCTGGAGAAACAAGCTCTTTTCTTCTGGGACCTTCTTTCTCTAATTCCATGTGCCTTGATAATCAGTTCCACACAACCTTTCTGTCACATTCAAGCACAACTTAAAATCTACCAAGATTCTATGAGCCTTCTCCTCATACACTCTGATTTTTAGCCTCAAATCCATCAATGGTTGCACACGGAGGTGCGGGAGCCGAAGGCGATGTCGTAGGTGGTACCAGAGTAGGAGCAGCAGGAAACCAAGTAACACTCCCTAGAATCTTTGCTAAGGTGGCTGCCAGATATGCCCCCCTTGTCCTCCTCGTCCCCCTACATGACATTCTCGAAAATTACATGAAAAGTCTTCCCAAATTCAAAGGGGAATGAGATTTAACCGCACAAGAACACATCAATTTATTTGACCAATTTGATGACATCCTTGGAATCGAGCACGAATATGTTTATTCTAGACTCCTCGTTCATACTTTCGAAGGATAGGTGAGGACCTGGTTCCAAGCTTTGGCAGCGGGATCTGTAAGGTCTTACGAAGAACTTGAAAACTCTTTTATCATACAATGGGGAGAAAGGAGAGATCACCTCTATTACCTAACTGAATTTGGGGCTCTTAGGAAGAAAAGCTCAGAATCGGTTCTTGAGTTCACTCAAATATTTAACAAGAAGTATAATAAAATCTCAGTCGAGGTCAAACCTTCTCAACCTGCAGTGAAAGTAACTTTCGTTGGAGCCTTTGACCCCGATTTTTCTCTATTATTAAGAGAAAGGAGATCAGTAGATCTCACCAAGATGCAAGATGATGCCCTAGAAATTGAATCGAACATGATGGCATCAGGAAAACTATAATCCAAAGTAGAAACCGCGAACAAAGATAATAGAAAATTCAAAGAGCAAGGTGGATCCTCTGGATCGGGGAAATCCTCGGGAGATAAAATAGACGAGATGGCTAGGGTAATTAGAGAGATGTCAAATAATATCTCAAAAATGGAACTTGATAAACCAAAAAAAGATCATTTTCCTAGGAAATATTTCATAAGGAATCTTGATCCTCAAGCCCCACAAAGGCAGATTAAGAGTGAGGATCAAAAAATCTCAACCCCCTTCAAGAGTGAAAACTTCATTAGAGAGGAAGACTTGGAAGTTTTGAAGAGTTAGATGAGGATATAAATAATCTTGGTGACGATAGTAAATCACCCTATTTATTGAGACAAGATTATGAAAAATATTTAAATAAATAAAATAGATCGAAAGACGATGTAAGCTACAGTACTTCTAAATATTTGACCTATCAAGGTATTGCAGATGATATAATGGCTAAACTACATAAGAAATACAATTTAAGACCTAGAAACAAGAGCCTTCCAACCGCCCCAGTGAAAAAGATCCTGCCAAGGGGTGAAACTGACGAAGCGGCTCCAAAGGCTACTGAGAAGCAAACTACAAAAACCAACACCGCTAACACACAACCTTTCAAGACAAACTCAGTAGGAACACCCGCCATGAAAACACAGGTCCCTGTGAGTGAAACCAAATCCACACCACAAAAGCAAGCCGAAAAGAAAGGAACGGAGGCCCAAAACACAGAGAGTGACAAGGCCTTGGGAAATTTTAGTTTGGAAAACAAAATAAACAAAATCAAGATTCCTATACCTCTTGCCGAACTGGAAAAAAACCCCATATACAGAAAACAAATTGCCAAGATGATGAGTTTTTCAGAAAAAGAAAGCCAAGCTGATGTCATTAACTTAGAAGATGACAAGCCGAACATAGTTTTTTTTCCACATTTCGAAGGCGCCAAAGACATTGTTGCCCCCTTCTATATCATGTTAACCTTGTTCGACCACCTACTCCATAACTGCATGCTTGATTCTAGAGAATCCTACAATGTAATGCCTAAAGCCATTATGGATAAATTGGGTCTCAAAATCACTAGACCTTATGGAGATTTATATTCATTCAATTCAAGAAAAGTTAAATGTATAGGAATGATTAAAGACTTGGTGGTAAATCTAGCACAAATACCTGCAAAAAGCATTCTCATGGACATGGTGGTCGCTAATATCCCTCTGAAATATGGTATGTTGTTATCCAAGTCCTGGGGTGCCAAGCTTGGAGGATCTCTCCAGCTTGACATGACATATGCTACGATTCCAATTTTTGGAGGACAGTTCACGCGCCTATACAGAGAAACCAGGTTGGCATTCACGGTAAGTGATCTGCACAACCCGAATAACCACCCAGTATATATTGCAGATCAAGATTTAGGTAATTGTATTTTATCCATTAATGATGATATTGATTTAGGTATAGATGAAAGTTGTACAAAAGAAAAAACAGAAAAAGAAAAAATTAAAAAAGATGTATATAGCACTGGTGTGTGGAAGATATTTTTTGACGGCACTTCATCCTACTTTGGAGCTAGAGCTGGGGCACTCCTTGTGGCACCTAATAATAAATTTGTAATCCCCTTTTCCTATAGACTACAGTGGAATGTGGACCACACTAATAATGTATGCAAGTATGAATCCTTAGTGTTAGGGTTAGAAGCCACTAAGAGAATGAAAATAAAAAACCTTGAATTCTTTGGTGACGTCAAGCTAATCGTAAAATAGGTAAACCGACAGGACTAGGCCAAACATCCTAGGTTGAGGTCTTACAAGAATTGCGTCTAGGATCTGATCAAAAATTTATTCTCCTCTGTAAAGGTTCACTACATTCCAAGAACTGAAAACCAGCAGGCTGATGCGTTAGCCAAAGCAGACTCAACATTCACACCTCCCACCACTTTCAAACTAAAGTACCATATACAAATGAGACACTAACCTTCCATACCTAATAACATACAGCACTGGAAATTTTTTGAGGACGATGAACAACTGCGCAAATTTTTAGAATCAATAGATGATTTTGTCGAAACGCATGTCGACCAAGAAAACCAAAATGATCTTGTTTGGATCATGCAGGAAGGGGAGGACCCCCAAGAATTCCACGGTAAAATCTCCAATCATCAAATTCTTGTTCTAAAAAATAACCAGATCCCCAAGGGCATGATTCCCTTGGAAAGGTTATTTAATCAAGATGATATCCCTTTAAGATCCACTTTACAACCTCAGCCTGAAGAGGTTGAGGACTGTGACATAGGTACCAAAGAAAACCCTCGGTTGGTGAAACTATCCAAATACTTGTCCCCATAAACCAAAATTAAATACGCTAAGTTACTTAGAAAATATAAAGACGTTTCTGCTTTGTCTTGTGACGAACTGAAAACTTATGATACTTCTATAATCGAATATAGAATTCCTTTGAAACCTGGTGTCAAGCCTTTTAAACAGAAACTCAAATAGATAAACCCTATGTTGCTACCAGTAATAGAAAAAGAAGTCAAAAAACTCTTGGATGCCAAAATCATCGTCCCACTAAGATATTCTGAGTGGGTGGCTAATTTAGTCCCAGTAAGAAAGAAAAATGGTGAAATCAGACTGTGTGTTGATTTTAGAAACCTGAACCGATCGTCACTCAAACACAATTACCCATTGCCTAAGATGGACCACATTTTAGAGAAAGTAGTTGGAGCTAACAGAGTGTCGATGATTGATGGTTTTTCAGGTTACAATCAGATCACAGTACACCAAGATGATAAGGAAAAAACGGCTTTCACTACCCCTTGGGGTGCCTTCATGTACAATAAAATGCCTTTCAGCTTGATGAATGCAGGGGAAACCTTCCAGTGAGCCATGGACATCGCCTTTGTGGGTGAGAGAAATAAATTTGTTGTTATCTATCTCGATGATCTAACTGTTTTTTCAAAATCTGATGCAAAACATCTAGTACACCTGAAGCAAACTTTCGAGAAATGTCGTAAATTTGGTTTGTCCCTCAATCCCAAAAAATATCATTTCACTATGCAAGAAGGTAAGCTATTAGGTCATATAGTGTCTAAATATGGAATAAAAATCGATCCCAATAGAATTGAATAAATAGATACTATAAACATCCCTACAAATGTAAAAGAAATTCAATCTTTCTTAGGACAAATAAATTTCTTGAGAAGATTCATCCCTAACTTCACCGAAATTGTGAAGTTGATCACAGATATGTTGAAAACGAACAGTGAGACGAAGTGGACAAGTGAATCCAAAGCATATTTTCAATGAATCAAGAAATTTATCAGTGAAGCGCCAGTCTTGGCAAGTCCTAATTACACAAAAGAATTTCTGATTTTTTCCTTCACTTCCGAACACACTATCGCAGTTGTATTGTTACAAAAAAATGAAGAAGGATTTGAACAACCCATTGCTTTTTTCAACAAAATTCTGAGAGATGTTGATTTGAAATATAATATACTAGAAAAACAATCTTACGCAATGGTAAAGGCTCTCAAGGCCTTCAGAACATACGTATTACATTCGAAGATCATAGCCTATGTTCCTACAAGCTCTGTCAAAGACATACTGGTTCAGTCGGATAGTGATGGGAGAAGAGGCAGATGGCTAGCTAAGATTTAGGAGTTCGATCTGGAAGTCAAACCAACAAAACTCATTAAAGTCCAAGGTCTGGCTAAATTTCTAGTTGAATCAAACTTGCAGGCTCTCAGAATAAATCAGCTGCAAGAAGACGAGGATTTCCTAGAGATAAATGAACTCGATTTCTCTACACCTATGGTTGAGATAGAAGATAGGTTTTCTTCTTCAGTCTGGTACCGTGATATTGTTTCTTACCTATTGACTCTTCAATTTCCCAGTGAACTAACCCCATCTAAAGCCAGGACACTGAAGCTACATGCTATAAAATATTGTATTATAGACGGAAAATTATATTGGAAGGATCCCCTGGGTTTCTTGCTGAGTTGTTTAGTCAAGACCAAAACTGAAAAGGTTATAAATGAGTTCCATGAGGGAGTGTGTGGAGGACACCATGCTTGGAGAGCCACAGCTTATAAAATATTAAGAGTTGGATATTACTGGCCCAAACTATTCACAGATGTAAACACCAAAGTCCGCACTTGTACTCCCTGTCAATTGTTTACAGGTAAACAAAAAGTCCCAGCTTCACCTCTAGTTCCAGTTAAAACCAAAGCCCCTTTTCAGCAATGGGGTCTTGATTTCATCGGAGAGATTCACCCACATTCCAGTGCTCAACACAAGTGGATTCTAACTACAACGAACTATTTTACTAAGTGAGTGGAAGTTATTCCCATGAGAAATGCAACTGACGTAGTTGTAATCAATTTTCTAGAAGAAAATATTTTATCCAGATTCGACTTTCCCCGAAAGATAGTCACCGATAATGCGCAAGCGTTTAAATCGATGGCTATGATAATCTTTTGCCAAAAATTTAACATCATATTAGGACACTCTATAGCTTATTATTCACAAGGAAATAGTTTAGTTGAGTCATCTAATAAAATTCTGACAACCGTGATCAAAAAAATCTTGACTGAGAACAAGAAAACGTGGCATATCCATTTGAAATATTCTCTATGGGCCAACAGGATAAGTACCAAAAGGGAAATTGGGATGTCCCCTTTTCAGATGGTATATGGCACTGATGTTATTTTACCAATCAATCTTTCTCTGGCAGTAATGAAACTTTGGCAAGATTCAAACGAAGAACCTAATGACATTACCAGGAGAGCAAACCAGMTGGTCAAAGTTCAGCAAAATAGAGCCGAAGTAAAMAAAAAGTTGCAGAGATATCCGGATAAAATGAAGGCTTTATTCGATCAAAAGGCTAAGGATAKAKATTTCCTCCCTAGAGATATGGTACTAAAATGGGAAGCCAGAAGAAAAGACACTGGMAAACAYGGMAAGTTTGATTCGATCTGGTCTAKCCYCTATAGAGTCTCGGYCTCAAAAGGAAAAAATGTCTTTTCATTAGAAAATCTYGATGGAGACATTTTGAGCACCCCTGTAAATGGGYGATACCTTAAACACTACATGCAGTAATATGTTTTTGAACTTTCATTGTACATACCAGTTTGTTTTCATATTTTCTTTATGGTTACATTACTTTCGGTAAGTTTAATTCTRTCCAAAAAAAAAAAAAACAGAAAATGAAAATACAAAACARTTCAAAATCTAGCAGTTCACAAAATTTGTATGAGTGTCTGATAGTTATCAGGCCATCTTATTTGCAGGAAAATCGTCAAGGAMTCAAGAGATCAACTATACTAAAAGGGTAATCTACATGAAAAATCATGATAAATACTTACCAAAAAGGTAMTAAGTAAACAGTCTTCTGGCTATAAATACAATGAACTACTAAGGTATGAACTCTGTCCTGGGAACTTGAGTTAAAAATTTCCTAACAGGTACCAATGAGMGAGACACTAAATTTCACGACAGTTAAGAAAAAAAAAAAATAATAATAATAGTCGTTGGCACTCCTAAGTTTCTGAGGTTCTCTTACCTTTTCCCTTCGATCACTATCAAGCTTACTCTTCACCCAACCCTAACTTTTTTTCCATTAGTCTCTAAAAATAAAAAATAAAAATAAAGAAAAAAGGAAAAGGTCCCATCTTAATTTCGGAAACATTCAGACTAAATTTCAAAGCGAGGATACGTAAAATTCTATGTTTCTCCTAAACTTTGGCTGAACCGGAAGTATGTCTGGGCTAATCCTAACCTTTTTAGTCATTCTAGTGGAAATAAAATGATCATTTTCGCTCAATGAAAGTCCCTAAGAAATATTAATAATTTTTCCCCAAGATTCTCCCTAAAGTTAAAGTGTCTGAGGACCAAAAAGAAGATTAACCCAGAGCTATTTAAATATGTTGACAGACCTTTGTTGTAAAAATTGTAAGTAGTATACTTTCCCTGAGTATGTTACATACTTATTGATTGCCCCCACTTCATAAAAAAAGTATATATAGACAAATGGTGAAAGGAAATTCATTATTAATTGACCCCATCTAATCTAAAGAGATGATGAAAGGAAATTCATTATATGATTGCCCTCATCTCGGCATTTAAATGCTAAAACTAATGAAGTGGTGAAAGGAAATTCAATGTGGAAAATCTGATAACTTCACCGGGGTAATGAACAGGCTCGCTGGCAGTGAAGCAATGTCTACATATCTGACTACACTTTAAGATTATGGGATTCTAGATTACACCCTAAGATTCCCTTGAGGTGAATACAATCAAATACAAACTGGTAGAATGGCTAATCTTGTTTCGATTATCTTGCACAAATCTGAGGTTGGTTTTAGAAAGGGAAATCTAAGTGAGCCTATCTCAAGATTGTCGAACGTTTTAATCTTGAAAGTTTTTTGAAGTTGAGGTTGAAATATTTATCCTCCTACTTGGGTTTTTACAACTATGTCTCACATACTGGAATAACTGGCCCCATTTACCCAATAAAGGCACTAAGTCTGCTCGTTCTCCTCGTCCCACAAGGAGATGAGGTCCCCAATTAGAGCCTATGTTGAAATCAGGTCATAAAGTTTTTATCTCTAAGACTAAAACTTTTCTTTTCCGGGATTCAAATTTTCAAAAGCTATAACCCTCGCTATCAGTTCCAAAAGCACGGTACCGAAATCCCGAAATGGCTTTATTTTTTAATAATAAAACGAAGAAAATTCAAGTGTTTTAAAGTCCCGACGCACGTTCTGTAAAGTACTTTTAATCACGATAAATTAAAACCCTAAAGGAGTTAATTAACAATCTTTTAACCTTTCGGGATTCGAGTTCACTCAGAGCAATATGTTTTCAATACATATCGAATCGTGAAATCTCGATCCCCGATTTCCCGGAAAAAAAAATGGAAGTTAGTTATTGATCCTGATTAATTAAATTACTAATACCAAAGTTAAGGCTTAAACTAATCTCATCGCGATTTTGAATTCGAGGTTTAATGGTGACATACCTCGTGTAAGCAAGATCCCTAAAACCTTGAAATGTGAAGTCCTGACTCAATACCAAAGCTAAGGCCTAAACCAATCTCATCGCGATTTCGGGAATCGGGGTTTAGTGGTGATATACCTCATGTAAGCAAGATCCCCGAAACCTCGAAACGTGAAATCATGACTCAAAATCAATGTTTAAAATGAAAAAAATTCATTTTAAAAACATAATTAATTGTAATTAAACTTCTTAGGTATTTGCATTTTTCGGGTTCCGTTGAACGAGATCTTTCGAATTTAGAATTTAGAATCACCGAAATAAGGCCATATTAATAACAGATAGCTGGTGATTTATGTGATGCAAATGTGTATCTCAGAAATATTCTCTTCATTAAAGGAATTAAGTTCTTGGCAGCTGCGTCAGTACTTTTGCCATAAAATGAGTTAAAGGAAAATTAAAGGTCTGTGTTTTGAACCTTATTCTTGTTCTTTCTATCAGTATTAAGTCGCATCCAGCCAAGCTTATACACCTCTCTTATGTGACAGGTTTTCATTCCAATATGAAATTTATGGCACCAAAGAAGGCACCCAAGAAGAGTGAAGATACAGTTGATATTTGCAGCCCAAAGGGAGATGTCATATCTGAAACCACACCACATGCTATCGACTCGATCAAATCCTAGAGACAAATCTATGAAATTTTGGACTACGAGATAAAAAAATTCCCCTAATGATTCCGAGAATCACCTTCGGGACATAGCAGAATCAGAACTTCGCAAGATTGCAGCACACCCATAGCTCATGGCGTACAATGACATGATCAGTTTGGATTTAGAGAAGATTGATATTCCAACGAGAAACATTTTAAATGATCAAGCGGTCATTATAGGCTCATTCAAACCTGAACACATCTAAGCAATGTACAAACTCTCACCCAATCCTAAATACATTTACAATGCAAAATTTATAGTTGAATTTCAGAGAAAGGAATGTACTGAGGCAGACCAAACTTACCCTGATTTAATCAAAGGTTGGTGGATATGTCCAACAAAATTTAGGGCCGATGCCCACGGAATTTATGCCACAGCTTATTTGAATGAGTACATGGTTTATGTAGCCATGATGTTGTGCATACTCTTCGGCAAAAAGAGTCCCTGTCATTTCCCCGCAGAATGGGTGCCCTTTTTAGAGGAAGCATCAGAAGGATATAGTTTTAACTGGAGCAAGATTTTATCCGATAACCTAGCCAAAGAGGTTTTAGATTACAAAGCTGCAAGATCCTGAGGTCAACCAGTGGACTTTTACATGTCAGCATACATCATGGACGCAATTTGTTTTATGACTCCATTCCCCCTGATGAATTGGAGCCGGAACATAACCTGCCTCGAACCCATTCACGAGTATCACTCTGAGTTGTGGGAAGATAACGCAAAAAATTCATTTTACGAAATATGTCATTTCGTATTAATACCAATGCATAAAATGTTTTATGGTTGTGACCCTCCTTGCATTTCTAAAATAGTCTTAGAAAACCTCAAGGCAATAGTCGACTGGTTCATTGAAGAAATCTTCTCCTACATCAGGGTTTATGGGTGCTCAATCCCCCCTCATGCGCTTCCAAAATTCCTCTCGGACAGACTAGTGTGTAGGGAAGTAGCACACCAAATAGTGAAAGGCGGTATCGGAATAGAGCTAAAGGCGGCTCAAAAGAATTCCTGGCCAATCTTCCCTGTGCACATCGGGAAATTTTCATTACAAAACTTGGGTCATTCCAAGGTGGAAGCAGAAGCACTAGA
>ML790747.1:331952-345262 GCA_009831015.1 Picea engelmannii | reverse complement strand
GAATGACATGTACTATCCATATAGAATAGTATTACCTTCAAATATAGAAAAAATCATACCGTAATCCATCAAACAAACTTGGGTCCATTACCAAAACCTGGGTTCTCCAACTTCACATGGTCATAACTCTCTAACCGTGAGGAGTTATGTGACGTTCTACATACCACCAGAAATGGAATGACAAGAAATCTCCATATAGGATAGTTTCCCTGACAAATTCTCTGTCATTCATCTCATTATTCCACAATTAAGCATGGGTTCTCTTACTCCGCAAAGTGTCTTCCCGTGAGGGATTTCACCATAAGGGGGGTACTTTGGAGTTCATCCATATTTACTTATTATCAACCATGAAAAAAAAATAATGAGTCATATTTACATCAAACAATATTGGGTCCATTACCCAAACCTTTGTGCTACGGGGATTTCTTCAAAGGTTGAAATCAATGACAACCAACCTTAATCAACATCTTCTGCATGCACCAGATGCAAGTGGTGCACGAAAAAGACCCTATGAAAAACAATCGATAATTAAGACTGCCAAAAAGGTGAAGAAACCACTAATTAGGATAATGGAATCCAAGACCCTACACGTATCCCAATGTGTGAATAGATTTATTGTCATCGAACACAAGGAAAACCCCCAGTCATGGACCAATGAGGAGATGTCGGTTATTGTGTTCAAGGTTACCTAACCATATTGAAAGTAGGACCAAGGTGCATGGTAGGGCTACAATGTCATGTGACTCTGAGACACACTAAGGGTATCGCCGACATGAAAATTCAATAGTTCTGATAAATGGTCGACATGGGCTTATAGACTTCCTTTGAACAAGATCATGAGGCATATGGATAACTCGGGCATAATAGACTTGATGATGAAACTTCATGATGCAGAAGGCATCAAAAAACTCTCCATAGGGACTGGAAGAATAACCAGTCAGAGTAAACTCTAAGTAACGATCATGCTAAAACCAAAATTTGGATAAAATGGACTCAAAAGTTTGTGCTTTTTTCAAAGGTGACACAATTGTTGCCGATATGAGAAAATATTCTTCTTCTAACCATGTTTTTTTTCATAGGCAAAGAAATGATATGATAAGAGAGGAAATGAGTGTCGTGAGTAAGCAACTAGCTCCAAACACTAGAACATACCTATGCTCAATGCAAGGAAGTTCATGTGGGGCATGGACACTTGCAGGAATGTTTCCTCTTAGGGTATAGGGTGTCAAGCTGCAAAGGATATAAACGAGGCTCTTCTTGGATAGTGATGCAAATTGTTGAGGTAAGAGGATTATAAAGAGAAAGTGGGAACAAGAAATAGGCTCAATACTGCAAGCAAGAGGATGGAATGTGATTACAAATTAACTCCAAAGAATGTCCTTTTTTGTAGATTTAGTCCCCTAGGCTTGAAAAAAGTATAAAATAATACCCAGGAGAACTCTTCTAGCCAATGATGATTAGAGTATTAATTTTTCCTATGTAGTCTACTTGGTCCAAAAAAAGGGTTAAACTTACACCAAATGGATGTCCTTTCAAATCCATTTAACGAGTGTGAAAGAGACAAGTTCACTCGGCAATCTTTTCGATTTTTTAGATAGTCGAAAAAGATCTTAACCAAGACTCCGGGGGGGGGAGTCCCATAGGTGAAGGTTAGAATGCTTGTGAGTAAGAATATGAGGTTTGAATGTAAATTCATATCAGAATTATAAGGAACTCCTAGTCCTATGGAATAACTTTTGCATGGGCAGCAAATGGCACAAAGGTTCTAACTAGGGTACCCATTTTAGGTAAGCCTCTACCACTTAATAACGACACTTCTAGTAGTAGTAAGAAGGATTTGTGTCGCTAATAAATGGGTTTGTTCCTAAGGTATATAGATCATAGTCATAGGACAATGAAAGAATGCAAAATGGAGTGACAACCTATCATATATGCTAGTGAAAGAAAATACTTGTTGAAGGCACGAACGGGCAGTATGACGCTAGAAACCACAAAACATCCTGGACAAAACCACCAAAACCAACTCTTTCCACTGTACTATTATTCCATAAGGTACAAAAATCATCCCAAGCTATATGAAGTGGGTAAAATTTTTCTAATAATAGTAAAAATAGACCATTTTACCATACCATTTGAGTTTTTTCACCCACATAGTGCATTTTAGGACATTTTTCCCATGATGTTCAAGTATCGATTGAGGGAGCTACAATCAATGGAATTAGCAACTGTCTGGACCAAGTAAGTGCCCTTCCCCTTCTCTTCATTTTCAATGGTTTAAAATTTAAATTTAGTCCTAATTTTTTTAGTTTTAGAGGGCACAACATGTAAACTAGGGTGTACACGGGTGATAGTTCATCGGGTCACATACATGCCTCCATGTACGCAGAAAAATCAAATCCTTCCTGCATATATGTGGCTCTATACGTGACTGTTAGCACATTAGCCCGTGTACAAGTTCGTAAACAACTTTTTGGCAAAATTTAACTAAAAAAATGACTTTCCTTTAGCAGGATGGTGATTGAATGGAGGGAGAGGGAGCATGAAAATGTAGATGCAATAGTAGAAAGGGATACAAGGGCCCAAATAGATCTAAAAAGATGTGGCCTTTATAAATTTTGGTCTCTCAAAGGAATAAGGGCTCAAGTGAGGTTACTCTAGATGCTCGTAAACTATTTCTATTTGGAGACAGAGGCCTTCAATATCGATGGGAAATCATTGAGGATAGAAGTGGACAACATATATTTTATCACATGATTGTCTCATCAGGGAAAGGTAGTGGAATCTCAAGGCCCATGGATTTGGGGGTGGTATGACCATGGAGGAGTACATTGCCACCCATTGTGTTGCAGGCACAGATAAATTAGGGAGCCAACTCCCAATCAAGGCGTTATGTGTGTGGGTGCGACTCTTTCAGCATAACGCAAACACTATAGTGTGATATCATGATACGCATTTGTTTCCAAGGACATAGATGCCATGGTCATATATATACCTTCCATATATGTATTTTGAGGGTGTGAGCCCCATTTTGTACTATGACACCATATCTTTTGAAAATATGAAATATAAAAATTTTGGTCTCCGTCTTTACTTATATATGTTACAATGTGTACATGCATAAATGTGTTTTATTTACTTTATTTATGTGACAAATGCCAATCTAAAACATAATTAGCATATGCATCGGATACATGATTATAACTTCTAGGTATGTGATTATAAGTAAGAAAATAAAAGTATTGTTCCAAAATCTGTACCCGTAGGAATCATCGGACTAGAGTAGGGTCTCACATTCCCTTCATAATATTCCAATCCATAGGCTCCTTTCTCTAAACATGTCGCATGATATAAGGACTGTGCCACATGGGGTTGAACTTGCCTGCCCCCAACGGTTATTTGGCTTGGTCATACAGGAGAACCAAGTCACTCTCAGCATAATGTCGAGGATAGATAGACATATCATATTGAACCTTAACACGTTGTTTATTCGCTTCAATAGTCATAGAGGAATTTTGACGCTGCTCATCTAGATGCTCTATGTGCACAAGGTGTTCTTCAAGATCAGATGTTTCAAATAGGAGCTCAATTGCCAATTTGAATTAATGGATTTCCCATTCAATCGAAAAGATCGAATCAACACCATGTACTAATTAAAAAGGAGAAAAATCAGTGGAAGTCTTTATCATGGTTCAATAAGCCCAAAGAGCAGGGTAAACCATTAGATGTTAGTCAGATTTACTATGGCTGATAGTTTTTTGCAAGATGGTCTTGAGAGATTTATTCACCGCCTCTACTTGTCCATTTTCCTGGGGATAATAAGGGGAAGAATGATCGTGCTTAAGCCCCAGTTTTGATACTAAATCCTTCATCATTTCATTCTGAAATTGACTGCCATGATCAATGACAATCTCCTTTTGGATTCCAAACTGGGCTATAATTTGGTTGAATACGAAGAATTTTGTTTTCTTTCCATTGGATTTAATGGTAGGCATGGCCTCTGCCCATTTAGTGAATTAATCCACAGCCACAAGAATATGTTGATTCCCCCTAGCCAAAGCTGGGTTATAGTCCAAAATCTACCCCCCACTTAGTGAAGGGATCGACAGTGACGACTAGGTGAAGAGGGGTTGGATGCGAGCACATTTTCCAAGAAAACACTTGGAAAGGGTGACACTTCTTGACTGCTTCAACACAATCTTTAAAAATTGACGGCCAAAAATAACCATCTCGCAAAATTTTTTGGGTTGTCACAAGCCCAGATAGATGACCACCACAAGCCCCACTATGATAGTCATTGAGAACCGACAAATTTTCCTCGAGATTCAAGCCACAACACAAAATATTATCTACTCCTCAATGATACAAAGTTTCGTCGATGATAAGGTAGTTTTTTGTGTGATGACGCATATGTTGGGATAGCTTCAAGTTTTGAAGATAAATTAGAATGTCTCCATCCCAGAGGTCCAAAGACGAGATAAGGAAGATATTTTCATCTACGAACGAATCTTCATGAATAATTTCCTCATCTAGTCGAGGGAAGTTTGATATCAACTAGGCAAAAACTAGTGATTTATTAGACTTTGTCGAAGCAAAATCGAGATCAAATTCTTGCAAAATAACAATCCACTTATTGTATTTTCCCCCTATGACACACTTGGTAAGGACATATTGAAATGGATTGATATCTACAACTACGGTAGTTTTGCAAAGTAATATATAATGTTGTAATGTTTGAATTGCATGTACGGCAGCCAAGGCTAGTTTTTCTACATGAGAGTATTTAAGTTCGGGACCGACTAAGTTTCGACTGAGATAGTAGACAATGTGCTCATGAAGCTCATTTTCCTCTTGAACCAAAACCATACCAACCGTCCCTTCAGATGTGGCGATATAAATCAAATAGTCTCTATTGTAGTCTAGAGGCTTCAGCAGAGGCACCGATGCCAAGGATTTCTTAAGAGCATCGAAGGATTCCTGTGCTCACTCATCCCATATAAATGGAGTATCCTTCTTCAAAAGATGCATGAAACCCTTAGTTAAATTAGCATAGTTTTCTATGAACTGACACAAGAAATTATTCTTCCCCTGTAAACCCTACAGTTGTCAAATGTTGTATGGGGGAGGCAATCGAAGTATTTCCTCAACCTTCATAAGATCCACCATGACCCCATGCTCGGAGACTAAGAATCCTAAGAGACGACAAGACCTAACAGAGAATATGCACTTGTGAGGGTTCAAACGGATGCGATAGTAATGGCATCTCTCAAATATTAATCGAAGGTGAGTGGATTGATCTACTCTCTTGTGAGAGTGAGAAGAAAGATCATCAAGGTAAGCCTAGACAATATTTTTGAGATTGTGAAAAGCAAAGGTCATGGCACGTTGGAAGGTTGCTCCAGTGTTTTTAAGGCTGAAAGGAATTTTACGATATGCAAAAGTACCCCAAGGAAAAATAAATGGCATCTTATGTTGATCCTCGGATTTGATTTGAATTTGATTGTATCTTGAAAATCTGTCCATAAAAGAAAAAATTTGCTTCTCATGCACTCATCAAGAATCTGGTCAATGAAAGGAGTCGGGAATTTATCTTTAGGACTAGCCTTGTTCAGTTCTCGAAAATCCATACATACGTGGATGGTTCCTTCTTTCTTATTCATGGGAATGGGGTTGGACACCCATTCATTCAAGGGAACCTGGTAGATGAAACCAGCATTAAGTAGCTTCTCTACCTCTGCCTTAATAGTAAGGGCATTCCTAGGATTAACATCTCTAATACGTTTTTGAATAGGTCTAGCATCCGAATAACTCTTGATCTCATGCTCGACAATGTTGGGGTCAATCCTTGGCATCTCTTCATATGACTAAGTGAATACGTCACAAAATTCTTTGAAGATATTGGTGTAGATATGAATTTCTTCAAGCGAACAATCTGCATCGATATATACGTTCTCAATTTTGCTACGAATTTGAGAGATGTTGATCATGATGGTGGGAGAAATATTCTCCATGTTTCTTTCGGCATAAATACCATGTGTATCTAGTGGAACCACAGCGTGACTGACCATCTTGCTCAACGTAGATCTAAATTCATCATGTTCAATCCTAACAAGTTATGGGAGGAAATAGAAGTGATGATGCATATTTTCCCAAGGCCTATCGGGACCATACATGGCCTCTAAGATGGCTTCATCCAAAGGTAAAGTACCATCGAGGAAATCATGTGAAAAAGACGATCGGGCGGCCCATATGGGATCCTCCTCACTTTTCTACGAGGAGCAAGGATCTGAGTCAGCAGTAGTGTTAAGAACAACCTGATACGCAACCTTTGTCATTGACAGTGGCATTTCCATCCCAATGTGTGACTGACCTTTGCACGATATAGTCGGGGAAGGTAGGGTCCAAGGGTCATTGAAATATGAAGTACGGAAAGGAACAAACCTCATCAATGATGAAGACCTACTGGAAATGGCATGAATGTGATGGATTGGTGCCACGAAATCAAAGCTACCCATGAGAGAGGAATACATTTTGACACCAACATCCTCAGTTTCCTGCTGATAATTATTGATCACTGGGATCAAAGGTCCAACTGATGCATTAGGACTAGCATGTGCAAAGGACAATTGATCAATCATCGTTATTTTTCCTTCGTGAGGAAAACAAAAAGTGCGGAAAACAGACGACACGACCGTGGTCATGGCATAACTCTAATTACACCCTAGGAGTAAATTATGGTCAAGGGGCACGTCAACCACCTAGACATCAACCTTCACTATCTTTCCATCTAAATTTACCGGAGAAGCGAGAATAATTCCATGGGGTCAAAAATAGCGTCCATCAAATGCGATCAACATAGTCATAGATTTGGTTAGAGTTAGAGATCCAATTGTTTTCCAACAGGTTAGGGACATCATGCATGTTGCAGCACCTTCATCAATTATAGTGTGTTTGATGGTAAATTTCATGTACTCCACATGGATTTGAAAGTCCATGTGGTATGGCAAGTGAGGCTTAACATTCGTGATGTCAAACTTAATAACCTTCGAGCCACATGGGTATAGATCTCCTAAAGAAGATAACAAGGGGTTCCTCTATGAAGGACACGTCTGGAGCACCTCCAAAGCTGACATCGCACAAGGGGTTTGACCCAGATCTTAGACAATCAAATAGTTATGGGCAGCTCTGGCATTAGGATTGTGGGAAGGGCATTTTACTACTCCTTTTGGAATACGAGGTAGAGGTTTCAGCTTTTCGATCTACAACGGTGTTTCTGGAGGAGGGGGAGACTCTGGACCAGTAACAGTCAATGAAGAATTGTAATCATGAGATCGATTGGCTACATCAATCTGAGACCTGTCTATATTAACACATAGATGGTCACCTTCATGTGTCGAGGGGTTTTGACTCCCACTCGACATATTTATGGTGTTAGAGGACCTCAAATCCATGTGTTGATTATGCGTAAATTGATTGGTCAACACAGTAGGCAATTGTGATAAGAGCC
The DNA here is from genome assembly GCA_009831015.1 of Picea engelmannii. NCBI lineage: Eukaryota > Viridiplantae > Streptophyta > Pinopsida > Pinales > Pinaceae > Picea > Picea engelmannii. The sequence goes on along the minus strand of ML790747.1, from coordinate 337,758 downwards.
TCGAGGCTTCCTCGATTTTGGGGCATAGGTGGATAAAGTGATCACCTTTACAAATTTTACAAGGAACTTCACCTTCTATTTGTCTTTCTTTCCCTCACCATCATTATTATTCGATCTATCATTGTTAGTGTTGTCCTTGGATTTGTTATTATTTTTCCCACCCTTACGATTATTACCTAGTCCTTTCCTTCTATTCCCTTCTGGTTGTTGGTTACCATTTGGATTGGCCAATCACTATACAGAATGCAAATTCGTCGACTGAGTGGGAGTGGAGGATGAAGTCAAATCTTGTCCTACTACACGCTGGCTTAGAGAAAAATCCTTCAACTAGTTCATCACCAAGTCTGTAGACTTAGCATTTGCAGAGCCTATGATGACATCGGCATGAGGCATGGGATTTTTTCTAGGGTCATAATTTGATCATGGCACATCAAGAATAATTTCATACAACATCCTATATTGAGCATATATGAGCTCTAGTTGTTGGGCCTTGAAAATAGCTTCTTCCTCAGATGTTACTCTGAATGTAGAAACATCCTTCAAAATATAAGGCAATAAGGACTTAAGGAACCACTCCAACAGAAACTATGGAGGAATTTAGGCTTTAATCAACCTCTTATGTATACACCATTCTTAGATATAGTCTGAGATATGTGTGGCCTTATCTTGGCGAAAGGCCGACAAAATTTCTATGTCGACATCATAACGAAATGGAAACTGGAAGTGGTTGAGAAAGACCAAAATCATCTGATTAAAGTTTTTGTATGTTCCCCCCGGTAGCTCAATGTACCGTTTTGCAAAAAATCCCATGAGGATGAGTTGAAATAGTCTCAAATGAATATAATCGTCATTAAGGGAAATGGATGAGCACCAAAGATGAAAAGTAGTAACATGATCACCCGGATCCTCGCCAGTATTTCCCTCGAATTTTGGAATGTCTGAAGGAAGCTTGGTGGGGACAGGGGGCCATGACGGATCATGATGCATTGGGTCATTCATTAATCTCGACAAATCTGGTAGATTAAGTGTGGCCAAAAAAGGGAGTCGTGGTTGCAGCATCTGAGCCCATGCTCCTAGGAAAGATTGGTGTTGAGGAATTGTAGGCCATCCAGGGTTCTGGTATACACCATGTCCCTGTCTGGTAGGGTAATATCCTCCTCCAAACTAATTGATGAGAGGTTGTATGGGCACCATACTTATAGGGGCGGCATAATGAGGTTTATAAACATTGCCCCGACCTGGAGGAACTCCAGGCTGGGGGTTGCCCATAGTGTGAAATTTACTCCCTCCCGGTGGAACTTTGGAGGATAGAGTTGGATTTTTCATAAAAAATGTGTTTGTCGGAATCGACATGGAAGAAGAAGGAGGGAAGGATGGAATATACAAAGTGACTTGTCCGCCCAGTTGATTACTCCATTCAGGAGCATTGAGACGAGGATTATACCTAGAAGGAAAAGGAGTTTGGCCTCCTACCATATGATTCGTTTGGGGAATATGACATCCACCAAACGAGAGAGGAGTGTGCGGAGGAACCATGCCCCTAGGTCCAAAACTAGGATTTGCATTAATCATTGGAATGGAGGATGAAATTTGCTTTGTCATATTGGGCATACCAAAAGAAAAAGAGCTATAGACCGAAGGTATGGACTAAGAATTGTATCCTGGTGTACCAAAAAGAGACCTGAAAGGGTTCGTTGCTATGGGTCTAATAGAAACCACAGGCTAGGTAGCAATAAGGATGGGAACCTCCGGCACTACAATCGTCGCAGTTGAAGGATTCAAAGGAATCCCAATAACCATAGAAGGTATAGGAGTTGAGGGACTCCCCATTTCGTTTGGACTCGACTCGGTACCCATAACTAGATAATCACAAGTCTGGGAGGTGGATATATATGTACCACATCTATTAACTTTACACCTTTTAGAAGGAAACTTCGGTAAAGAATCAAAATGCAGTGGTAACTTCAACAAATGATGAGACCTACGAGGAGGTTGTTCTTTATCCACGATGACTCAAGACCTGAGATATGAAACCAAATCCTATGGCCAATTAACAATCAGAGAGGACACCAAAATAAAGAAAAAAAAATCCAAATGCACACAAACAGGATATAGTAATTGAAAAAGGGACCTCCCTCACTAGAGTAGGTATGCCTCAACCAAGAGGGGTCTAAGACTCCCTTTAAAAGATTGGAGGTATCATAATCAGTTATAAGGGCTCTCGTGGGATTAACAGTGTAGTCGGTTAGATCCCCCCAGAGAGGTAATCCTCCATAAAGTATGTGTGTTGTCTGACCCTTATCTGACTCAGGGTACCTACAGAATAACCCCTACAAGTAACTTATGTGGCTACCTATGTCAAGCAACTAGATCCACGACGATATAACCAATGCACATGTGAACAGTCGTAAGTCTAGTCCACCATATGGGCAAGGCAACAAAGCTCGAAATGTTGAAAGCATCGCCTCTCACGGAGCTAAAGGTACTAGAAAGACCCCCATATCTGAATGGAACCATAGAAATAACTTTGATTCTAATAAGGTATTAGAGGTCTATCTCTCCAACCAGCTTCACCCGACCTTGTGCTTAACTCTGGTGTGAGCAGAGCCTCCTGATGTCACTAATTACACAATGGGTTTCACCACTCCCTGGTCAAACACATATGTTTAGTTTAACAGACTTGGAGAAGTTTACTAACAAAATACTATTCCAAGGCCCTATGTTCTATGCTTGTTTGTGTACCCTGAGAAATTAAATTGTTTCTAATCAATTTTAATTAATCAATGTTACTTTTAATTGTTTTTGTTTACTCAAGAGGTGTGGTCATGAAACTAATGATATTATGACTCAGTATATCCAAGAAACGAATATAAAAATATTGCTAAGTCCTAATCTTAAATTCTCAAGAGATGGTAAGATTTTAAATGCAACTTTCGATGTAATTTATACAATTTCAATAAAATGCAATCTTTCCACATGTGTCAATATCAATTCTAAGTAATCAAAAGAACAAATTCCATAATGCAAAATGAGAAAAACAAAAATTGAATTTTTTATATAAAGAAAAGAAAATGCAAGGACTGAAAAGCAGCTTCACATACAGACCCCACTGCAAGAAAAAAGAGACAAGACAAGAAGGATATCAACAAGAAAACACTCAGAACAATGTGCAATGACAACCAGTGAAAAATATGATAAGAAATAATATAGCCCGAAAATTCAACAATAAGAAGGTTTCCTATGACTCTGGAAGCACTTAACAGTTAGGACAGAGACCCAAGAAGACTCAACAACCAACCAAACTCACCCAATAAACACAAAACTCATTCAGTGAGCCTAAAGAGCTTATGTACGCGATTATTTGACAAAAACTCGCGTATGTACGCGCCCTATAGAAGGACAGCTCGTGTATGTACACGCTTGTCAAGGGAAAACCCATGTATATATAGTAAAACACTGTAAGGGAAAGGATTAAGCCAAGAAACTCGGATGCAAAGTAAAAATAGGTTTTCAAGCAATCAGACGACAAGGAAACTCAGGCTAACAGAGAGCAAGTCAAGGAGAAAAACACTCCAAACCCCAAACAGAAGATCAATCCCTAGTATGTTCGTCAATTCTGTTATGAGAAAAATCTCTCTATGGCATGGGGTAAACCACAATAGACGAAATGACACACATAAATCAACTATAATCCCAAGTATGCTATATAAATGAAATGATAACAAGACAAGTTCAAGAGCCTACGTCGTTTGGATGTTCGATGAAGACCAACGTTGAGCACGCAACTCAAAGCTTTATACCTCCAACTTGTCCTCAATAACCAAGATACGCAAGCATATGGTGATAATATATAATGTTAGCATATAGATTAGCATAATCCATTAACATACATGACAAATATGCCCATGGAATAATAATTCAAATATTTTCAAGATATCAATTCGACGAGAAAAGAGTATTTCTATTAAAATAATTAGCAGGAGTGTGTAGGTGACAAACTTCTGCAACGACACATATCAGAACTGAGAAAATAAGTCCATCTAGTTGGGCCTCTACCACTTCAATCTTCCACCAACGGCAAGCCCATATAGAGGAGACAATGAGGTTCTCCATCACAAAGAAGGAAGAGCTTGGCGGTTGAACAATGAGTTCTACTTTGCCTATTTCCATTGTTATGTTTGTAAAAAGGGTTGGAAAAATTAACTTGCAAAATTTTTTCAAGAGGTTAATGAAGTTGAAAAATAAATAATTAGTCTTAAGATCAATTATGTATCAAATGAAAATAAATCTACACATAATCTTAAGAATCATGTATTGTTGAATATAACAAGTAGTGAAACTAAATACAAAGATTGAACACACGTGGAAAGCCTACATAAAATAGTTGAAAAAGATTCTAATGAACTAATTAATCATATATATATATATATGGAATGGAATTCAATGAAGAAACTTTTCAAATTATTCTTTACAAAGAAACTTCTGACACCCCAGAAGCACTATCAACTAATTCAAATATAGATCTAGAAGACTTTGCTATGGAGCACATTTGGAAAATCATTTAAAGAAAACTTGCCATCAATTTATTAACATGTTTGGAATATTTATCTCCTCACCATCTCAATATAATGATATAACCCAAGAAATTGAAAAAATTAATGAAAAAACTAAAAAAAGAAGAAGAGAATATTGAACATCAAGAGCAGACTTGAAGAAATTAATGAGGAAACTGGAAAATAAGAAGAAAATATTGAACATCAAGAGAAGACAACAATTTTATTGTGGGATATGCTACACGGAGGACGGAATGAATATGATGAATAAGAGTAAGTAGTGGAGGAAGTGCATACAACGACCCAAACCACACATATTGATTATAATATGAGTAAGGGAACCCTAACCTCAACAGCCAATCATTTAACCGTGTTAATTCCCAAGAAAACAATAACCCCTGGCATTGTAAAGAGTTCAATCTCCCTGGTTACCATCCCTGCACTGAAATACAACATTGTTGAGGATTTAAATAAAACAAAAGAAAATGTTATAATATTTTATATTTGTGATTTATTTTAACAAAGAAAATTGTTGAAAATAGAACAAAATCAATTACTTTAATAGAAAGACAAAAATATAAGATTCAAAGAAAATGTTATAATATTTTATATTTACAATTTATCTTAACAAAAAAAATTGTAAAGAAATTTGTTGAAAATAGAACAAAATCAATTGTTTTAATAAAAAGACAAAAATCTACATTTATACAACAACTACTAAACAAAACTTTGTAGTCAATGCATCAATAATTGGAAAGAAATCTATTTGTTATACTCCTTTCCTATTAACTTTTGAGATTTTTAATAAGAATGTCCATAATTGCTTGATGGATTATAGGCCTTCCTCAAATGTCATGCCATATTCCATTTGTAGGAAATTAAATATTGAACCTAGTAAATTCTCCAATCAACTAGATAGATTTGAAGTTAAAATAATTGGTGAAATCAAAGCTGTACTACTTAAATTAGCTTTTAATCTAAAATTCCATCAGGTCATTTGACATACTTGTGGTAGATATCCTTGGGGCTTATGATTCATTATTGAAAAAAATTTAGTCCTAAAAACATGATGGTTATTTTGCAATAGATTGGTCACATTTATGGTTTTCATGGAAAAGTTTGCAAAATAAAATCAAAGTAAATTTTGAAAAACACATGAAACATTTAGTTATCGATCTTGAAAACAAAGTCCTTTCTTCTTCCCCTCTAAAACCAAAGTTGTAGATTAGATTTGTTGATACCTTTGTCATCTA